>NW_017547183.1:3770343-3800865 GCF_001854935.1 Bemisia tabaci
GGGGGGGGGGGGGGGGCTGCCCGCGGCTCCCGATCGACCCTCGCCCGCCGCGAGCCCCCGGTCGCCCACCGCGGAGACAGGGGTGCCAGAAGTACGGAGAATTGGTCTGTTGCTAACTTTTGCTAGTGCGGAAGAAAGTTGAATTGCGAGTGAAACAAGTATCTCGATGAGCACATTAAGAAAGCCTAGAATTGACCCCCGGAGCCGTGAACTACATAACGATGGCTTAGGAACGTCACCGCCTATCTACAAATCGACGATTTTGCAGAACGATGAAAAAACTGCTATATTTTTGTAATTTCGAAATTAGAATGGCAATTTTTTTTTGTATTCATTGCAACGCTCCCTTGAGGAATTGGAAAAAACTAAAATCATCAGCTTGTTTATTTTGTATTGTAGGATGCGGCAAAATCGCCGACTCTTTTTCGCCGTAATTGTCAGTTACGCGGTATTGGTCCTCAGCCCTCAGCCCTCGATAAGGCAGGTTATCACACAACATTATACGCTTTTAATATGGTCGCGATCATGTGAAGTGAATGTGTCGCAGTTTTTCATCAAAAACGCTCGAAATTATAATGCCATTCATGCGACATCGCATCCTCTCCTTCCTGTCTTTCAAATTGTGTTTATTAAGTAAAAATAGTCTTGTCCTATTCTTTTAGTTTACCCTACTCATAGTGATCCACATGACAGAGGCCGTTTGAAGGTGCATGTGAAGCTGTGAAACCTTATTGACTCCTTTCTTTCCAATATATGTATGTTTTCGCCGTAGTGTTCCTCTTGAAGCGAGAGGCTTACAAATGCAAAGTTACCTTATGCAGGTTGTGAAACTGGCAGCGAACTTCCCATAATTTCGATGCGATAATCATGACTTTTGAGTCATTTTCCGTAAGGGTCAACTATTCTTTTTCCTTCAACAAGTTTGCAACAGACTTAAACTGCGGGATGCGAGGGGATTTTGGCGACCCCGAGGATGATACCAAGGTTCTTGTTGCACGTTACACGATCGAATTACCAGGAGATTCCGATCGACCGGTGATCGGTCTCCGTCCACCATCTGCCGGCGATTATTTGTAGCTCGATGAGATTTTATGTTACATGGCGAGATTCTAAGCGTGATTTTGTTTCCAATCGGAATGACCAAACTTGAGCCAAGTTGATTGAAGATTTCATATTTTTTTCAATTGATTTTGCCGTTTCGATGGCGAAGGCGAGAATTTTTCATCAGCTCTACATACGATTAACTTCTTAAGCTTGTCTCACGCGGTCAAATGAATTCGATTCCACGTCAGACGGCAATTTGAATGAAATCGACGGCAAGTTTATTATAATGTAACATCCGACTGATTCTACCAGATTTTGTCGCAAAGAAACATGCATTTCTGGCGCATTTTATAAACAGCGAATGTGTCATAAGTTTTTCCCTCGTAGTTAGGCGAGCCTTAATCAAATTCATGTTTATCTCTCCTCGTTTACTTATCTTCTATGTTTTCTTTCTGTTGCAGGTGAGCTTTTTAACTTGAAAACTAGATATTGTTGAACCCGAGGTGTGGCGTAAATGTAAGAAGGATTGTTTTTTTTTTTTTTTATGGATCTTCTTAGTTTCAAAGTAAGTTCATAGTGCGAAGTGAGAGAAGCATTAAGATCAACGATGGTGAAAACTATCAGAGATAAACGAAATTGACGAAAGGAATGGAAGATTGAGGCTGAGCCTGTGTGCAGGTCAATGTGTCTATAGACATCTCGAATTAGAGACTGATAAGATCCCCTCCGGTTCGATCCCGATCACGGTGGAAACTTTAAATTTCTCGGATGTAATGTTTTCTTGGACTCTAACGATTGGCTATGATTTTTTTTTTTTTTTTAAGTCCTTGAAAGTCTTTGTGTTTGAAAATGAAAGTCCTTGAGAGTTCTTGATTTTGGTTTACAAAGGTTAGCTAGAGCCAAGTCTTCGTCAAAGTTCATAACTGGACTCGCATTCCCTTTGTTTTGATCCCCATTACTGTAGCAACTTTAAATTTCGGGGTTTCAACTGTTTCTCGAATTCCACCCATCATTGGCAATTCACTAAAAAAAACACATTGGATCTAGAGTGCAGATTCTTGAAAACATTGACAAGAAGAAGAACTCTTGATTCAATCAGATTTAAGCTTAAATCAAAAGGAAATCCGCTCAAATTAAGAGGCTTGGTTTTTGATGTAAGCTTGAATCTGATTGAATGGAGAGTATTTTTTCTTGTCGATGTTTTTAAGAGTCTGGACTCTAGATCCAATGTGTTTTTTTTTTCCAGTGATTCATTCTTCTCCAAAAGTCCTGAAAGGAGTCCTCAAAAGTCCACAATTTTTGCAATTGACAGTCCTTAATTTTGATTTTTGAAAAATTGTCATGAGCCATGTCTTTATTAAAGTTCATAACCTGCCTCGCGCTCTCTTCGTTTTCTTTTCCCGACGTCGGTCGTTTATATGCTGACTCTGATTGATTTTTTCATCGACGCACCTGTCGCAGGTGAAAATGCGTCGTTTCAGTGAAATCCGATAACCGCGCGGCGAGACGAGATCGCCGGTGGATTTGCATTTTGTTCCGCCTCATCTGCTCCTCGTTGCCCGGCCCGGCCAGGAATCAGGATCCAAGCGAAGACGAGCATTAGAATCCAGCGTCGCGGCGCGGCTGCGGCGTGAAGAAGCATGATTCCGAAGATGATTCGGCTATCGGTAGTCATGCTGCGCACCGCCACACAGTGGATCGAGTCAATAGAAGAGGTCGGACAAAATTTAGTAACTTTAAACACTTATAACTCCGTTTATACAAAACTTTGAGGTTCTGAAAGTGGGTCCATTGGTTTCCTCGTGAAATTTTCTGCTGAAAACACCCCTTGTAATTTCAAATAGGACGAAATAAACATCAAAATTTGTAGTTTTAGTCAAACATTTCATGTCCGACCTCTCTAATTGACTCGATCCACTGTGCGCCAATGCTCTTCGGGGCCAGCGGCCCCGTCGTCGTAATACCACGCTGCTGAGAAGAAATGTCGTATCAACATCAGAATGCTGCCGGATGGCTACCGGCACAACATTCATTTTAAGGGAACTGTGTAAATTTTTAGGGTTTTCGGCGATCTGAAAAAATTGGAAAGTCAGAGAATTTGTGGTAATCTGGAAAAGACAGGGAATTCGTAAGAAATATCAGGGAATTTTGAGAGAAGCTTTTAGTAGAAGACAGCCTAAATTTAAGGAAAAGAAAGAAAATGAGAATTTTTTGTCGGAAGGTCAGGGAAAGTCAGAATATTCGAAAATTTTGAAGTCAGCTATATGGTGTAGAAAAAGTCGGGGAATCGGGGAATGAAAGAATCTCGAAGGATATTTCTCCTTGAAATTTTCAAAAGTGCTTGACTCATAGTTTCTAGGAGCTGGGAAATTTGAAAATGCGATGGTTCATCAGGGAATGAAAAATATACGGGAAATAAGGAAGTATCTCAAGAATTGTATGCTAAAAACCAGAAATTTCTCTTCTTTTCTCTTCTAATTAGTGATCTACGTTGACTCCAAGTCAAACAATTAGACGGAAGATGAAAAATTTGGCTTTTCTTCCGAATTTTGGGGAAAAATTTCGTCTTGCTTAGGAAATGAGAGGAAATTCTGAGTTTTCACCTGGGAATCTATCCATGAAAATCAAAATACCCATTGAGATGTCTCAGAGATTGGAGTACATCAATAATTCCTGACGCCGTGTACCAGATTAAGTTACGAGGATATTACGGCAAAAGTTTCGAGGGAAAACATTCGTAAAATTCCCAGCAAATTCGATTTTCTGTCAGAAGCAATCTGGCAACGTCAGAATGTTCCTACGTTCTTTTTCTGAGCATGGCCGTAATAATCCACACGTGTGGCTCCAGTGATTCCGCTCCGTAATCGGCACTTCGGTGCAATCAGTTCAGCCGAAAATCGCTCTCTAGTCGAATCCGATTTTTATGGATTTTATGGTGGAGTCATAGTGCACGAGTTGTGGGCTCGAACGCATGGAGCCGTTCTGGACGGCTGGTTTCTCTTGAAAGAAACCGACGAAAATGCTGTGAAGCACATGATTGGAATACGTGTGTTTGAACTCTTGAAACTACACATTTGTGTCTTCTCCTACGTTCACTCGCCGTGGTGTTATTCGCATCAAATCTTTTACAGTACGCCTCAAAATTCTTGCTGGAATTCCCAAAATGGAGGAGGGAGTTTACACCGGTATATAATGCGTTTCGTGAAGTTATATTTTAAAACAGCCCGATACACGCTATGCTGCTCTATGGATTAAGTTCGGATAGACTGGATACCATGGATTCTGAAGAGTTGGTTCGGAAGTACAACATTTTCGCATATTTCGCATGAAGGATTTCGTATGCACTAAGGATTCAAGTGCGGCTTTTTACAAGAAAGTTATGCATCAGTTATTTCCTTTAATAGTCCTCACAAGGTAAATTTTTTTGGGAAGCCAAAAAAAGAAAAAGAAAAAAAAGGCTTGACTCGTTTTTGATCTCAGTATTTATGTCTAAAGCTCATTTGAATTTGATGGATTCTCATATATCTGTTTTTTACTTGTAACGCCAAAAAAAAAACGAGAATATCGTTCAACACCTTAATCTGTGAAATCCTGAAATTATACTACTTAAAGCCCGCTCATGAGATGGTTTCCGAACTTGTTGCCATATTGGCGGATCCAACGAATTAGCAACATTGTTTTTCCCCATTTAAACCTATCAAAATGTATCGATTCTTGTAGGGCTCCGGTACTCCGACAGAAATCGATTATTTAACGTAGGTTCAAATGGAGGAAATCCGGGGTTGCCAAATTGCTGGATCTGCCTCTGCTTGCTGCAGTGAGAATCTCTTCTCTCGCCTCCTGCGTGGAAAGAGGTGTAAATACCCCACGAAGTGCTTCGATCAAAACATCGCCTAATGGCCTATTGTATGCAATTTTCCTTCGTTCCACAATGCGAGCTATGCGAATTTTTCTCAAGGCAATGCTGAGTTTACAATCGGATCGGAAAGAGACGCGGAGTTTCCAACCGCCCTTCGGCCGTCCTGCCGCGGACCATTTTTGTCGATTAACCGAGTTTATGGAAGCTGTCGGCAATAAAATATATTCGGCAGTTTCCCCGCCCGGGCCGCGCTAAGTACTCTTGACCAAGTTGGTCGCGGCTTTTGCGGTCGAGGTGGGAGGAGAACGAGGTGACGACGCGTCGCGGGGCAAAAAAGGGTTGTTGCGGGTGGGAAGGATCGTAAATTCCAAGGCCCGAAATGCCAAAGGACCGCAGCCAGTGCCGAGTGCATTCTGCGTCAATACCGCCCGGACCCGATTAAAAAATGCGCGGTCCTCCGCGGTGTCGCGTCTGTGGGCGACCGGGACGGCGACATTTTTGCGCTTTTTTGAGATGAATTTTGCGGCGTTGTCGGTTTTTCATTCTCGGCCCGGGAAAATCTGTCGAGAGATGATCATAAACGAAAGAAAATACAGTGGATGACTCATACATTGTCGTGCGATGGGCGCCGTTTTGCCGTTTCTAAGCTGGGAAATGGACGTACTTCTGTCAAACGGAACTAAGCGCCAAATTGAGTTCCTTTTGAGGAATTTAGAATGCTGGATAGCGCGTTCTGTCAAACGGAACTAAGCGCCATGGAAAAGCATTGCGAGTATAGGACGGAATGAGCCCGACGCCCGATTCCGCCGCCAATCCAAGCCCCCTGCTACCTTCCTCCTCCGATGGCGCTTAGTTCCGTTTGACAGAAATACGTCCAAATATGATGATAAAAGTCGATTATGGATTAGGAAATTCTGAGTGCTTCAAGCATTTTTCTATCATTTCATTCATTTCGTTAAATATGTTGATTTTTTAGATCAAACTAGTGTCAATTTATTCGCGCACAAAATCAGGAAATTTCGTCCATAAAATCAGGAGAATCCCTGTTGAACTCATCGACTGTGACTTGATTGGTTAATTGAAAAATCGGTGCCAGTTAGATTGGCATAAAGTGATAGGGAAACAAAAGCGTGAATCGATCGACATTGATTCGATCAACAGACCCGTGAATCGATCGATAACAGAACCGCAAGTCGATCGAAAAACTCGTGAATCGATCGAGTTTGAGTTTGATCGATTCACATTAGAAACCGATTCATGTCCATCATGCATTTTCATCATGCTGTATTGAATAAGTTGGCAAAAAAACAAGCAAAATCAAAGGATGTTTAAGCAGTAATTTTTTTGATTATTTTCAATCCGGATTGTGCAATAGGTCGAATGTGCGCAAGAATAAATTGCTCCATGAAATGATTTTTGGATTAAGTCACAAATCAAAAGCGGAGGCAAAGTTTATAATAGTAGGGGGAAAATGGCAACGAATTTGCTAAGGAATGAAGACTTTTATAAAAGAAAAAGAATCAACGGCTAGAAACAAATACCTTCACATGTAAAATTTCGTTCGTAAAAATAAACTGAAAATAAATTCCTCGTCTTATACCGACCTCGAAATAAGTAGCGGAGCCAAGTTCGAACGTTCCGAGACGTCAGTTTTCCTGTAACTTCAAGAAAGGAACGGAAAGCATACATTTTACGATGGAAAAGGCAACGGAGTGTGCTTTCCACCGAGGTCATGTATCCTCCAACACTCATAACGAAGGTCGCGAGCCGCAAATGCTTACAGAACGTACATCTCCGCAGTTGCCAAATGCGTCTGCATTATTGACTGCTTCAGCTATAGTCGTATTCACTATGTTTACTTTTGTGACGACTAATTATAATTCGTCCCCGCCAATAATGCTGCACTGAGAGTACTAAGACTAGAAAAGTAGTGAGGACCTGGATTCCGCTTTAAGTATTGTAAGAGCAAGGATTCTTCTTTCTCCGTGATTAGCGGTCCTTTTAGTCGCGGCAACCCGGCGCTCAGTGGATCGAGTCAACGGGAGAGGTCGGACAGGATTTAAAATTTTTTAAAAGCGTATATCTTCATTACCAGCTGCCAAACTTCACATCCGTATGTTCATATCCGTATGCTGAAGAAACGGACACAGGATATGCTAAGAGCAACGGAGATGGATTTCTGGAGAAGGTCAGCAGGAATTTCTAGGAGAGATCGGGTCCGTAATGATAGAGTGCGTCAGATAATGGAAGTCGAAAATGACATCGTGTTCGACGTCATGACCAAACAACTTGTTTGGTATGGTCATGTCAATAGGATGACGGAAGAGAGGCTGCCAAAAAAGATGCTTGATTGGGTTCCTCCTGGGAGGAGACGTAGGGGACGCCCAGTGCGAGGTTGGCGACAGGGGGTGTTAAATGAGATAAGAGATTGTCAACTCCCTGATGACCTGTGGGAAGACCGAGCTTTGTGGCGATTAGGCGTCGCACAGCGCCAAAGAGCGCTATAAAAGCGACTCATATATATATATATATATCTTCATTACCAAGATAATGTTGATGTTTTGAAAGTAGTTTCATTGGTTTTCTCGTAACATTTTCCATGAGAAGCACCCCTTAAATCTAAAATTGTGACGAGATAAACGTTAAGATTTTAAAATTTTTGACAAAAATTTCATGTCCGGCTTCATCCAAAGACCCGTTCCAATGTGCGACGCCCGGCGCGGCATCCCGCTCGGCGCATGCGTGGCAACGGCAATCGCAATCGCGCATTGATATCTTAATGATACAACCCGAGATGACGGTGCGATATCCGAGGATCGCTCTCAAAAGCCCTGCCCCGACATCACCACGGTGCCGTACTGCCGTGCTAAGGAAAAGCACCGTATGAACATTCAAGAGTTGCCAATTTCCTCGGACGTTAAGCGTATTTTTGGGGAAAGTTGCGAACAAAATTGTCCAAGGTGTCTACAAGTCAGGAATTTCCGGAATATAGTACTGATTTTTTAAGGGTGGTCCGGAATTTTCCAGTCTTGTCGCAATTTGAGAGAGAAATTCAAATTTTTGAAATTTTTTGAATTTCCTCAAGTGGAGGTACTGAAAAAGTACCGAATTTTTCCGTTGAGGAGGTACTGAATTTCTTGGGAATGTACTGGAAAAGCACTGTAAAAGTACTGATTTTTGACCACCTTGTTTTAGGAGACACCCTGCACTGGGGGGAAAAAAACGCACACACACACATTGGATCGAGAGTCCAGACTCTTAAAAACATCGACAAGAAAAAATACTCTTGATTCAATCAGATTTAAGCGGATTTCCTTTTGATTTAAGCTTACATCTGATTGAATCAAGAGTCCTTTTTCTTGTCAATATTTTCAAGAGTCTGGACTCCAGATCCAATGTGTTTTCTTTTCCAGTGGCACCCTGCTGCTTGAAAATTTTGAAAAAATATATTCACAGTTTTCTCCTTAAATTCGGTTTTTTATTGAAGGAAATTTGGCAACCCTTAAGGGTTCATACGGCGTTTTTCCTTAGGACGGGAGCGTAGTAAACGGAAACGACCGCGTGGTACAACGACGGACGACGACTATGCTCATTGTCAATCGTGTCGAACGGGACCGCATCGCGCATCGCCCTTGAAAAGGCGCTTACGTGCCGCAACGGAGCGGTCGTTCATTACCGGCCCATCCCATCCCATCCCATCCAGCCAGCGAGTAATTGTGCATTTACAGACACACGTCCAGTGTAATGACGGAGGCTGCCATTAACGACAAGTGCATCAATCGAAACTTCCTCCACTGACTGTCTTTATGGTTCCGCGGGGACATTCAAATTGTTGCTTTCAAAGCGCTTTCAAGTAGGTTTTAATTCAAGGAGAGGAGTTTGAGGAACGGCTGCAGTTGGCTGAACGTATTTCGCCGCTCCCCAGATGAGGAACGGTACTCAATGCCCAGACGTGTGAATGTACTGCAGACGGTCACCAATCGTCGGCAATTTGCAAGCGGCCTAAGTGCACTAGCAGAGTGTCTACAAATTTGGAATTTCTGGAAAATCAGGAAATAGTACTGATTTTTTAAGAGCGGCCCGGAAGCACTGAAATAGTGCGGAAATTCCGCCTAAGGTCCGGAATTTCTTTCATTGTTTGGTCATTTTTGTCTCAATTTGAGCGGGAAATTCAAATTTATGAAATTTTTCGAATTTCATCAAATGGAGGTACTAAAAAAGTACCGAATTTTTGTGTTGAGGAGGTGCTGAATTTTTTGGGAATATACTGAAAAAGTACTGTAAAAGTACTGATTTTTGGCCAGCCTTTTTTAGTAGACACCCTCACTAGTGCACTGAATAAAAAGTTATGCACTACATAAAAAGTTCCAGGTGTTCTAAAGCCGTAGTTTCGACTGCGCCGGGTGCCACTCCTGGAACTCTTGGTCTCTGAGTCGGGAACGCGGATGTTATGTGTATATACAGCCCGTTAGTTCGGCTTCCACGGCTGGAGTTTGTTTTACCTCGTCAAATTGAAATTATTCGCATCGACATAGTAAAAATCTGATTGATGAAGAGCTTCAAAAGCATGAACTCTGTCTGAAGCGCCTTCAAATCCGGATGATACCCTCTGCTTTGCCAGGGAGGTGGTTTAGTTGTCTGTCCGAACCAAACCCAACCAAGGTCTCTGATGCACGAAGTTAATCATTATGTTCGAATCATTCGAAGTGTTCCAGTATCTGCCATTAACACCCATAAAAATGCGATTCGGTTTAGTGAGCCTAAGTCGCCAGGCTTTCTTTCTTACTTACTGTATCCCGCAACACTTCTCAAAATATTTTGCTTTTTGTTCTTGAAAAAGAAAATAAATTGATTAATGCAAAATAGAGAGCACTTTTAACCGAAAATGGGCATATCCAACCGTGAACGACAGGGATAAAAAACTGCGAGCCAGCTGAATTTTGCACAATTACAATATTATATGAACAGTTACATGAGATTATACGATCAGAATGAAAACTTTGAAGGTACGTCGTCCCATGGGAAAAACAGTACATTGCCACCAGGTTTTCTTTTTCCTGTGTTCCTTTTTTTACCAGCGGTAGAAAATGATATTACTCTTCAAACTTTCTATTGTGTGGATGGTTTTTTACGAGGTTTTTCGAAGCGTGTGTAGGGACGGGTCAATAATTATTCAGACCTTGTTTACCGACTCATCGAAATCAGGTGTTGCGGACAGTCACGCCTCGACGTTACAGGTACCGAGATCATGGCTCACGTGATGTGAACAGCGTATCGCCATGTTCGCGTGAAAGATGAAAAGCATGGAATCATATGGACTACAGGGCTTATCCCAAAATGGAGTTAAGTTCTTAGGTCGACGCGCGGGTATGACGAACCCGGTCGCGGTCAGGGAGGATCCTAACAGCAGCGTAAAATCTTATTCTCTCGCGATCTGACTATCCTTTCTCGCCGGACAGTGGAACGACCGGACAAAATATCAAATGAACAAATCTTTAAGTATAGTACAATGGTTTAACTCAAATTAAATTGTCCAAGTATGAAATAAAATAAGTTACCTAAGGGATAACAGCGCAAAATTTTTGAGAAGCTCTTATTCACAAAATACTCAACAAAATTTCAAAAATACTGAATATTCAATTTTGAAAATTACTCTACTTTTGAACGTGGGCTAGATTTAATAACATCTTTACGACTTGCATTTTCCTTACATTTTTACTTTGTTTCAATTATTTTTCTGATTTTTTATGTGGAATTAATACTGATTCTTCCATTTGTATTTTGTTTTAAATTATTTAACATGATAAATATATTTTACTGAATATATGACTGATTGAAGTATTCACGTTATTTTTTATGAGTTCATGATTGTGAAATTATTTAACTGTGATTCTCTTTTTTATTACATCACTTGTTTTTGGAATAACTGTCCTTCGATTTTTTGTTAATTCATGTTCCCACAGTTATTAATAGTATACAGGGTGTCCCAGGATAAAGTACGAATATTGAAGGAGTCGATTCTTTGGGTCAAAAGAAGACTTTTTAGTGGTATAACTTTTTCTCGAAAAACGCTTTCCGTGGGGGGCCGCATTATGTATCCCTCCATGATTAGCTCCTATTATTACCCATTAGTCCCTATTATCTCGAAGACAACGAGTTATAGCGGAAAACGCAGGAGACATATTCTCAATATTTTTGCCACCCTATAAAGCTTATATCTTGTAGAAAAATAATGCCGAACGTAGATGCTTACAAATGGTTCCGTCGGCTTTTTCAAACACTTTCCCTCGAGCAAACTTTTCATGTGACAAAATGAACCTCAAAATCTCCAGTTGTAGCCAGAAACGTAATGTCCAACCTCTCCCTACAGCTTGTTCCATTGTGCGGCGTAAAATCTTGTTCTCTACGATCCGGCTATCCTCTCTCGTCGGGACCGTGGGATGAGCTTAAGGACCCTCCAGTAGCCGGCAGTGGTGTGAGGGGTATCAAGTGTTCCATCGCGGATGATCCCGCACTCTAGTGGGCCGCACTCGAAAGGCGGGAGGGTGGGGGTAAGGGTTAAAATGGGCTAAGACGGTCATTTAAAGCGGTACGAGGTAGTTAGTGCGTTTGTCGTCTGCAATCGCCTCTGTCTGGCCGAGGACGCGTTGCCACGTTTTTGAGGTTCGTTTCGGGAACAAAAACCTCGATCGGTGTAGATAACTGCCGTGCTGAGAAGAAACGTCGTAGAAACTTTTGACTGCTGCCCAATTTCCCCCTGATAAAGTATCTCTTTGTGTGAAAACTTAGGAATATGTCTTGGGGGTTTTTCGGATATTTAGATCGATTTCCGAAAAAAATGCTCAGAAATTGTACTGGAAAAAAACCACATTGGATCTAGAGTCCAGACTCTTGAAAACATTGACAAGAAAAAGGACTCTGGATTCAATCAGATTTAAGCTCAAATCCAAAGGAAATCCGCTCCAATTAAGAAACTTGGTTCTTGATTTAAGCTTAAATCTAATTGAATCAAGAGTCATTTTTCTTTTCAATGTTTTCAAGGGTCTGGACTCTAGATCCCATGCGTTTTTTTTCCAGTGAAGAAACTTTTGACCGCTGCCCAATTTCCCCCCGATGAAATATTTCTTTGTGTGAAAAGTTAGGAATATGTCTTGGGGGTTTTTCGGATATTTAGATCGATTTCCGAAAAAAAATGCTCAGAAATTGGAAGAAGTTTGCAGGGTTTTCTAAAGTTTTCTCGAAAAAAATTTGGCGATGCTTGAAAGCTCACACGGTGTTCTTCCTGATAACAACAGACAAGGTTAACCGAGTTTAACGGAAAGAAACGAAGTCACTGGATAAAAAGCTTTGACATGTTGTTCCTTCGTAAAAAATATTAATTTTTTCGTGGCTTAATTTCGTCGCGCCATTCATAGGACCGTGTTTTGATGGTGAAAAATCATCAGTTATACCGAAAATAATAAAATCGAATTTGACGAAGCAACACATCGCCCTTCGGAAAGTATGATCTCACCCTTCTGGAGGTGTCTGTAATAATTAGTGATGTGTACACTTGCTCTGGTTTCTATGAGCGAGTCCCTTGTGTAACTTTATTGAAGAAACCATGATAGACGCCATTACGCTGATGACGCCAATCACTCCGATTTACTCAAAGCGACGTCGAGGTTGAAATGTGATGTAAAAATTTTGAAGTTAAACGGGTAGTATTATTTTGTCTTTTTGCAACAGAGCTTAGCCAAGGTGACGTTATGAACCTGCATTCCGTGGCAAGGTTTCCCTTAGATAGACGTAATAGACTGAAGTGCGATTGCAGTCGCCTTCTTGATCCGTTTTGCCGTAAGCAGAGTTGCTCCTATCAGCAAGTTACATCTCTCTAAAAGCTAGGTAAATCTTCTTCCAGAGTGTGCCCCGTAATGCAGATTCATGACGTCACTTTGGCTAACCTCCAAATGCAGCTGCTACGTTCATACCTGTTTTTTTACTATGCCGTTGCGCTCAAAATTTGACCCGCTCTCGCACCAGGAACATTTTGAGTTCAATTGAGGAAATTTGTTCAATTCTTTGGAGATTTGCTCCGCCTAGTTCAATGTTTTTCCGTGAATATTCGACTGAAATAACGCCTTTGTACGTTAAGGGTGAAACGTTTTGCGACAGTATCCGCACCTTGAAAAGCTCGGCAGCTGCTTTGAAAGGAAAACAACTTGATTTAAGCAATATTATTCTTAAAATTGCCGCTACAATTTTTCCTTTCTCACATCAAGCAAGGAAGATGAGTATGTAAAGAAGGTAGTTGCTTATATGAAGCGGAAACCCCAATTCAAACATTTCCCCCCTTGATTTAAGAGGTAATTTTCTCGACGGGAAGCTCATGTCATGCATGTTTTCCAGCGTGGATCCGAAATTCGGTGAAATTGTCGAAAACTCGGGGACACCTTGCCGAGCTTTGGACATTTTCGCCCTATTTCGCCAGTTAAGAATATCGTCTCATGCTGCCGAGTTTGACGGGGTGCGGATGTCGCCGCAAACTTGTGACGAGTAAATTAATAAATTAATCGATTTCGTCGGTCGGCCGCTATCTCAACCACGGAACCATATTCCTCTCCACGTAATGAAATCCTCACCTCCGGTCCAAAATCCGCGAAACCGCACCATACCAGCCGGGTAGCGGCAAAATGGACGTATCTCTGCCAAACGGAACTATGTGCATTATGACGTGATCCCTGTAATGCATGTATTCTTATGGGTCTCAGGGCTCATGTCGTAATGCATATAGCCCGTTTGGCAGAAATGTGTGAAAATTAAGCTCCTTTTGCGGAGCGAACGCACCCCCTCCTGGAGTGGGCGTTTCGATTAAGGAAGGCCGGAGCGGTTTCCTAGGTCCGGCGTCGGCGTCGTATTTCGCCTTACCTCACGCGCATTACGTATGCAGTTAAGAGGACGGAATCAGAGCCCATCTTACGTGCCGGGGCCCGGGCCGGGCGTAATCGCCGCCGCAGCCGCTGGAAAGTTGAGTAAAACCTCCGTAATTCTTACTTTCGATCGGGCACGTCGAAAGCTGCGTCGTCGCCACCGCTGAAACGCGAGAAAACGTCCGCTTTCGGTTTCTGCCTCCAAATCCTGGCGCGGCCCCGACTTCCGAGACGACCGCGGGCCCACCCCGTTCTTGCCGGATCGACAGGGAAATCATTTGTTTTTATTTTTTCTATCGTTGGGTGGTTTTAAAGATAGATCCTATGGGGTGGCTTTTCCCGCCCCTACGTGTTCAAAGTATTTACAATTTGCAAAAGCTGAGCTGGAGCGTCGGGATCGAGGTTTCCACTTATTCTTATCGCAGGGACTATCACGGTGACCTTCAATGTGCGATTCAACTCGAGTAGATTATGATTTTTCTATGAACGAGAAGTTTAAGTTTGTGCATGGACAAACGTTGATACCTTTATAAGGTGTTACCTTCAGTAATTTTCATTGAACGAATCATTTTCAGCGTGAAATTTTGCTGTCCACGATTAAATTTGTCTGATTCACACTCAATTAACCACTTCCTACCAGGGTCGACTAAGTGAAAGGAAAAGTACGAAAGACTGGAAATTTCCATGAAATTTTTCGTGCAATTTCACATTCATGTGGAAAATATGAAAAATATGAAACATATCTGCAGGGGCTGGGTATGTAGCACGTGCTAAAATCACAAAAAAGCAGTAACTACAACTTCTTACATTCACTGACAAAAACTCCTGCCGTGGCAGTCGTACTCACGCGCTGTATAAACATACCGCCCGCGTTCCGGGCGCCCTGGTAAAAATTGGCGATAGGAGCTGCGATTCAAAATACCATAGGAGTTCTTATAGCCGACCGAAGAAGCCGATAGAAAATCATATAGCTGGCTGTAGGAAGTGGAAAGAATCATACGGCCGGGCTACACGAAGCGATAAAAAATTAAACAGCTGGGCTATAGTTCCTGTCGCCGGGCTTTACACTTTATCGCCTGGATGTTGCTTTTTCGCCATCGGCTATAAAATGCTATAAGAAATTGTGTAGAAATTCGTTTGCTTTGTAAATCCGCAAGTTTGTACGGAATCAATATAATATTTACAAAACGCACATTATATTTTCCTTTACTACGTATTTGTTTTCAATTAAATTAATTAATTGTTTTATTTCAATTTAATCAAATTAGTCAAATTAATTGTTTTGTTTCAATTTGTTTTCAAATTAAAATGAGAATAATCCATACAGAGTGTGCAAACATTTCAAAGTCATGAGTTGAACAACGCTGACTCCACGAGATTAAATATTAGAGCCTAACACAAAGCGGAGCGGCGGCGGACTGGCGCCTACAAACCTAACAGGGATACTTCACGCACTGCGCAATGCGTGAAGTATCCCTGTTAGGTTTGTAGGCGCCAATGCGCGTTCCGCGCTGGCTGCCCACCCGCCGCGCTGCGCCGCAGCGTACCACGGCGCTTGAAGCAACTATTTCACACCAGAGGTATTGCACAGTATCGTACGAAATTGAAGGCGCTCCAACATAGTAGGAATGGCAGGCATCCTTCAAAAGTACGGAGCTTCCCTTGCAAAATAAATCAAGATACTACGGCCCAAAAAGAGAGCGGTAGTCCAAAAACTCACTAAGTCCTAGCATCCGTAATTAGTAACGAATAGCATACACTTTATCGTCAGGCTGTTGCCTTATCGCCATCGGCTATAAAAGGCTAAAAGAAATTGTGTTGCCGGCTATAGAAGCTATTGGAAATCTTACAGTCGGCTGTAGGTCTATGGTATTTTGGAACAAAGATTCTTCTGCCAATTTTTACCAGGGCGTAGCACCTGGAGCAATCGAAGCCACGGCTCTAGGAACCGGAACTTTTGGCCTAAGAGCCCGGAACGGACGTTATGTCTACACAGCCCGTAACTTTTTTTTCATTGTTTGGTTTGGAGAAGCATTTTTCAATTTTTGTCATCTATTTCTGAAATTGCATGAAAGATGTTATCCTGCTTCCCACTCTTCCCCCGAAAATTGGGTCATTCATTGCTCCTCGCTCACCCAGTACAGCATTAAACTAAGTACCAGAGATCATCCCTGAATTAGAGTCCCTTTATACTGAGAGTCAAGACAACACCCCTCATGGAGTCACAAACGGGAATAAGGATTACAGAAATTGAACGTTTTTTGTAATCTTTGATCGGCCCATTCTCAAATTCCTTTCTCCGTTCTTCCTCTCATTCCGTTTGTTCCTTGCCGAACCCGTAATTCCCTGGTCCATTCCAGATTATAATCTTTGCAATCGGTGAAAATGTAATCTTTATTCCCGTTTGTGACACTGTGAAGGCCTAAAATACGGTAACCAATCAGAAATGAATTCACATTGTCTTGACTCTCAGTATAAGGGGACTCTACCCTGAATGATGACATTTCAAGGTGTCAGGCGATCCGGGTCCGGGGTCGAGCCGGCAGCCGGGCTCGTCGCGTGGGTGAAAGCGCCCGCCCAAAACGGACCGAGAGCGAATTCACTCCAAGACGCGATGCGATGCGGTCGAGTGTGGCGATAAAGCGACGAGCGACGACTGACGAGCGAAAAAACGATGACGGATCATAAAGCCGACGCGTCGCGACGCCATCCTCGGCGGCGTCTTCCCGTCCCGGAGCATCGAGCACACCCCCGACTTTCGCTCGGGAGCCGATGATGCGATCCCAGGCGAATGATTAACAGATTAGGGAACGCACCCAGATTCATGGCAGCCTCGACGAGGTGCGGATGCGGTCGGTGTGAATAATTTTATTTTATCGCGGATACCATCGACCGTCGTTCCTCGACAGCTTTTCGGAACCGGTGCGGTGCGAGAGCGAGAGCGAGAGTTTGGTCGCGTGACCGAGGGCATGTGGGCGGATGCTCTTTTGACGGGTGTTAAGTTTTTCGGTGACGATTGATCCAGGTTGGCGCAGATTTGGACGGATTTAAGCGGAATTAGCTTAAGTGCATTTTACCTCGCCTATTTTTCTCCCATTGTTATATTTTTCAACGGAGAAGTAAATAGCATGACGCCTTGGAACTATCTCCTGATTTTCATCAGATCATGAAGAACTTACTCCCAAAATTTGTTTTCGTTTTTTCGTAAAAAGTAAAAGATGAGAAAAAATGAGGCAAATTTTAATGTACTTAGGCTGATAAAATGAATTTAAGCCCGAGGAACTATGATGAAGCTCGCAAATCTCATGTCTAGTTGCCCTTCCTTTGATTCAGTCTTGCATGGTTCTTTTTTGGATAAATATACGTCCATTCCAAGACTCTCATCCCGCAATAGTACCCCATGAACTAGGATATTAATGATTCTATGGAAAAATGTCAGTGGGTCGATTATTGGAATCGATAGACAAAACAATAGACAAAGAAGACATAGGGAAAATGAAGCTATCCTCTTGGTTGTTAAGGGTGGTTCTTACGTATGTAGACCAAGTAGAAAAATGGTGAACTACCTATAGGGTCTCAGGTGAGATGCCAACAGTTAGTCTTGTTACTCACCTCCTTCTTCCATCGTAACCACCCATTTCCACCAATAGGATCGCTTCATTTTCTCTATCATTTCACTAATTAAACCGCAGGTTTTTTTTCACCCGTGCTTGGAAGAGAACGCCCTCAGGTTTTCTTGAGGATAGATGATAAGGGGTTAAAGAAATCCACGCGCCGAGTGGGCGTCAAGGAATTCTTTGTTTTACGTATAAAATGATTTCTAAGCCGATGCAGCTCTGAGAAACATCCGAAAATTCCACCCCGTATCCGACAATAAGGGTTGTCTCCGTAATCACTCCATTCATGACTTTAAAGTTAAAATCCTCATCAAACAGTAAGTTCCTCGTTATCCAAGAAGGCGATGAAATGTACTGTATTTTGCAATTTGGAACTATAGATTATGGCTCTTCTGGAGAAACACTTATGTGCAAAGAGAAACTAATGGCACCAACGTTGTTTTTAAATCGGGCTAGAATTTATAGTTCCAAATTGCAAAATGTAGTCCAAATCAAAGGCACGCCTGTGAATAAAACCGCCAGTCGGTCCATTAGAATTAAAACGCCATGGTCCTCCAAATCAAAATCAACGGCAGCATAAACGGACATCCTTTTGTTCGAACGGGGATAAAAGCACAGGTATTTCTTTCAAATTGTTTACCCCGCTGATGAGTGACATCGGAATGAAAAGACATCATTATTCCGTCGCCACGACGAAACAATCAAGGGGTCGCAACTTTCCACCTCTGGGCGCAATAAGTAGAGGCCAAGTGGTGAGTGGAGTCTGAAATGAACAACATTCGTGCCAAATAGTGATGTTAAATACATTTTATCCCTCCTTTGACTTCTGTTAATACCTGCATTTATCCCTAAATCGATATTAAAATCTATCTGATTGAAAGATTAGAAAATGAGTACCTTTTAGAAAATTCGTCCTTGATAGAACTTTCATTGATACGAAGGATAAATCACGGAATGCAAGGAATTTTTGCAGGGCTGTAGTACAGTCTCTCTTTCGTAAAATTCCATGAATAATCAACGAAGTTCATTTAGAAGTTCCTAAAATCATTTCTAAGGGGAAAAAAGCTGATTTAATGAACTGAAGCCGACTTGGATGCGGATCAAGCAGGATTGTCAAAATATGCCTCGATCTCACACACATCGGGGTCCTTTTGAAAAATAAAAAGCATCCCATGTAAATCGAGCAGTATTGTCAAAATTTTTTGGTTATCACTCTCTCCGCTCTTAATTTTAGAAATATATCGTTTAGTCATTGTACATTTTATTCTAGTTGTTTATTAAGTAAACTTTTTTTTTTTTTATTTCTCATTGAAATTGTACCTTTCGGTAAGTTACCTAAATTCTAACACGAACTGATTCATTTTATGACTCGATCTGGCAACGGCGAGACCGAAGGCGCGATAACGACCTTTAAACGAAGGAAAGTCGATCGGGAATCGGAAGGACGTCTTAAAAAGAGTCCCGGCTCAATAAACTCGAATGGGCCGTAATTCGAGCTTCCGAGCCCCCCCTCCCTTTCTCGCAGTCGCCCCACCCGCGTATAATGGCGCCCCTCCCCCCTCCCGGCCCGGCTTTCTCCCCCGCTTCGCGTAATTAGCCCCCAAAAATCGCGCCTCGTAAAAGTCGGCCGCTCATTTTTTTTTCGATTCTCCTACGACATCGCACGCACCGTTCGCTGACTTTCTACCCTTTTCTGCTCTTGAATTCGCCCGCCGCGGCAATCGCTACTGTCTTTCGGGGAATATAAAGGCGGCATTTTGACCTCGGATTGGTGCACCAAGGTGTTGGTAGAGTGTGGGAAGTCAGTTAAAAGTCTGTAATTTTAATGACTGGATTGTAAAGTCGTAAACATATTGATTTTATGGCTGGTTTGTAAAAGTCTGTAAATCTGGGAGATTCGAGCATATCATAAATAAAATCGCGGGTTTTCTTCCTAACCCAGTAAGAGTACCTTGTGAGAAGAAAAGCTTCGCAAAAAAGGTCGCGAGAAATTTTTAATAATTTCGATCATATTTTTTAACCCTCATTTCAAAAGCCTGTTGACTTGTCCTGGTTTGAGCTCAAGAATAGTGAAGCTATGAAAAGTTCTTTTTCCTCGAATTCTTAGCTCACGCTTGCTTCCATTTTTACTTCTGATTGCTAACAATGTTTTGACTTGGTCGCAAGCAAAAATGGAAAGGTTTAGAAAGTGAAAACTGGTTTTAAAAATGGTAATGCGTCGAAAAAAAGGCATGAAAAATTTAATGGCTAAGTAGCGTAGTGCGTTAGCGCGAAAATCGCGCGTTTCCCGTAACAGCGCCAAATAAAGAGAACATAAAAGTAGAGGATTTTCCCATGACAATTTTTGGTTGGATTGAGTTCTCAAATTAAGAAACCAACTTTGAAGATGGGAAGGCTGCGAACTCTCTGCATCCGTGCTGCAAAGAACATATCCTATCTCACTCTCCATCTATGAATGCCGACCATTCCACCGTGATAGCGAAGAGAGCAGTAAGCGCATTTCTGTATGAGCCATGATCAGCAGATGCTTTTATGTGTCTCGAGGTTCATCCCAGCATGCACTCACTGCTCTCTTCGCTATCACGGCACTATTGAGCCAGAGGCTCGGGGTAATCGATGACCAGGTCATCTCGACGATGACTTGCGCGACCGCACACTTTTCCTGGAGGATGGGTGCAGCGGAGCCACCGCTCCAGCGGGGTCCTCGGAGGGGGAGGGAAGGAGGGCGCAGAAGCCGGCTAATTAGTCCAACGGCCGGGTTCTCGACCCGGAGCCAGGGCCGGGTGCCGATCGCGACTCGGCCGGGCCGTGCGTCGACCCGCTACGGTTAATCGGATGCGGTCCGGGACGACCGACTGGTTCAGTTCCCCCGTCGTCGTCGCCAGTTCAAGCGCGACGCGACGCGACGCTTCAAGACGCCTCGATGACAATGCGATGACTCGATGACCGATCAGATGCTCAGCCCAACGCAACGGCTCAGCGAGCCTCGTCATCCATCTTCGCCCGACGATTATTTTTGGGTCTTCCTGGTCGTTGAAATTTCAACTCGAGGCGCGATCTTCATCCATCTAGAGCATCCATATTCTGCCGTGCTATGGAAAAACGCTGTATGAGCCTTCAGGCGTTGCCAACTTACCTTAGGCAAATCACTAATTTTCAGGAAAATTTGTGAATATTTTCCCTCCGATTTCTCAGATAATTGTGTTTGTAATTTGATCTAAAGTGTCTGAAAATGTTAAGGATGAATATCCTTAACTTTTCTCAAAAATAAACATTTTACAGGAGAAAATTTGGCAACTCTAGAATGTTCATACGGCGCTCTTCCTCAGCACGGCAGTATTGTGAAGATATTGCCGTGTCTTTGCCTCTCTCTCATTGACTTATCAGTTTTAGGCTTCTTTTGGGGCTCTCATGGACCATTGTAAGCAAACCCGATCAAGGAGCTTTGTAACGTCGGGTGAGAAACAAATGATGATCTCACAAAAAGGTGATTTTCGGCAAACTTCGTCGTTTTCCGGAAGAAAGAACGTAACTTTATTCCTTGGTTGCAAAATTGACTAAAAATATTCAATTTTTTTCAAGAATGTATCGGTGAAATTTGTTTCAAAATATCTCCAATTTTTGCATGAGGTCAAAAGAAAAATCAGTGAAATTTTCAGTCAGAAATACCCAAGAGGGGTTTTCGCAAGAATGCAAGATGCGAAAAGAAATCTGGCAACTTGAAATGTAGTTGCATTTCTTCGTGAGATGAGCGACGAAATATTCATCAAAGTTTGCTCAGAACTCAATTTAGCTTAGGCCTGGTGTTCAGAACTCGGTTCTTTCAACTAAACCCTCGGTCCTGTCGACCAAAACGGTTGGTTTGAATGACCAATAGCTTAGTTCTCCGAAGTGAAGTGTGCCCAGTGAACTTATCGGTTGGTATACTGCCGTGCTAAGGAAAAACGCCGTATGAACATTCGAGAGTTGCCAAATTTCCCCGGATAAAACATGCATTTTTGACGAAATTTATGTATGTTTTTCCTTAAAATTTTCAGATAATTTACATTGAATTGAGCGTAAAATTGACTGAAAAATTAGGAGGAAAATATTCATACATTTACCAGGAAATCCGTTTTTTATCAAAGGAAATTTGGCAACGGCTGAAGGTTCATACGACGTTTTTCCTTAGCACGGAAGAACTGTGGTTCCTCTCTCGGTATCGGTGTGAACGACCCTCGGATGGTCCGAGCCGGCATCAAGGCGTGTAGGTGATGTTGACAAGCCGCGGACGGAGGAGGCTTGACACGAGACAAGAATGATGGCGAAAGAAGCTCTTACCGCTTCTTTTTCTTCTTCTTTTTTTCGGAATAGGTTCACGAGACGCCAGCGAACATCCACCGGCCGCGGTCATCCCGGGAGCCCCCGCCATCGAGAACCGCGCAACGCCATCGGGACCCCCGCGGCGGATGCGCTGTTCTCGCCGCGGAGGGCAGTGCAGCGAATGTGCAGTGGGTTTGAAACCGGTTATGTAAGACTCGGCCCAACTGCTAAGCCCCTGGAAAACAACGAAAGTGCATTTTTATGATGGCCCCAGCGCCGCGGCTGCCAAGTGGGCGGGGGCATTTTGCAATCGGATCGGGGTTCGTATCCGAGCGGCTGCCAGGGCGAGTCCCTCGCCAGACGCAAATCGCACTGAAAAAAATTCTCGGCGTTTTTACGAAGGTCCATTGGTACCTTTACCATCTCTTTTTTTTTTACCAATTATTGGTAATTTTACCAAGATAGACTGGTAAGCTTACCTAGAAACCTGTATTTTTACTGTTTTTTCCAGATAAGAATACCACTTTTATTGGTAATCAGTTCCCGGTAACTTTGCCATTTCATCTCGGTAATACTACCACAGTCGATATAAAGTATTGGCGTTTTTATAAGCGTTTTATATGGCGTAAAATTAGCGAGAAAGTTCAATAATTTTACCGAGATTTCTCGGTGTAATTACCAATGCCAAATATGGTAATTTTACCAAGAAAACACTGGGATCAAATAGAACCCTGAATTGTTGGTAATTTTACCCTTTTCTTGGTAAATACACCGAGGTTTTTTTTTCAGTGCGATGGAACTCCACTCGCGCGAGTAGTGGACCAACTCGCGGAGGTTCCATGCGACAAGAGGAATGGATGTTGAGGGTGTTCAGAAATGGGGGGGGGGGAATGGAAACGGTGAAAGTGCAGGGGAAAATGTGCACTAGGTACTGGTACTAGGTTTTCAGAAGTTCTTTGACGTTTCGAGCTACAAGTGTCGCATTCTCGGGCTTGGAGATGGCGATATTTAATCGTCATTTCCCTCACGAAAGAACGGAACTCCGTATCATTGTTGCCAAATTTGCGTATTAATTAGGAGGTCTTGGGCATTTTTTTTAAATAAAAATTTCGCTGATTTTCCCCAGATTTTACGCAAAAAGTGGACAGATTTTGGACAAAAATTGCTCGGGTAAATTTCTGTAAAATAAATTTCTTTTTCGAGTAAATTTGGCAACCTTTCAATAGAGTTACGTTCCTTCGTCCTGGAGGCGACGTAGTAAGTTTTTTCAAGAATCCCGTATATCCTCGAGTGGATCCGCAACTTGGAAGGGTCGGTGATTTAACCTCCTCAAAATTTTTGGAGATTCTAAAGTTTTATCGACCCATTTGCCCAAGAAATTTTCGATTGTTTCATTTATTTTTTATTTTTTGACCGATGAGGCAACGCAGAGGATGCCCGATGGGCTTGAGAATAGCTGAAACGCTGCGGAGTCTAATGAGAAGGTTTCCAGCTCAGTGTTTTCAGGCAGGACCATTGCCTAATGTCCTCGTTGACCTATGACATCAATCAGGCAAATTCTTCCGATTGCCCTGCTCTGTTCCCTCATTCACTTATCCGCATCATTGATTCACCGAGTTTCCCACCTGTCCATACGCTTCGTGTTGTCGGGTCGTCGTGATCGATGACTTAGCCTTAAAATCACGTAACTCAACTGCAACTTCGCTCGTAAAGATATTCTTTAGAAGATCAGGAATTCAATGCTACGGCTTACATTAATATCGGATTTTCGCCTTTTATCCGACGCATGGTCATTGTTCTTCCTGTGAAAATTTCAAGCCATGATAGTAATTTTTTTCCTTCGCACACTGAAAAAAAGGGTTGGATGATTTCGACACAGCTAACCGAAATTAATTGATGTCGTGCACGAACTTGTTGATGCTGTACAGCAAGCTTATTGAATTTGCACTCCCTTGGTGCTGCATTAATAAGTTGGAGCATAACTCCAATAAGTTTGCTGTGACAAATGAAGTAGTTTTGTGCACGAGTAATGTTAGCTCTGTCAGAATCATCCAACCCTGTTTTTAGTGTATCAAAGAAAACGCGCGGATATTTTGAACGGTTGCAGTTGAAATATGTGGTTGAGAGTTTCGTTATGGAGATGCCTTGTAAGTACGTTTTTTTTTTTTCGATGCTCACTGTATATAATGCATCAAAATATTGAAAATAGAAGAATTTCATCAACCCTTCGGAAAAGTTTTCAAGTCCTAACGCAAACTTATGATCCTCCATCGCAGCATGAACTTAACTGTCATGGATTTTTACCATAAATTTTTCTCCGAACCACTCCTTAATTAATCCTTGACCCTCCTTGAAAGCGTAGACATAGCTAACCTGAAGAACTTGAAGCGTGAATTGCTTCCGACATCGAGTCATTCTCGATTGAAATTTTGTGAATGTCATTTTTTCGTGCCATTAATGTGTTTCGCCAGTTTATCGACACTAATTTTGTTCGTTTCGTTTTATGTTTCAGGTAAGTGTGTCAGCAAATGAAACATCTCTTAGACCTCGTCGATACTCAAACCTTGAGTCGGACGGATTCGTAAGTGAAACCGTTTTTGTTTTGGGCCATTATTTTTAACGCGCTCTCCGGATTGTATCGACAGCGACTTATTTGGGAGCCATCCTTTCGCGGACCACGGGAGTCGGCAATAAAACGCAAGAAAGGGTTTGCCCCCAGATTACGTAAGCACTTAAATTAGTCTCTGTAGAGGGAGTCAAGTCTCGGCACTCTTTTTAAATAATCTCAAAAGTGGGATCCAATCGTAAACTTTAATAATGGGGGCGGAGCTCAGAGCCATTCTCTAATACGATAATTTTATCTGGATCTGAATTAGTGAACTGAACGTCGGAATATAGGTGTCGAAAAGATTATCCAATTTGGAGCGAATTCAAGGTGGATCAACCTTTCGCAAGTCATCAATAACTAAAACGTAGCACGTAGCTATGAATACTTGTGTATGCCATCAACTCCAAAACTATTTCACTGCGTGTCATATAAGAAAATCAACCCATCTGTCACTTCTGTAATTCATCTCCTCTAACCATCTAACACATACTTATGGACTGCTCTGCCCTCCGATATCTTTAATCACAGATCTACTCCCCTACAATCAACAGAAATACAAACCCACTTACATGCGATGAACCCAATATTACTACCAAAATTCTGAAACTCTTCACCTCTCTTAACTTAAAAATCTAAATTTTCGTATGTACTCCCATTTTCAAAATTAGCTGTAAAGACGTTAATAGCCTGTGACGTTAAATGTCTCAAAATATACCAACTAACTATCCCAGAATATCAAGCGAGTGTCTTCGACGTCATAAAGCTCTTCTCATTTCCTATTTCTGGGGTTCAAGAAAACGTTTTTTTTGGTTTAAAATGTACTCTCCGGCTCTGGAGCACTAACCTCACGAACTTACCAACATGCTATTTGTACAAGAACTCACGCTCAGAATCATTCTTGGAATTTCACCCAATGGCAATGTTGCGTTAGGCGAAATCAAGGAAGCTGAAAAATGCCAGAAAATTAGAAAAACTGGTCAATTCTAAGAAAGTTCAGGGAATTTCACTGTGTCCAATGACTTTGTCGCTTTGGCATTTTGGGGCGAGAATTGCACATCGTAGGGACGATAAATCATGGATTGAACTTCTACCTAAAAGTTAGGGAATGTTTCTGTACTCGATTTTTAATCTTTGTTTATACAACCAAAAATGCTAGGACAGATCAAGGATAGGGCTAATAATAAAAACCACGTTTTTTTAAAGCTCAGGGAAAATTTATGGATTTTGTTGATACGTCGTCAGGAATGGTCCGAGTTAAGTCAAGGTAATTTCAAAATCTAACTGAAATTGCAACCTTGTAATGGTGTAGTTAATCTAACCATACGCAGTCAAAAACGAACCTTGAGTCTTTTTCGTCGAACGGGAAGCGAAAATTTCTACATACGATCTTACCTTATGGGTAAAAAATTTCCTACTCGGTCGAATCCCTGGTTTGCTGCTGTAAGGAAAAAGGCTGTATGCACACTCTAATGTTGTAAAATATCCTTCAATAGAATTTATGTCGCAGACAATATTTACTAAAATCTTTTCTAGAAATTTTTATTTATACTTGATTTAAACTTCGTTCAAATTTCTTTGTAAAAAAGAAGAGGAAAATATCACAATTTCTCTCGAAAATTCACGTCTTGCCAAAAAAAGTTAGGCAACACTTGAATATTTATACTGCGTTTTTCCTTAGCATACCAGTGCTGCACTAAGCTTCGAGAAAAGCCGATACCTCTGGCTTCACCAATGCATCGAAGAATGCTCCTCCTTAAATATGCATATGATCACGACTATTTTGGGTGTCCAACTCTGCATTGCTGAGGAAAAACGCCGCATGGAACCTTCAGGTAGTGCCAATTTTCTCCCCATAAATTGTTAATTTTTAAGGAAAGTTAAAAAACATTTTCCCTCAAAGTTTTCAGATACTTTGGATCAAATTGCAAAGAAAATGTTGCGAAAAATCAAAAGAAAAAATACTTACACGTTTTTCTGAATTTTGTATTTCACTCCAAGATTTTTGGCAACGTTTGGAGGCTTTTGCGTAGCACGACAGAATGCACCTTCATGAATATGTATCGATTAAAGTGCTATTTTGGGTGTCGAATTAGTGACACAGATATTTCGGTAGTCGCGACGCCCGATCCGCACCCCGGTAATAACGCGGCATTTAGTTTCCGAATTTGGGAACGGAGGAAGGCCGTCGCGTCGGTCCTCGGAAGAATCGATGCGATTGCCTAATGGGAGACTAGCCCCGTCCCCGTCCAAATCGCAACCGCATTCCGTCGTCCTTTTCGATTGTTACCGTTCGATTTTTTACCCACGCTCCATAGTCGGCGCGGCGCCAGATCGGAGGAGAATAGCCAGTGAAGTGCGAGGTGTTAAATGAAGAGTTAAATGTTTCGGAAACTTAGAACACTTGAGATAACATGAACGTATGCTTGATCATTACAGAGTGTCCCCCCACCCCCTGATCTCCCCATCAGGATTTTCCCACTGGAAAAAAAAAAAAACACTTTGGATCTAGAGTCCAGACTCTTGAAAACATCGACAAGAAAAAGGACTCTTGATTCAATCAGATTTAAGCTTAAATCAAAAGGAAATCCGCTCAAATCAAGAGGCTTGGTTCTTGATTTAAGCAAAAATCCGATTGAATCAAAAGTATTTTTTCGTGTCGATGTTTTTAAGAGTCTGGACTCTAGATCCAATGTGTTTTTTTTCCCCAGTGCACTCAAAAAATTCCGTTTTACAGAACTTTGGTTGCTGTGGATAGTAAAACATTTCACTTAGGATGCACAGGTAAAGAATTTCAATAATCGTATGGTCTTCTATGTCTAAGTCTTCCATGGAAACATTTTCAGGCTCTGGAAAGGAGGGTCTTTTGCAGTTCATATGAAGCCCATATTATCGGCTCTACACCAATGCTTTGTTTTCATTCTGGAAAGTTATAGATTTGAACCAAAAAATAAAATCTTTTCCACGTCTGTTTGTATCTCAACCTGACCTCATTTTTAAGGGTAGAGGGAGGCTAAAAAAAATCGACCCAACATCATTCGGGAATAGCCCCTCTCTAAAACTTCCAGCATTGCTTGCTCACCAATTTAAGTCTGGACACTTTTGCCGTGCTAAGGAAAAACGCCGTACGAACATTTGGGCGTTGCCAAGTTTTCTTTGATAAATCACGGATTGCCATGCTAAGGTATTATTATTTTCCTTCCCATTTCTAGATAATTTTGTTTGCAATTTCACCTGTAGTTCCTGAAATTTTGAAGGAAAAATATGCAAAACTTTCCTCAGAAATAAACATTTTATCAAGAAAAAATTGGCAACTATCGAATGTTCGTACGGCGTTCTTCCTTCGCAAGGCAGACTTGATCTCAGGAGTAAATGTGAAGGATGAAAATGGCAACTGCGCTTTGGGTGCTGCGAATGAAGTATCGGTGTCGATGTTACCGGAGCCCACTCGAAGACCCAGTGACCCGAGCGGACGCCTCGGCGGCCCCGTCGACCGCGCCGCTCGCCGCCTCGGAGCCTGACAGCCCGTGTAAACGAAACCGCCAAAATTGACGGATCGAAAGTGAAAGCAGAGCCAAATATTGATGCACGCGCCCATTCACCCCAAGGCCTCCGTGCATCGGGAGCTCGTGCATTATCGCGGGGAGGAGAAGCGGGCGGAAGGGCCCCTCCGAAAAAAAAAGCGCTAAACGGAGCAAGGGCATGTTCCGCCGTATCGTTTCAGCTCATTAATGACCAATTTGAAAGCGGATTCAGATATTAATGCACGCGCACATTTGGACGTCATTCTGTAGCGAGGAACTATAATTTCTGACCCATCCGTAAATACACTAATTTACATAGAGAAACTATTGACGGCACAAGGGTTTTTTTCTTTAAACGAGCCAAAATGTGTAGGCCCTTTCTGCAGAATTGGTTGAAAATAACTACTTCAATTGATATAGTTTTATTTTCTGAGGCGAATCGAATAATATTATGTCTCAGAAACAACGAGTAATGCGTTATTAATAACTTCAAAATATTAGCATTTTTCAGTGGTATACAATGTAAATTTTGCATCGCTACACTGTCAAAATAAGCTTTGAACTCAATCTCTCTTTGGAGGATTGCCTCATCAACAGGGTTCATTTAGGCCACATATAAACAAAGTCCTCGAGTTTCCCCTGGAGTACCTGTATAGCGAGAGTATGCACAGATCGCTTCATGGAGGACTTACGGCCCAAAAGTGCAGCCACCCTTTTAACCAACTTTTAACGCACAAAATTTCACTGCCAGTCTGCAGATTCCAATTCTAACCAAGATGGCTAAGGATGTACATACATGAGCGTTCTTCCGCAAAAATGAGTAAATATATGTAAAAACTAAGTGGAATACGTGCTTTATAAACGATGGTTCGTAACAATTTTATTAATAAATCGCTCTGGATAATTGAAATTCATAGGTTGGCTGGGCCCTAGGGCCCTAACCTTAGTCGCGTAAGCATCGGTGAAGGCCTGATGGATTTTCGGAGTTTCACATCTGTCCATACTCTCGTTATACAGGTTCTCTAGTTTCTCCTATAAAGACATTTTTTTTCGTCAGGCTCTATGGCCCCTGTTCTTTTTTGGATGTTTATTTGGCAGCATCAGGTACCATATAATCTCGCTCTGTTTCCGGTATGGGACGAGCATAGCGCCTTCACGGGCAGAGTTTTCCGACGCCAGCCGAGCGAGCAGGTAGGTTATGTTATGCGGCTGTAAGTTCAAGCTCACGGGTCGAAACGCGAACGCATGCTCTGCCCTACTGGGTAAGATTCGCGCTACTATAATACAAATCCCTACGCAGGTACGAGATGCTAAGGAAGAACACATCGTAGGCATTCAAGTGTCGTCAAAGTTGTCTCGATGAAATATAAAGATTTGACCGGAAATGTCTATGAATGACCTAGAAGGTCTGTAAATGACCAGAAACATCTATGATGACCAGCAATCGCCACAGATCATATTTGACTATCAATATCAAAAATTGGTCAGAAGTGATTAGAATGATCAGAAATTCACGTAAATACCAGATTTAACCACCATCAGAATTCTCAGAATTGATCAGAAATCATCCAGAATTACCAAATCTGACGATTCATGTCTAGGTTCAGATTGACTAGAAATCAACGAAAATGATCAGATTTAACCAGAATCACAATACAAAGAACGTACCAAAAATGATACGTTTTGGGGGCCGGAACGCGGAGCGGCCCGAGGGTAAAGCCCCCTAGTTAGGGGAAAGTTAGGCAAATCCATGGAAAAAAACCCATCAAGTTTTCTTTAAAATCTTATCGCGAGAAATTTGAAAACGCTCTAAAGTGCGCAAGATGTTTTTCCGTAAACACGGCAGTATTGCGGAGTCGTAGGTTTTCTCTGTTTCCTCTCCATTTGAACCCACGAAAATGTATCGATTCTCGCAGGGACTTGGTGCTCCGACACGAATCGATTATTCACCGTAGGTTTAAATGGAGGAATCCCACCGTTGCTTGTCTGCGGGATCCGCCCCTGAACCAGATCCGGCGGGAACGTGGGCGCCTATTAGGACAGCGCTAATCAAAAGAAGTCGTTCCTGTTGCGTGATCAGTGATCACAGGTTGTAGCGCATGTAGCGCACGCTTTTAAAGCTGAAAGCTCATGCCGAAATTTAGGCGTGCCGACGGTACCGGTCAAATCGAGCGTTCGATTGACTGACAGGAACAAGGAGGCAATTATCTCATTCCGATGATACTAATAAGAAAAAAAAAGGTCGAACGTTTGGCAGATTTCATGGTTACTGACCTCCTCTGTATATTACTATTTTATACGTAAAATTTCACTCTTTATTCGCGCTATTCTAGTACTTGCTTTCTATCAGTGTTAATAATGCACTTGATTAAGTTCACAAACAGCTTGATATGCACCGTCAGAAATGTAGTTGAATATTTACCAAATTTCCTGGGGATCAGGAGGAACCTAGTAGCCGCATTATTTTTTTTCCGTAATATTTATATCTGGAAGTAAAACCAATGAATCAAACAAGTTGGATTTTGCAACCGCTAGCGATAGCAATATTCGTCATGGGAACGTTAGCTTCTGGGATATGAAAATGTTAAGGTACAGTTCGTTTGTAGTATCTTCTGAATTGAAGGGGCTATGTAATTTTGTGTTGACATCTCTTTTTTAACAT
>NW_017547183.1:3803018-3888284 GCF_001854935.1 Bemisia tabaci
ACGCTTAAAAAGGAGCTTCGCGGACGAAGATTCGTATCGAAGACCGAAATCCAGAATGCATTTCAAAACTTCTTCAACTCCATCCCTCATCCCAGAGGAAGAATTCAGGAAAACAATGTTGCATAAGTGGCAAGAGCGCATGAAAAAGTGCATCCGGTTTGATGGACGGTACTTTGAAAAGCAAAAGGAAGTTATGGAAGATTCGGAGGAAAGTGGATACGAATATTAACTTTTTGAATTCTGGTAAGGGAAAAATCTTCCTAAAAACCGTAGGGGTAAACTTTCCTCACTGATTTCAAATTGTCATTTACTCGGTCAATTTTTATTCCATTGAGCTGATCTTGGTTTCAATCGATAGGTATTGAGTTGATCTTTAAAATGAGACCAAAATCATGTCTGTATCTATCATACTTTTGAAGTTACAGAACCAGTCCCGGTACTTTTGGGACACCCTACGTATGATATTTTTACTCTACACATATGCCCGACTGCGCATCATAAGGGACCTATGTGCTTCCTAAGTTGCCAAGTATTAATTATTGTTAGATGATTGGTCTAAAACATTCAATACAACCAGTAAAAATTAAGTGTCCCCTACGAGATTCGAACCCCCGCTCGCACAAAAGAAAGCTATGTTAACCGTTTGACAATGGTGCCATAGTCATCTGAGCCATCTCGTCGCGCGGAGATATGGCGAAAAAAGAGAACACTTAAGTGATCTCGGACGCTGAGCGGGGCTTCACAAAAGAAGTCCTTGAGACTTTGTCCACTGATGTGATATGTCAGGACGGAGTAAGTGCCTTTCTCTGTGAGACATTGTTTGCCTATGCCCCCATGTGTCTCAAGGTTCATCTCAACATGCATCTGCTGTCGCGGCAGGAAACTGAGGCAATATTTCTGTATTCATGGATTAAATCCATCAATCGAGTTCTGATTTTGGCTCATATATCCGTAACGGGTCCTCCAGAGCAATTTTCCACCTTGTACGATGGTTATTATTTCTTTACTTCTATTTTTCAAATTTGAGGTGGGATAATGGCGGCTTCTCAAGAGCAACGAGGTAGGCGATCTTTTGCACCAACGAACAGAAAACTGATGGCGAAAAATAACCAATCAGAACCTCCCAAAAAAAAGAATTTGCCTAAAAACGGAACTTTGTGGTTCTGCGCAGATTTACCAGTCAGAAACGACATCTCAAGGTGGAAAAAAACTCGCTGAAAGCGAATTTTAGCAATCAACACAACTTGACGTAGAGACATGATTGGCTAAAAAATACAACGGTTTTTGATACATCGGAAAATCAACCAAAAATCGGAGACTGGGCGAAACGCTCAAGGTCGCAGAGGTATAGGGAATCCCATTGCGAAAGCAACGGAACGATTGTAATATCATGGGGAACTCCGTTCCCATGACAATAAAAGGCATGCACGCATGGGGTTGTACTGTCTGAGCAGTACTGCAAAATTCATACTTTACTCCAACCAAGAATGGCTCTATTTCGTTGCCTGAATTTTTCATTGATGATCTTAAAGAGCACACTCGCAGCGCATTTAATAAATTAAGGCACTTTGTCTCTGTTTTAGCGCCGAATGCATCACGGTTTCGGCAACAGTGCGCGCTACTTGCCCACTCGCGTAGCAGGCCTAGCACGCTCCAGTTCTACCGTATTGCGGAAGAGAGCAGTAACTCCATGCTAGAATGAGCTTTGGAGCATATAAGAGCACGTGCTAACCGTGGCTCATGTTCTTACGGAGCTACTGCTCTCCTCCGTAGCGCAAGGGACAAGACTACCGTATTGCGGTAGAGCACAGTAACTACATTCTGTGATGAGCTTCGAAACTTATAAGAGCGCATGCTGACCGGCAACTCTCGTCCGAATGGATTCACTGATTTGTTCCGTAAGAACACAGAAGACAGAAGTAAAGCACCGTGCAACGAAAGAGAGCAGTAACTCCATCACAAAGTGAGCTTTGAAGCGTTAAAGAGCGCGTCATGACCGCGGCTCACGTCTGAATGGAGTTACTGCTCTCTTCCGCAGCACGGCAGTTTTGAAACTCGTAATTTTTTGGCAACTCTATTCCAGAGTTTTAGCCTCTAAAAGCACAAGAGCTCGTGCTAAACGCGATTCACGTCCGAATGGAGTTGCTGCTCTCTTCCGTAGAACGGCAGTGTTGTGACCCGTGCGGCTGCAAATCGGCAACCGGCCCTGAGCAAACGTAAAACAGTCGTAAAATGTACAGTTTTAATGGGAAAACAATGGGCAGTAAAAACAAACATCGTCATAAACGGAGGCATCACAGGCACGCAGCACGTACCATCCGGACAGAGCCCGAAGCGCTCTTGTACGGGGCTGGACGATGTTCCGAAAATCGCGCGCGTGCGACGCAATAGACGCGAATCGTACCGCGGGTAGCTTAAGCGTCAATGAACGTCCGATGCATATTCTCACTAGCTCTCTCAGTACTATGCCTCCGTGCTTAGTAAAAACGATGTATGAGACTTTAGACGTTGTCAAATTTTAAATTAAAATTAAATTGAAAAATCATAACAGTTACCCAAGAAGATGCACCGTTATTGAATGTAATATTAAAGTACCTACGTCACATTTCTTAAAAAACACGCAGGGAAAAAATTGAAAATTTTGCCCTTACTTCTGACTGATTTTGGCGGCAGCCATAGATGTATGATTCAACCACATGTCTGGCTGACTCAACCATGCCATGCGCAACCTCACTTCTGGCTGGCGTCAAAATCAGCCAGAAATATAGTCGAAATTATCAGACTTTTAGAGATTTATTCCTGCCAATTATGATCGCTGAAGTCACTAAAATCGGCCCAGTAGATATCCGTGACAAGAAAGATACGGAGACTCGATATACAATATACATGATTATTCAAATCACGTGAAATGCATTCGTACATGGGTGAAGCGGCAACCGTTTATAACTTTCTACTTTTCTCACGGATAGTTAAATGATTAAACGCTGGATCCCACAAAATTATGCATTTTTGACGTGGAAGCCCACAGGAAAAAACCAATTATCTCCATAACTTCCCGGACCCTCCTTGGCGGCCGAAGCTCATCGATCGCTTTCGACTGAATTCGAGCCGATGAGCGCTTAGAAAGCGGTGGCAGGAGCGAGAGTGGCGGCGTTATCATTATCATTAAGCGATTTTGAATGACGGGCGCCCCGCGATAAGGGGGCCCGCACGGAATCGGGGATCCACCGCGCCCGGCCCGTCACAGGAGAAGCCATGCGATGTGATGTACCGCTGTCGAAAATACCGCGTCCCGAGGTGAAATCGCGCCCGGGCCCCGGATACCGACCTCCTTCGGCATAGCAAGAAGACTCGGAGATCTCCCGGGGTATTGCCGAGAGAACCGGTGTTGATTTCTGCATGTGCGTAGCAAGAAAAGCTTTTCATAATTTTTAACCACAATTACATTATGGAACTACTATTTTCATTTTATTTTAGGTATGGAACAATTTCCATTTTAGGAGCTACCATTTCCAGCTTATTTTGGATATGGATTGCATTTTACAATCAGAAACTACTACTTCCAGCTCATTTTAGGAACAAGGTATGTGCCGTTAGTTCCTCCGTGCAAATAGCTGCTTTTATCAATGAGCCAGTAAAAGTAGTCCCATATTGAAAAAAGTAGTCAATCAAACTGTTCAAATCCTATGGTCTCTAGTTTTCTTCGATGAACACAACTAAATGTCTGTGAATTGATTAATCTCTGATACTTACATTTTGATGGCTCAAGTGTGAAATCTCAGTTTGCGACTTTGCAGATTTCCTTTCATACTTTATTTCTCCTTTAGATAACTAGTCACCGTAACCTGTTGCAAACTTCCTTGATTTTCTTCTCAGACAGTAGAATATTCTGTATGAATTTCGAGCCACAAAGTTGGCTCGTTTTTTTCGAAAGAGGAAAATGGGAGCGTAAATTATGTAATACCGCAATAAAGATACGTGGTTTCGCACTTTCGTTATCGATATTGTCTCTTGTGCAGAGTCTCTTGTTCAGACCCAAGCCTGAAAAATCCGGGTTCTAACCCGGATTTTCGCGTCACTCCCAAATCCTCGTTACTCACCACTCAGCCCAGTCTTTAGTCTTAGTCACCAGCAAACAGACTCAAGTGGGAGCGAGCGAAAAATCATAAGAACCGATCCCCCCGCCGTGACCTCCTCCCCCAAGCTCCACGTTGCGGGGTCGACGACGAGTGTTTTCGGACGTCATGTGCGCGTTCCCGAACGACGTAACGGTCCGCGCGAAAAGAGCAAATAAGGAGGAATGCGGTTGCCGGCGCGGCGCGGCGCCACGGAAAAATAATCCGACGTGAAATCTGCCGTGCTAAGGAAAAACGCCGTATGAACATTCAAGAGTTGCCAAATTTCCTTCGATAAAATGTTTATTTATGAAGAAAGCTATGGATATTTTTCCTTGGAATTTTCAGGAAATTTGGATGAAATTGCGAACAAGATTATCTGAAAAATGGAAGGAAAAACGTTCCCAAATTTTCCCGAAAATCAGTGATTTATTAAAGGAAATTTGGCAACGCCTGAAGGCTCATACGGCGTTTTTCCTTAGCATTGCAGAAATCACGGTTGTATGTGCTCGGCGGGATTTCCTGAAGATCCGGCGGCCCCGTGGCCCGTGGCGGAAGACGAAGACGTGGACGCTGACGGGGGTACCAATCATATCGCGGGAATTGCACTTTCTTGTATGGTTATGAGGTTATGATATGACTCAACCACGCAGCGCTGTTGCGGCTTCGGCCGAGTGGAGAGTCCGAGGGCCGTATTCTGAGTCTCCTTTTCGCAGGTGGCCACACCCTGTTTATATGGTGATTAAGGGAGGCTTAAGGGAATCTTTAAGGCCTTGTCTCCACGGGACGTTTCATGGGATCTGTCCCAGGGAAAAATCTCACTTGCGAAGTGGGGAGAAATATCGAGTCAGCCAATACTAATCACAATGCCAAGTAAGAGTCCTTGTGGAGTTCCTGGAACGTCTTAAGAAGAAGAGTATGACGCAATCTTATTGGTCAAAATGGGTGGTTCTTATAGACTGAGGGGATAAATGATGATGGCGGAACGTTTCATGGGATTTGACCCAGGGAAAAATCTAACTTGTGAAGTTGGGAAAAATATTGAGTTAGCCAATACTAATCACAGTGCCAAGTACGAGTCCTTGTGGAGTTCCTGGAACGTCTTAAGAAGAAGAGTATGAAGCAATCTTATTGGTCAAAATGGGTGGTTCTTATAGACTGAGGGGATAAAATATGATGGACCAACTATCGGGTCCCTCGTGAGTTGCCGTCACTAAGTCTATTACCTGCCTCTTTTGTCCATTGTAACCACCCGCTTCCACCAATAAGATCCCTTCATATCTCTTTTGTCTTCTTTTACTATAGCTTTGTCTATCCATTTCGAAAATCGCCCCGCTGAACCAAAAAGTGCTCACTAGCACTTATTCGGTTCTACCATCAAGTTTCTTTTTTCCGTGTGGATTTACGTCTCTCGGCAATCGCAGTAAGTTTGAAGCACGGCGTCGTCAAACACCACTTCGGTCAGATTTCACGTCCACGCTCTTATCTATCTGTACAAGGTCCCTTCCCAGACCCCACCCGCTGGGTCATCAACAGCGCACACTGGATCGAGTCAGTAGGAGAAGTCGGACAAAATTTGGAAACTTTGAGAGCTTGTATTTTCGAAACTATGAAACAAAAAAGTTAAAGTACGTTTTCATTGGGTTTCTCGTGAAATTTTCTTTCAGAAACTACCTTTGAAATTGGATTCGTGACGAAATAAACATACAAAGAAATATTAGCTACAAATTTCATGTCCGACTTCCGATATTAGTCCGTTCACGGAGAAAAGAACTTCGCGCATGGGACCCGAAGTTGAGGTCACATGGATCTCCGAAGTTTTTGGATCGCGCATCCGAAAACTTGAGGTCCAACTGCCGAAGTTCGGGTCAGATTTCTGAAGTACTTCGGTATATACCAAAGGGTTCAGGTCACACATCTGAAGTACTCCGGTAGATACCGAGAGCTTCAGATGTCCGACCCGAACTTCAGCAGTCGGACCTCAAGTTTTCGGATGCGTGATCTAGTGATCAGAAAACTTCAAAGATCCATATGACCTCAACTTCGGGTCCCACGCACGAAGTTTTTTTCTCCGTGTACTGTGCGGCGTCCAAATATTTGAGAGACTCATCGGCAACGCGCAGGACGTCCCGGGTCCTGGTCGGAAATAAACAAAACACGACGACGACGACAAACACTATAACGCAGCGAACACGCGTCCGTGACACGGGCCCCGGGGAGTTANGGGGGGGGGGGGGGTGCAGCGACTACGACGGGACTCGAAACGCGGACCCCGCGGCCTGGATTTGGCACTCCTTTCACCGAGACAATAGCCGATACGTTTTCGGCCCCCTCCCCCGCCCGAAGCTCTTATCCGGCTCGTCTCACGGAACAAAAGTACGATGCGCTCATTAGTAAAGTTTTCGAGTAAGCCCGGGTCCCGGCGGGGGGGGGGGGGGGGGGGGGGGGGGGCAGGGCTCCGAAACGTGAAGCGACTCGGCGAACGGCGGCCGAGAAAAAAAATGACAAATTAGGTGACCTTGTTACACTTGTCAACTCATCGCGCGGGCCGTTGTCGGGTCGCCGCGGAAACCGGAATTTTCGGGTCTTGCGACCGGGACGGTCGACGCTTGCTCACTGGAGGGTCACTGGATTTTAACTCGCAATATGTTTAGCAGTCTAATTGGACGTATTTCTACCAAACGGAACTATGTGCATTAATATATGAGCCCGGAGACCCATAAGAATACATGCATAACAGGGCTCACGTCATAATGCACATAGTTCCGTTTGATAGAAATAGGTCTAATTATTGTGCTCTAAAGGTTGGAATTCAATCACGAAAACTGTTCTTTCTTATCTACGACTTCCATACCAGTAAAGAGTTAATACTCTTTTACACAATTAATAGCGAAAGTGAATTATCTACATTTTCACCAGAGCCTAGGCACAATTCGTCCCTTGGCTAACATAAGGGCGTAACTACACATTGAGATGAGCCCGGAAAAGCATTGAGTTGTATGCTTGACAGGGTTCATTGCAAAGTGTAGTTACGCCCTTATGTCAGGAGGGCAACGAATTGATACTCGCGTGCAAATGACGTCATTTCAAATTAATAGCCTCCGCCTGTCGCAATCTAAGCAATGTAACCAAGTGAAGCGTAAGTCAAGTTTAAAGGGGAAAGGGCAATGATAATTTTCGCCTAGAGATCATCGATGAGCAACTTGTTTAGCGTAGTCCACTAAATGATGATTGATGAATATCCGTTTAGCATTTTTTAAGTCGAGTTCTCACATATTAGGTTAGGATCCTTAAACCAATCGCTTAACTTTGGTTCATCAGTCAGTGTTAGGAGACCGCAGGGGTAATAACCAAGTAACTTTTACAATACAGAGAATGTAGTATTTTTCGGTGAATGTACAATCTACACAGAGCCTCAAAGCATGAATATTTCGTCACCTCCCGGCCAAAGTATCACAAGCGTCATGCGGCGTTTCAAAATTTCCGCCGCCATTTTGTTTTTTACAGAGAAATTGTCGGTTGAATCTGTTTAAAATTCCATTCAATTTTATCGGCAGCACAAAGAAAATTCAGTGACATTTTTGGCCAGCTTCGTTGAACAATGTCTCCGTAAAAAAATAAAATGTCGGCGGAAACTTTGAAACGTCGCATGGCGCTTGTGATACTTTCGCCGAAAGGTGCGACGATTTGCTCCTTGTCCCGACCTGAGGCTTCGTGCAAGTCCTCTCAATGTCAAAAGAGCTTCGGGAGCGTGCGTAGGCGAGTGGGTGCCGGCGCAAAAGAACGCTTTCACACCTTTCGTGTGCTTTCTCGTTTTTTTAAATTTTCCCATACGGAATCACCGACGCGTGACGCGTGACGCGTGACGTCGCCGTGGCGCGGACAAATGCGGCTCGGTCAGCTCGGATATTGTGAGTTGCGTAAAAACAATGGGTGACGCAGCCGAGGGCCCCACTGATAACTTCGAGCGCCACTCCGTAACTCCGTTTCGACGTGAGACAGAAAACGTGGATTTAAACGGACGATAGAGGTCATCTCCGAGTGTGGTTACGTCCGTACGTCAGCGGAGCGACCACTTTCTCCCCACCGATACGAACGCCTAGAAGCTCGGGCTAATAGCCGTAGTAAGGAAGAACGCCGTATGAGCCGTCGGGTGTTGCAGAATTTATTTTACTAGAAGGATAATCTTCAAGGAAAATTGTGAATTTGGGCCGTTCAAGTATCACGTAAGCCACTTTAGGGGTGGAGGGAGTCGGCGCTTGCTTTGCGATGTCGTACGAAGTAGGTCAAGCTCAAGCTGGCGTAGCCCACTGCTTTGAAAAAAAGAAAACGTAATAATATTTTCCAGTAAAAATAATTTTTTCAGAATTTTTCTGTTGTTATCTTAAAAATTTGGGGGAGGGGGGGGGGTAGGCCCGTCTTTCATAGATTGTTTTTCTGGAGTCTTGCAAGGGGGAGAGGTGGGGTTAAAAAGTCTGCCAAAATGGCTTCCGTAGTACTTGCTAGGCCCCCTCGAGAGCGCTTATGAAATTTTCCAAAGAAAACTATTTGCAACTTTCCTGTAAATTGAATTTTTCAGCGGGGCAAATTTGGCAACGTTGGAATATTCTTACGGTGTTTTTACGTAGCACGGCAGTAATAGTAACAGATGGTCCCGTCGCCGCGGAAGGAGGTAGGTCGGGATGCTCCACACCAAGCGGTGGCATTAAAATGCCTCGGAGACTTTAACGCGTGGATAGAAAAGTCGGCGACGCGCCGCGCCGTTAATGGGGAAAGCTCAACATTCGAGAATAGCTGAGCTATGATGGATTGTGTCCCCTAGTGGTGCGTTATCCATGTACTTATTATTACTCGGGTCCGGTGCCTCCCCCCCCCCCCCAGCCGCAACGCAGACAAGCCACAGGAGGGCGTATCTCGCACGAGGAGGAAGGATCGATTTTATTCCGGATTGATTTTTTACATCGTGATTCATTACGAGATCATGTTTTGGAACTTTTCTCACGATAACCTGAAATTTGGTGGAATCGACTTACTTTTAGAAGTAAAAGTGCATTGCTTCAGCTGTAATTTAAGTGGAAGTCACCACATTATATAATTGTTCTTGTCAAATAAATTTATATGGTAACGGCTATCTGCCTTTTTTTTTTTTTTTTTTTTTTTTGTTAAAGCGATGTTTTGTTATTTATTGTTCATTTGGGTGTAGTTACATATAGGTATATTTTGTACTTATACTGCTCATTTCCTTTTAAATTGGAATTTATGCAAAAAGTAACTATGATTTATTACTATTAAAAAGTGGGGCAGAAGGATTATAACTGAAGAGGCCTTAATTTTTTATGTTTCGGTGTAGGGTTTATTTGCTTTGTCTTTTTTTTACAAACTGAGCCGGGTGTTTAACTCAGGCAAGCGTTTGAGTTGAAGTCGTGAAGCAAGAATTCGAATGAGGAAAATTAGAGGAAGACGTCGCACTTCAAATTAGCCAAACCATTACAAAAATGTCAAACAAATTGAGGCTTGTCATCGTGAGCTTTGTATTTGAAGGTGATGAATTTTACAAAATGGAGGTTCTCTCGTGGTCCTTTTAATTTTTATTCAATACGCCATCTTACGAATTCGTTACAAATGAGCGACTTCGCTCAATGCTGTTTTATCATTAACTGCGTTTCTAAGATCGTACTCGTCAAGTTCTTACTGTATTTAGCACTAATTGGGTTACAGTCGGCAGATCGAGGGATTTGGTTACGTGAATGAAGATTTGGTTCCTGCGATAAAATCCTGGTCCTTAAGTAAAAACCCGTCTCATATCTAAGAAAGACCACCAACCGACGACACTCTCCGTTTAATTATGTTCTATGACGGTGGGGAAACTAAAAATCTGAATTTACAGATCACAAAAAGTACGACTCGGTGGGAAAAACCACTTAACAGACAAGACTTTTTGGGAGAAGAAATCGAATATTTCATGGAACTTTGGCTTTGTAGTTTTACATGTCAACAAGGAAAATTCTTTTAGATGATCGGAATAGAGGGAATGTCAAACAACTTTTGTTTCTTTCTCTTTATGAAGGGAATACCGAAATTATTCCGAACTTCGAAAAATTTATTAATGAATACATTAATTAAGAGGGACAAACAATATTCTCAGAAAATTAAGCCCCTCTTATCGGATATTGCTCAAGCATGTATTGCAACCTATTCCAATGAACATTTTGTGCGAATGGAAGACTTGATCGGAAGTACCAAAGTGTGAAAGTCGGCGAATCGCCCCCCGAAAAGTTGAGCTTACATTCATAAAAGTTAGTTCCCATGCCAAATAATGCCCCGTTTATGCAAAGAACCATTCTTATGTCAACTCCCTAAGGTGACTCTGAAGAAGGACTAACTTGTATGTATCTATTTTCTTACTTTTGAGCCGATCACCTCTTGTTCGTGTCTCAGTGCAACGATAGTACGTGTACATCCTCCCTACTTTTCCTCATGGGTGAGAGGAGACGTAAAGAATAGTCTCCTTGCATCACTTCTCCGTTCCGGATGAGTTGATCGGCGGAGTGAATAAAGTCATCGTGAAGAAAAGGGTGAGGCATTGAGGATTCATCGGACGTCACACGGTGACTTGTGACTCGAAGAAGGAGATGGTCAGCGTTATGTAAAATCGAGGAACCCCGCAGTTGGTCCCTATTATCTCTCTCCTTTGTTGGTCACTCTGCCCTCTGCTGGGCCTCCATTGCCGTATCCAACAGCATATTACCTCTTTTACAAACTGTACTGTTTGAAAGCTTTCTGCAAGAGTATTTTTCTCGCATTGGACAAGTCCTCTGACGTGGTAAAGTTTGTAATTTTTGCCAAAAGGTATAAGGAGACGCCCTCCAATGGTATGTTTCCAATAATTGGGAACGTTTCACTTTCGGGACTCCAACATTCAACTGTTGATCCACCTTTTAGGTGGATGTTTAACAGCGTATTGAGCATTTTTCACCGTAAGTAAGCCAAAGCTCGGGACTCTAGGGAGAGGGAGACAAGCCTTAGCCCTATTCTCCCAAAAGTCTATACACTCATCCAGGTTGGGCTACCTACCCAAAATCTAGTTGATACCATTTGATCTACCTCTCTAGTGAGCTTTGGCCCGCTTTTTTCCCCCGTGACAGCTAAGTCGATTTTCTTTGAAAGCCTCATTAGCAGGGTGTCTAGCATCAGGATTTTCCCGATTCTATCAGGATTTGAGGTCTATCCAGATTTAATCCCGATTTCATCAGGATTTGAATAAAAGTCGGTCGTAAAATTAGGATTCTAGAAAAGTCAGCCGTCCGCTTTTTTCCCGTTAATTTTTCTCAGCAAAAAGTCAGGATTTGATGAGGATTTGGAAAAAGTATGAAATCAGGTTATAGCGGTCAAAAATCATGAAAAAGCAGGATTTCCCGAAATGAAAAAAAAACTAGACAACCTGATTAGTTACGTCACCTGGGCAGTGCAACAAAATGTCCGGAAAACTGGATATGATCAGGTTTCATCATGTTAAGGAAATTGGGAAAATTCAGGGAGTTTTGATCTCTTTGGTCGGGGAAAACCTACGTTTTTTCGGAAATATTTTCACCCGAGTCCGTAAAAACACCATGGTGCAGTCCTCCTTGTATGCAAGAGAAAAATCATTGTTTTTCCGCCCGGTCGGGCACCAAGGCACCGGAGCGTCCGTCAAATCCGTCAATCCTATCACTGCAGCGTCTCATCCTGATCCCGAAGTTGCCACAATTCACGAAAATCGTCTTTTATCCGCATGGCACCGCCGACACTTTCGCGCACCGTCCGACATCGACGCGCGATCATTCAAAGCCGCCCCATTGTTCCCGGCGCGAAGTTTTTCTCCCCCCTTTCGGTTTTGTTTTTGTCTCCGCGCTGCTTTTTTCGAGGATGCCGCGCCGGTAGTTGTGGTTTGGAGTCGACAGGTTTATTTGCGATCGCCTTGCTCTTGCATTGTGCTCGGAGCCCGGAGCAGCAGCGCTAATGAAGTCGAGTGCTCAGATCCGAAGAAGCACCGCGGACGTGCGAGTTGAGAACTAGCTGCTCACGGCTTTTAGTCTTGCTCAAGGAGGCTCCGTTTTGGAAAAAAAAATAAATTAAGTGGATAACAGAAATGGAACGGTCGCGGTACTCAAACAGGGCGGAATGTTCTTTAAGAGTCACTGAAAACCTAGAAAAGTCAGGCAGGGTATCTACAAGTCCGGAATTTCTGGAAAGTCTGGAAATAATACTGATTTTTTAAGGGCGGTCCGGAAGTATTGAAAAGGTGCGGAATTCCGGCAAGGAGGTCCGGAATTTTTGTCGCTTTTGTCGCAATTTGAGCGAGAAATTCAAATTTTTCGAATTTCGTCAATTGGAGGCCCTGAAGAAGTACTGGATTTCTCTGTTGAGGAGGTACTGAATTTCTTAGGAATGTACTGAAAAAGTACTGTAGAAGTACTGATTTTTGACCAGCCTGTTTTAGAAGACACCTTGTCAGGGAATTTTGCCAATTTTTGCCTAAAATTCGGGAATTTGCAAGGATATCTTCAAAGTTTAACCTCCGACCAAACATTTCCAGGCAAACATTTTCCACCATATTCTTGTGCTCTATTGACAAAATAATTAGAACTGCACCCTGTAGCATCTCGAATAATTTAAAGTTTTTTTTTAAAACTAATTTTGTTCACTCGGGATGTTCTTACGGGTTTATTCCAAACTTGTCTCTCGATCAAAGTTTGTGTGGCGTGTAAATAACTGACGTAATACGTGATGTGGTGTTAGGAAATTACGTCCCAAAAATCCAGAAACTATTAAGCGAGGGGCTTGGATGACAAGGCGCGTCAGTGCAGTTTTTGAAAACATTGAGAAATCAATGATTTTAGGTAAAACTAGTCTTAATATGCATATTTTGTGAAAAATTCGCTCCAAAATTCCAATTTTTCAGCATCAACCACAATTTCCGGCTTATCTGTAAAAACACTCATAAGCATAGAGAAACTGATGGTACAATGGTACTTACGTCGTTTCTACGCGGAGAAAAAAACTTCGTGCGTCGGATCCGAAGTTTAGGTCATATGGATCTCTGAAGTTTTCGGAGTGAGCATCTGAACACTTTAGGTCCAGCTGCTGAGGTTTGGATCACACATCTGAAACGTAAGTTCTTACATCTGAAGTACTTCGGTTTTCACATCCGAACAACTTCGGTTCTCACATCCGAGAAACTTCGGTTCTCACATCTGAAGTACTTCAGATGTAAGAACTGGAGTTTCAGATGTGTGATCCGAACCTCGACAGTGTTCAGATGCTCAATCAGAAAACTTCAGAGATCCATGTGACCTAAACTTCGGGTCCCACGCACGAGGTTTTTTTCTCCGTGTGTAGTCCTCGATTGCAAAATAAAGTCCAATTGATGGCTCGACTATTAGATCGTTCTCCAAAGCGGTGAAGATCCTCCTCAATAACGATACACATTCGCAAAAGCATTTCGAAATCTCGTCAGTGACGAATCCCGACCTCCGAGCTCAAGGAAGGCGTCCTAGGAATCGAAGCGGGGTTGCTCGAGCCGGAACCGCGGAATGCCGAATGCACTCCTCCGAAACGGCCGGTGCACGGCTGATAATTAGGTCACTCGGCGTCGGTTTGCGACGCTACTTGCTTTCCGTTCGACTGCCAGGCGAGTTTGACTTAATTAGTCGAAATCTCACACGCTACTACCGCGCCGCAAGGTGAAATACTACCGCCGCCCTATCGGTCCACGCCCGTGTGAATCCTCGGACAATCGAATCGATAAATATTTCCAAGTTGGGATTGTACCTCGGAACTCGGCTGTTGGGGTTGATGGATTATACTGCCGTGCCAAGGAAAAACGCCGCATGAGCAATCAGACGTTGCCAAATTTCCTCTTTGACTAAGTGCGGATTTTCAAGGAAATGTGTGAATATTCTCCTATCGATTTTTTTAGACAATTTTGCTCGCAATTTGATTTAAAATATTTGAAAATTTCAAGGAAAAGTATGCATAACTTTCCCTCAAAAAATGATATTTTATTTGGAGAAGTTTGGCAACCCTCCAATGTTCATACGGCGTTCTTCCTCAGCACGGCAGTATATGGCTTGGTCAGGAGTCGCCGTGGTGAGGAGGTGCGGATCGCGATGCAACACAATCGAAACTTCGATGCGGATGTCCATCCATTTAAAAGCCGTGTGTATAGTCGCTCCGTAAAGAGCTCCTTGCCTTAAGAAGGTCCGTACGGTTTACACGGTGATTAAGGATGGTTTAAGGAGATCCTTAACAGCCGACCACAAACAGGACGATTCTAACGAGGATCGAGTTAAATTCAAGTACTGAAAAAGTGCGGAAATTCCGCAAGAAGGTCCGGAATTTTTTCGGTTTTTGTCGCAATTTGAGCAAGAAATTCCAAGTTTGAAATTTTTCGATTTTCGTTAAATGGAGGTACTGAAAAAGTCCTGAAGTTTTCTGTTGAGGAGGTACTGAATTTCTTGGGAATTTACCGAAAAAGCACTGTAAAAGTACTGACTTTTGTTTAGCATGTTTTAATAGATACCCTGGGAACGGTCTCGAGCACGGCTCATAGTAAGCTCCGCACCGTGAGGTCGCGGGCCCATTCATTTTAGATCTCAATTTGGAGGTCGGGTCGCGGAGTGACCAGGGGGCGGACCCCTGGGTCTGCGATATGCATACGGGCGTCCGTTAGAATCGCGGAAGCAATAACAAAAAATATCCGCGATGGCCCCGCGGCGGCTGTCGGTTCTCGGAAGCACGAGAGAGGTGCCCGGGTTCGGTGACCCCCGCGTCGGAGTAATTTGTCACTAGGTCCGCACAATCGGCCGTATTCTAATTAGACGGAGGGAGTGTGCGTTGTATGAGTGCGAGCTATCCGTCGACCTTGTCAAAATAACAATTGCGCGGCCCAGCGCATCGCCATCGCGCGATGGCCTCGTTCCGAGCTCCGAAATCACAACTTTTCACCCGACCGGAAAGATACGGCTCGCTTCGTGAGCTACGAATGAGGGCCGGACAGTTATACGATTTTCTAAACGAAAAAGATGGGAGGGATAACCGTCTCTCGTAGCCCGAATAAATCCTCTGTCGGGGAGACATGCTTTTTAAAGGCGTTAAAAATCCTGAAGGCAAGTACTTTTTCCCAACCCTGAGGAGTCAGGAAGTTTTGCCGTGGAACCTTGCAATTCTTGCCTTTGGCAGAAAAATGTAATTATTTTTTATTGCATTCATACGCTGTATCAACGAAAAGTAGAACTTCTGCCTTCAACTTATCGAATTTTGAATTTTTCAAAGTCCTCGTGACTTTGCGTGAAACACTTTGTGTGAAAAATATTTGCCCCAAAAAAAGAAGAAGAAATATATTGAAATTCATGGAAGAGTCAGGGAATTTATAATTCAAAAACCTTGAATTTTTATGGCAATTATAGGAAATTTTGGAAACCAAGCTTGCCATCATGTCTAAGCAGTAATAGAGTTTTTCATAGTTTTTGATAAAAATGCGTTAACGTAGCCAAATCCTGTCGTTTTTTTATGAATTAAAATAAAAATACCTAGTCTTTCTCAAATATTCTTGGGGAAACAGTGGTTCCCTAAGGCTTCGGCAGAAAGAGCCTTTGGAGTGTCTGGATTGCTTCAGTATAACAGTAAGTTACGCAAATGCTTCTTATCTAGTTCGTATGAAGCTTTTCTTGTCTCTATTCTTTACACCGCACTCTTACTAATCTGGTGCCATTTTTTTGTTTTTACAGGTAAGTCCATGCATGAGATCCGCTAGCCATAGCATCATGAGATTTTGTCGACTTTTAAAAGCGCCCATAAGCGTAAGCATAATCAAGTTCATTTTTATACTAGACGCAGCCCACATTTCAGGAGAGAAAGAGCAGAACATGATATCATTTTCATTAATATTTTTACGACTTTATTGTGCTAGTTTTGCCATCGCACTGGGGGAATTCTATGCGTGCATTCAGGTTTTTGATGTTATAGATTTTCTGTCGTAATTCATTTTGTCGAAACACGAACGGTCATCGTTTTTGTTCCAAATTCTTTGGTATTCATCAGGATTTTTCTATGAAAATTTTGCTCTTATAAACGTCTAAAATTAATTCTCCGACAGGAAGGAAAAAAATTAGAAAATCTAAACGAAGGACGACTCATGAAAGTAAGTTTGGGGAAGAGGAAGCTCAACTTATCATGCCCAGATACCTAATTTCTTTGGCGATTTTGAGGGCCGACAACGTTGTAATACTTTTCAATACTTGATGCATTTCTCGGAACATTGACAATATATTGCAATTTTAATCAATTGTGGTTTTCTTCGTCGGCTCAGTAGGCAACGGTGGAATTAAGTTAAGCTGTGAGATAAACAATCAAAGCTTCAATCAGTGTCGCATTCGACGGATACTAATTGAATTCCATTGAAACGCCTGGATGCAACTATTCGGGCTCTATAGATGTCCGTAGTGCATACGCACGAAAGTGAAGGCGTTTTGACCTCAGACGCCAACCGCCTCACCAGCGGCGCCTAGTGGAGCGAGTCAATGAGACGATTCGGACAAAATGTGGCAACTTTGAAAGCTCCTATCGATGTTAGTACGAAACCTAGAGGTTTTAAAAGTGGTTTCACTGATATTGTCGTAAAATTTATTTCAAGGAGCACCCCATACAATTCAGAAGGTGAAGAAATTAACGTCAACATTTGCAGTTTTAGTCAAAAGTTTCATGTTCAAACTCTCAGAGAGGCTTGTTTCATTGTCGATGGGCTTTATTTCGAGGGTCTGACATGGAAAAGTGCTTTCAATAAGCAACTCGGTCTTATTTTTTTAAATTAAATTGATTTTTCGTCTTGATCGCGCGCTAAAATGGGACGAATTTTGGACGGATTGCCCAAACATATTTTTGTGAATAGTTTCAATCATTCAAGTGGATGAACAGGGTGTCTAGCATCAGGATTTTCTCGATTTTCCCGATTCTCTCAGGATTTGAGGTCTTTCAGAATTTAATCCCGATTTCATCAGGATCTGAAGAAAAATCCGTCGTAAAATCTGGATTTGAGAAAAGTCGGCCGTCAGCTTATTTTCCGTTGATTATCCGCTATCCATCCGTTAATTTTTCTCCGCGAAAAGTCAGGATTTGGAAAAAATGTGAAATCAGGATTTAGCGGTCAAAAATCAGGAAACATCAGGATTTCCCAAAATGATAAAAACCTAGACACCCTGGTGAAGCAACCTCAGAACTGAGTTACGTTCCTTTGTCCGAGAAACGACGTCCACTCCATCGGAGGCGGGTGCGTATCAAAAATATTCCCGGAGAAATCGATCCGTAGTCATGATTATTAATCCGACCCTCCCACTCTTGAACCCGAAAACGAAACTTAATTTACACCCTAACGACGGACTTTCTAACCGAGGTTGTTCGGTAAACGCTTCATAAAAAAGCCCGCGTCATCTCGAACACGAGACGGTAAACTCGGAGAGGAAAATGACGAAAATGATCCGGGACACATTATTCGGACGGAGCGGAGGGCTCCGGGCGAGGTTAATGGTGATGAGACGGAGCATGTTGGACGGTTCAAGTCGGTTTCGAGGTTAACAGTCGCCGGTAATCAAGTTCACCGATCACCGGATTCACCGCCCGACTAACGGCTCCCGACTCCACCGGGCCCCGGCCACCGTAAAATCCATCCAACCGGGGAAGGTATAAAACGTCGCTTTACGGCCCGATCGGAGGAGCTGGAAATCGATGTAGGAGTAGGTGTCAGGTTTTGGGTGTCTCGAAAACTTGCATTTGGATCGAGGCTAGTAGAATAGTTAGTTAGTTAGTCAATTTATTTAACAGGGTGTCTAGCATTAGGATCAACCGGAAAATATCAGGAAGTTTGGCCGATCAGGAACAAATCAGGAAAATCGGAAAAATCGGACGTTTTATCAGGAATTTTTCTTGCGCGAATCTCCTCAGCGGAGAAGTCTTAGTACTTTTTGCCTATCGTGCCAAGAGTCGTCGCGCCATCTTTGTTTCCGATAATTTCTCAATGAAAAATCAGGAAAATATCAGGAATTTTCATAATGAAAAAATCAGGGCATGAAAAAAAATCAGTGAAGTGTTGTGGTTTGATGTTCTTGGATATGGCACGGGGACTCTACGGAGACGATATGGAATAGATCGTATTTGATAGTGGTTCCATGTACCGTTCGGTTCAAAACAATAGAACAAAAAACAAACAAAAATTTTAGCATTAAAGTTGGAAAAGCTGAAAATGACAAAAACTCCTATCAATTTTACTTTTCTTTGCCATTGTACTCATTAGAATGAAACATCTATCACAATAAACCTGTCCCCTCAGATTACTCGATTGAGTTTTGCGGCTATGTTAATCAACGTATTTCGAAATATGCTCATTACATGCTCTTTTCGAAAACACAACAGAACAGTCGAGTCTCAATGGAGGAGCTTGGAGCACAAGGCGCATAAGTGCAGTTTTTGAAAAAATTGAGATATTAATCATTTAAATTGAAACTTGTCTTAATGCACACTCTGTGAAAAACTCGCTCCCTAATTTCAATTTTTGCGCGTCAAAAAGTCAGTTTGAACTTTCTTTCCGCCATAAGGATCAATGTAAATTCGAAAATTCAAACACGTATTTCTCGAAGTAGCGAAAACCGCACTTATGCGCATTGTCCTCCAAGCACCTCAATTGTTTTTTTTTTGTTTTTTTCCTCCTCTTATGTCATGCTTCTCTGACAGACCAGAGCCGAGGACTTTCCCATGCACAAACTTTGGCAGCGGAGCAGCGGCAAGTTTGAGAATGGGAGGCGGGGGTGGGGGCGGGCCGAGGGGCGATCTATTGCGACAAAAGAGACGGAGACGTCAAGGATGAGGATGTGAAAAAGTAAAAACTTGAGAGGCGACCTCGGAGACAGGAGCGACACGACCACGGACGTCGATTGTCTCCGCGATTACCGCATCCACGCTCGCCGTGCTAAGGAAAAACGCCGTATGAACCTTCAGACGTTGCCAAATTTCCCTCGATAATAAGCGAATTTACAGGGAAAATTGTGAACATTATCCTCTAAAATTTTCAGACAATTTCGTACGCAATTTGATATAAAATATCTGAAAATTTCAACAAAAAATATGCATGAATGTCGTCATAAAAACATGTTTTATCAAGGGAAATTTGGCAACTCTCGAATGTTCATACGGCGTTCTTCCTTAGCCCAACAGCGTTCGCGTCCCCGTCATCCTCCATCCAGAATATTGTATTTTTCAGCTTAGAAAAGACTTTGCGCTTAAAATATTTCATGAAAAGAGTTTTTAATGAGAAATCAGACCAACACCAAACCAAAAAACACTGAAAAGTCCGGGGACTTTATGACTAAAACCCTGAAAAGTCAAGGAATTTTGAATTTCAAGAAAACTTGTTGCGGAGGGAACAGCAACTTCCAAATTTTAGAAATCGAATTTCCTTCGTTTGCATCTTCTAATTCAATTGATTCGGCAAAATTCATCCTCTTTGCTGAAGACCGAGAATCGGAAAATGGAGGATTTTGGAAAATCTAGTCACTTTTCGGGTTGGATCTGAAGCATGGCCGGATTAAATCTACTTGCCACCATTGTGCCGCCTGTATTTTGCCGCCCTCTTTTCATTCATTTTGAAACATCAATAATAACCATCAAGTGAACGTGCCGGAGGGAGAAGGGTGCATAAGACGCGTTCACTCGTGTTGGACACATTTTTTGCGGAAGCCCTATCAACACTACTAGCAAAAGTTCACGGAACTTCGCGCGAAAGTTCAGTTCCGTAAACCTATCTCTGTGGGGACAAGGCCTTTCATTTGTAAGAAATGGACTGAAAAATTAAGAAAGAACAAACATGAATGTGGTTTAATAATTTTAACTTCCGCCGCCGTGCCGCGCTGACCACACTGTGTTTAGCGCAATGCGCGAAGTATTTATGTAGTCTTGAAGGCACTGTGCGATTCACACCGCGCCTACCGCTGTTGACCGTACTGTGTTTGACGCAATGCGTGAAGTATTCATGCAGTCTTGTAGGCGCTAATATGTGTTACATGCCGACCGCCGCGTCGAGGGCTTCTCCTTTTCATCTCAAGTCCTCGTCATCATTTCTCTTAGCGCCGCGCCGATCCAGGCCAAATCACGTGTTTGGTTTCTCTCTTAACTCAACTACTTAAAGGTGCGCAGTCTTTTGTATCACCGAAATACGACCAAATTAGAAATTAATGAACTCTTAGGAAATGAGAGATTTTGTCACCTTTTCTCGTCTGTAATTTTTTTCTGAATCCGATTTTTTTGTACCTGCATTTCAAAAAATTGCAAAATTTGCCGCCCCTTAATTTTACCGCCATGGGCCGCGGCCCATGTGGCCACCCCCTTAATCCGGCCCTGATATGAAGCTTTCCGGCAGTGCTTTTGTCCTGGGTCCGGTCCCATGGTAAGTTGGTTAATCTGAAGAAGAGCCTTGAGGACGCGGTATCTGTGGCGGTGGAGGCGGCCTTGTTCCCGCCGTATTGCGCCATCGCCCGAGATGTGACTCGCAATAACCGCTGTCGTCGTCGTTGTCTCCATGATTTAGATACTCATGGGACCCAACAAACGACATTAGCATAATAATCACATAAATGCAAAACGGTAGGTACATCACGAAGTCACCGCATCATCGCAAGATCACGTGGAGCAACCGCGTGGCGTGGTGCAAGACCCGAACAAACTTGTAGATAAGCTTAAATTGAAACTATTTTCTTTTAATATCGATGAGTTCATCCAGAAAATTCACCCATGAGCTGGATGCAGTCGATTGCAGTGGGTAAACTGCGCCGGGTATAGCTGGTCATGGATGATAGTTCATATTTATTAGATGCAGTGAGAAAACGGAATTGTTTTAAGCCTCCGAGTTCTTTGAAGATGTCTCCGCTGAAAGGTCAACAAACCGCGCCGATTAGGGAGACAGAGTGGGGGAGGGGGTTTCTCTCCCCAGCCTCTACGATTTCTAGAGCACGTCCTCAAATTGTTCGCAACTGCACGACTTCACAGTCGAAAACAGTTTGCACCCTTGACGGGAGTAACGGGAAAATCTACAACACCGGTAGAAATTTTGAAGAGAAGTGCAAAGCCGCAGTGCATATGAAGAAGGAGTAGAATCAACTATAGCTAATTTTGCTCCATACTACACTGAAAAAGAAGTTACGAGCTGTATAGATGTACTGTCAATTTCGGGCTCAGAAGCCAAATGTCCCGGGTGCTGGGGACGTAGCTTCGACTGCTCCGGGTGCTGGAGACGTAGCCTCGCCTCTGAGCCCGGAACGCGGACGGTGTGTCAATATATTCCGTTTTTTTTTTTTTTTTTTTTTTTTTTTTTTTTTTTTTTTAGTGTGCAAAACACTTTACTCCGAGTAGATTTCACTCGCACCTGTCCATGACTACTAACCTAACTTGAGATTTTAAGGTTAAAAAATATCTAACTGCAAGAGCGCACGGGCATTTATGGAAGAGACCTGAAAAAACTAGTTTGACGCTTTAAAATAAAATTTTACATGAGAGGGAATCTTTTTTGAAAGTTTCATGTCGAAAAACACCGAGTGCAAAAAGTTCGATTTTTCACTTCCAAATTCACTCGTTCACAGATGCCCTTGTGAATCAGTGTCAAAATTCCGAACGCAATGCAATAACTCGTTCTCACATGAGTTCGAACTCACAGGTATTTTGCGCCTAGGAGATATTGGTTTTGCGCTCAAGTTAGCAGCACTGGCGCGACGCGGCGCGCGCTGCGTTGTTGGTACACGTGGGTTGACGTTGAGGCACTCAACGTATCCGCTGCCTCATTAGCCTGTGCCCTGTCTCCTGTCTCCGTGTGCCGACACAACAAGGCTACGTTTCCTACTCCTGCCCCCTTAAGTTCCTCACCATTTAGCCCGTCCCCCGCCCAAAAACCCCCCGAGTACCCGTCCACCTCTCGATGGGGTCATCTGCTCCTTTGCCGCCAAAGCTCACATCAAAATATTACGAAGAAGCTGACGTAACAATTAGCATCTGCTAGCAAGACCATTCGAGCAGCTCTTTCTTACAGTGCACACAAATTATGCACAAACGATTCTTGCTACCTCGCCTAAATTTTCCGTAGAACGCGGTGGAAACATCAAAATTTTCCAATTTCAACTAATATGTGAAGAATCAGCGTTGCCTGTCAATTCGAACTTTCACGACAAGTTGTGGTCCAGCCACAACTAAATGCTAGAGTCCCTTAATACCCAGAGTTAAGACAACTCACTTTTGGTTGGGCTCTGGTTGGGCTGAAAGTGGCCTAAAAAAAAATCCAATTCTGATTGGTTCTCGCTCATGGAGGCCGAAACGAGTGCACCAAGATGGCGGTACCTCGAATGTGAACAAGAATAATGAAAATATTACCTAATTGTGGTTTATCAAGAGAAAATTGTCATTTCCATCGGTCCAAAATGAGAATAGATTAAGAAATTATTCACAAACCAATCTCATTTTCTTTTTAATTGATCAATTTGTCGATGTTGTTGTTTTTGTGTGACAGACATCGCAGGATTCCTGATCCTTATCCCTCAATATCGTTCGTTTGGGTGCACTCGTTTCGGCCTCCATGGCCAGCCAAGGCCGGCTGCCAGTCAGCTGATAATCGAGTTGTCTTAACTCTGGGTATAAAGGGACTCTACTAAATGCCGTCCAACCAAAACGAGCTGCGATTCAGCCGCGACTCGAGTTAAGGTCCAACACCCAATTGATTAGAATAGCCATTTCATCCCGTTTTTACTATGGGACCCGAAGCTGAGATTATATGGATCTCTGAAGTTTTCTGATCACGCATCCGAAAACTTGAGGTCGAGCCGCCGAAGTTAGGGTCAGACATCGAGGCACTTCGGTATGTACCGGAGTACTTCAGATGTGTGATCCGAACCCTTCGATGTATATCGAAGTACTTCAGATGTCTGACCCGAACTTCGGCAGCTAGACCTCAAGTGTTTAGATACGTGATACGAAAACTTCAGAGATCCATATGACCTCAACTTCAGGTCCCTCGCACGAAGTTTTTTTCTCCGCGTACAAAGCCGGAAAGTCCGGAAATAGTACTGATTTTTTAAGGGCGGTTTGGAAGCACTGAAAAAGAGCGGAAATTACGCAAAAAGGTCCGGAATTTTTGAAATTTTTCGTCATTTTTGTCGCAATTTTAAATTTTTGAAATTTTTTCTAATTTCTTCAAATGGAGGTACTGAAAAATGCGGAATTTTTCTGTTGTAGGAGGTACTGAATTTCTTGAGAATGTACTGAAAAAGTACTGTAAAAGTACTTATTTTTCACCAGCCTGTTCTAGTAAACACCCTGTGGCGATGGTCCATGAAATGGCGAGTTAGCGGGACGACTTGTCATCGACGGACAGAAACGAAGGAGTAGGCACGGCCGCAAGCACGTATCGTCCCATTAGCGAGTCAAATGTATGCCGCGGTGTGGCGGTGCGGTGCCGTTATGAAACAAAGGCGTTTGATGCCCGGCCGTGACGTCACCCGGGGACGTGTGCGGGGCCCGCGCGGCGGCTCCGGCGTCGGGAGCCGAAAGTTCAAGGTGCAGATGAATTACGGCCCAGATACGGTGGCGCTTGTGGGTCGCGGCGCGCCGACCGCCACGGGTCCCCAAGGGTTGGGCTTGGGCCCCGCTCGGGATTACACCGTAAAGGCGGGCGCCGCAGCCGCCTCCCCGGGCCCCTGTTGCCAACCTCACGGACTTGCTCAAGTGTTATTTAAAGCTGCGTCGTAATTGATCGCAATAGCCCATGCAAGAATTACAGCCGAGTCAAAGGACTCGCTGCAGGTAAAATGGCATGAAAAACACGACGAGTACATCAAAACAGTCTGAAATCCACCCCTCGGCGCTCTTATAGGGTGTCCAAAAGTTCGGAAAGTCCTGAAACAGCACTGATTTTTTAAGGGCGGTCCGGAAGTCCTGAAAAAGTGCAGAAAATCCGCAAGGAGGCCCGGAATTTGTTTCATTTTTTGGTCTTTTTTGTCGTAATTTGAAGGAGAGGTTTAAATTTTGGAAATTTTTCGAATTTTGTCAAATGGAGTTACTGGAAAAGTACTGAACTTTTCTGTTGAGGAGGTACTGAATATCTTGGGAATGTACTGTAAAAGTACTGGTTTTTGGCCAGCTCGTTTCAGTAGACACCCTGTCTAATGTTCCTGTGTAGAGGGAGAGAATTGCCATCTCAGACCTGTTAATGCAGAGAATATGTGCCGCTCTCTGATTGGTTGGTGAGTTTTAGGCTTTCACGGTAGCTCCTCCGCTTCTGGTTTTGGACCAATATGAACAAACAAGATGACTGCTCAGTTGTAGACGTGGTAGACATTTTCTTACATCTAACTTCTAACTTGAGTCGTGATCAAACTTTGATGGATATTTTTGCCTAAAATTACACTTTTATTGTGTCTATTACTCAGCTTACCCGATAATACGAATTCTTTTCGATCGGTTTTGTTTACAATGGTCCACAAGAGCCTCATGGGATGGGGAGCCTAAATTTAGTGAAGCCGTCAAAGAGCGGCTTCAGTACTCTCCCTAAGGACAGTGTTGCCGATTCTTGTAGTTTAAAAATGCGTATTTCAAGTCTTTTTTTAGGGAACCGCGGTCGTCAGTGACGAAGAGAACATGCGCGCGGACGCCGGAAAGTTGCAAAAGCACGCTATAAACTGCGGCAACTGAGCGCCAGAGAGGAGATTTCAGACTTTTTTCATGTGCCCATCTGTCATTTCCGTGTGATTCTACCGGGAGAAATTGTATTTACTTGGCCGTATATCTTGCGTTCAGCAAACCTATTTTTGCTTATTATAACTTATCAATTTTTCAGAGCTCGGGGTTGGAAAAATAAGGCTGCTCCATGTATTGTTACAGCAACCATTCATTCATAAATGAGTTTGTACACGCGTTTGGCACAATTACTTTTTATGGCGCAGTAGGTAATTTAATTTACAGCGATTCAACGGACCATTCACAATTACAATACTCTGCTTCAACGATGAACCTTTTCAGCCGCACATGGACAGGGCGTATCCCGATTCCCTCCCGCGGTCAATTTTTATAGCCCGATTCCCTCCCGAATATTTTTGGGAAAACCGGAGTGATAGCCCGATTCCCTCCCGCTTTATTTAACGATTTGACAACTGAGGACCGACAGATGCCCAACACTGATTACAGCTGGAACCAGTAAACGTCGATATGACGAAGCGTGATGTCGATTGTATTCGGAAAGGAATTTACAGTAGCAGAAGAACAGTAATTCCAACCTTGCCGAAAAATATGAACTCTGTGCATGTAGCATTAGATTCTCTGACAAGTGCGAAAGAAATTATTTTCGTTAATAGACCTTGCGAAAATATCATTATTTTTACTAACATGGTTTTTTTGTCGGCTCTGTGTGCTTCCGAATCGGTGTACGTTGATGGAACATTTCGTTACTGTACCAAGTTTTTTCTACAATTATTTACCCTCCATATCTTAAAAAAATGGGTTTTATATTCCATTAGTTTTTATTCTTCTACCCGATAAGGAGGAAGAAACTTACAAGAAAGCGTTCAAAATCTTAAAAGAAGAGTGTTCAAAATACGCCCTAAATTTTTCACCCTCGACTGTCGTGGCTGATTTCGAAATAGCAATACATAACGCGGTGGAATTTGTATTTCCTGATTGTTTCATTCGTGGCTATCGATTCCATCTCGGCCAATCATGGTCCAAAAATTGGGCCTAACTCAGTCATACAGAGACCCGAATTCAGAAGTTGGACAATTCTTGCATCATGTTTTCGGTCTCCCACTACTGGACCTAAATTTAGTCGCAAATAGCTTTGTTGACATCTTCATGGCTAATAAGCCTGATTGCCCTAAATTGACGAAATTTTGTGACTACTTGATTGAATACTATATTGCAGAGGACTCATTATTTCCTCCCTCACTTTGGGCCGAAAAAACAGCAGCTCCCAGCAAAACTACGAACGCTTGTGAAAGTTTCCATTCAAAATTTAATTCTTTTTTTTACGAAACCCACCCCAACATTGTTATATTCTGTGAAATATTAACCAGAGTTATGATAGACTCGCGAATCCTCATAAATTTCGCTGAAAAAACCAAGAACACGGTCAGGTCTCAGGTAAAAAAAAAAAACAAATATTAATCCCGCATCGAAGGAAAAATTCTAAAAAGCCCTGCGTGATTTCCTATTTTGCGTTTCTTATAAAAACTCACCGAACACATTCATCTGAAATTTCACTAATTTTTATTTGTTGACGAGGAACCTTTTACACTCCAAGGATTTTTTTTTACATCGCTTTTCGGACACACACTCATAGAGGTAAGCAACGTTGTCATTTCCCTATTTTGATTTTTTCACTTCATTTATGTCGTCGGGAGGGAATCGGGCCATGCCGATCCTGGGAGGGAATCGGAACCCCCAACTCCGGGAGGGAATCGGGCAACTCCCCATGCACCATACTTGTCTCACCATATGTAGATGTAGATGGACTGTAATTTAAGATAATTATTTAGCAGCGAGCCATTACTGCATTGGTCAATCTCATAGGTCATTGTAATGACACCTCCACTTATTCTATGATGCCTTAATTTTGCATTGATAATGACTAATTACACACGTAGATTTTCTCATAAATGCAACTTCAGACGACCGTAAAAGGCATCAACTTTGAGAGCTTTTTGCAAGCTTATTTGGACGGCGAATGTGTACGCGTCGCAACATGAAGTTTCAGCTTGTACTCTAACCGGGTCGAAGGATCTGACCATCAATGTTATTTGTCACTCACTATAATCGTAAATCAGGGAATTTTATTAAATTGGTCAGGGAAAACCTTGAAAAGTTCACCGGGAAAAAGGTACGTGATAAAACCAGAAATATTTTAAAATCTGCCATCTAGGAGATTAACTCCTGTATAATGACAAAAATCCTTTGATTAAAAAAGCAATCGTTTATATCGAGAAGAGCGTCGCTTAAATCAAGCAGAAATCTACTCGATTTGTAGTAATATTCAGGGTCTCTACAAGTCCGGGATTTCTGGAAAGTCCGGAAATAGTACTGATTTTTAAGGGCGGTCTGGAAGCACTATAAAAAGTGCGGAAATTCCGGAAGAAGTCCGGAATTTTTTCCATTTTTTGGTCATTTTTGTCTCCATTTGATCGAGATATTCAAATTTTTAAGTTTTTTCGAATATCGTCTAATGGAGGCACTGAAAAAGTACTGAATTTTTCTGTTGAAGAGGCACTGAATTTTTTGGAAATGTACTTAAAAAGTACTGTAAAAGTACTGATTTTTGGCCAGCCTATCTCAGTAGACATCCTGGGATTCCAACGGTAAATTTCAATGTTATACATGACCGTCATGGGGTAGCAATAGCAAGTTTTCAACCACTCCATTTCCTTTCCAATAACATCACGGGTTCATTCACAGCAACGGTGAGAGCTCGCGAGAACTTGGAAACATTCAGTTCAACCGAGATGGTTCACCGAAAGCACTCAGGCTGCGTAGTCCAGGACCTTACAAGAACTTTAAGTTGACGCTGTTCTCCGTCTTTGCATATCTCGGAGGCAACAAGGCAGCCTCTCGCAGAAGCACTTCCCCGATGATTCCCGACACAACCGATAAGTGCGAATCGGTGTAGGCATCTCAACCAACACCCCCCCCCCCCCCCCNCCACCTTCTCGTCGGATGGCCGCTCGCGCGAACGAAAGTGGAAACACGGAAGCTGGACGGTCGTCAGAAAATCCGTCGTTGCGTGTAGAGCGGACGCGAGTGGGCGTCGTGCGGGTTGCATAACCACCGGCGCCGGAGGTGAGGATGCTGCCCGGACGTCGCGTCGCCAGTTTGCCTTTGATACTATATTTACAGGGTTTCTTATAAAATAACTAAGAAAATTTTTTGCGTTTCGATCCAAGGCAACCTGAAAAAGCATTCCCCCCCCCCCATCCGCAACCGCGTGCGAAGTAGATAGATGACAGATACCCAGTTATTCACTGGAAAAAAAACACATTGGATCTAGAGTCAAGACTCTTAAAAACATCGACAAAAAAAATACTCTTGATTCAATCAGATTTAAGTTTAAATAAAAAACCACGCCTCTTAATTTGAGCGGATTTCCTTTTGATTTAAGCTTAAATCTGATTGAATGAAGAGTCCTTGTTCTTGTCAATGTTTTCATGAGTCTGGACTCTAGATCCATTGTTTTTTTTCCAGTGTTGATAAGGATGTACGCAGGGGAAGGGCTGATAAATGCCAACTCCGTAGCTATAATCAGAGAATTTCTATGGTGCTTTAAATTGATAAATTAACAAAAATTCTATCCTCATTTTAATTTTAAGAGAAATTATTGTGAATAGTACTGGTTGCTATGTCCACCTTTTTTTATCCCCTTTTTCGAAATATTTCCCGCTTCTTCTAATTTTCTTTATCAGAAAAGGAAACCTGTTTTTTATCGCACAGTAGTACACCTTTGAAACGGGTGACTGGTGAGGGGAGTTTTCTCTAGAGCTCGGAAGGAAACAAAAAATAAAATGTCTCTCTAAAGTGTTGTGAATTTTAAGTTGATCTATCATTTCAGTTGATACCACTCGCCAGCTCCGAGTCGAGAGCTTTACAACTACTAACAGCGAGTGCCTAACATCTAATGACTAATATGACCCTCTCAACTTCCCCTTTCACACCCCTCCTCCAATCGGGGAAAAATGGTGGACGAAGTTGTCTTATCATCCGCCGCAGGGAGAATCGAGGCATTCCGAAAATGTCCGAAATTCTTCTGCAAAATGTTGCAACGTCGCGGGCAGCGACAACGGGTCCGTACGTAAGTGTGGAAATAATGACAGACTCCGGCTCAAAATTCAAATCCGCAGACTCGCGGCGCTGTGCGACGATGCCGAGTCGCATCGGATAATCCAAGAAGCTAGGAGACAATCGTGAATATTTCATCGATGTGGCAACACCTTTAGGGCTCGCGAATCGCTGTAATGGTCGCTCATTAGACCATTAGGCTATTAGACTGTTAAGCCATTAGACGCCTTGAAGAACGCTCAACGTCGCAGAAAAACCTGGGGAAGAATACTGTCGAAAAGTCCGTCTGCAGGTAGTGATAGCATTTAAGGTCAATCTTCAACGTTAGTACCGGAAAAAAAGCATCTACGCCGTTTTGCAATCAGCGGTTAATTATGTCGATGGTACGTTAGATTATCTTCATTAATTTCTGACACTTATAGTGTTGTTGCAGGTTATTTCTCCTCTCTATCTCTCCTAGTCAGGATCTGCCAAGATGCGACACTTTTGCAAATTACGAGGATACCTTTATTTTCCATTTCGGTTTTTTCGAAAACAGTACTTCATGAGTGTCCGATGAGCGATAGGAAGATCCCACGAGTTAGTATCAGGATGCACAATAAATTATTGATACAAATATTCTAACTCCGGAGTGGGCGGTGTGGTATCACACGAAATTGAAGGCGTTTCAAACGGGTGACAACAGTTCATCGTTCCCTACAACAACGCGTTTCGTGTGAATGGATCAAATAACACGCGCTGTAGTTTCTAACTAAAGTGACATGAGTTTAGCCAGTGATAGGTCGAATCAAAGTTATTTCCTATGACTCAGTTTTTCTCTGGAATCAGTTTTTAGAGTTGCGAAGAGAACTATTCTCGGTTACTATATTCTCAGTCGGAAGCAAAAACTACTATTTAACCATATCCAGCTCACGAACTTCAACTGAACTCTCTCTGATTTTCATTTTAATCCAAAGACGCAAAGTAACATTTATTCCTTGCCGTCACAAATTCCGAAACCTATAACCTGTTATGGATAGAACTAAGATAAATTATTTCGTAAGATCTGAAGATTACTTCTGTACACTTGCTTGTGTTATCGGCACCGAATTGAGCGTATATGTAGAGTCACGAGGAAGGGCAGATTACGCTACGTACCACAAGACCCTTCAAACGAAGTTTTTTTGTCTGTTTTTCTCTCCAACGTTTTCTGGTGGCTCCTCCTGCCCTCTGAACGGTCAATTTCGCTAGAGAATGCCTGCGACACGCAAGTACCAACCCTATAGAAAGAAGCCATTTTATTCGAAGTGTATTCGGAGCCACTTTTGCCAAAATGACGGATGCTATGTGTACTATGGATGAGGTACCCGATGCTTGTACACTCAGGGCCTCTTTTGATCAACGGTTAATTAGAACCCAAGTGAGAATTAGTTCAGAGCCTCCTCCCTGGCACTGCCCTCCAGGTTCTGCTTTCCGCGCTTCGAAGCAAGGGCGTCGACCCCGAACAATCGTGCATGCGAATCAGTCGGACGGTGGAGAAGGGAGGAGGAGGGGGAGACCGCATAGGAAATAGTGAAATTCTTCCGTAGGTCGGACCAAGGTCGGGTCATCCAACCGGTTCCCGGCGAGGATTTCGGGTTTATTATTCCCGATGGACCCGCAGCGTGATCCTGCTATTAATCCCTCCTTCTCCCCCTCCTACGACTCCTCCGTCGGGGATGGGGAAGAAATCACGTCACAGGTGCTTTAACTAGTATGGTACCCTAGGATAAGTGCTGTGACTACAATTTCGGAATTTCTCTCTTCTTTATTGAAATTCAGAACTGGGAGTAAGAAATTCATACAATATTTGAAGTAATTTTTTTTCGTTTCCCTCTCTCTTTTTCTCCCTCTTCCTTCTTTTTCTTCTTCTTCCTTCTTTTTCTCCTTCCTCCTTCTTTTTCTCCTTCTTCCTTCTTTTTCTTCCCAAAGCTTGGTTAGTATAATTTTTTTTATTCAAAGTTGGATTTTACAACGTCGAAAGTGTAATGAAGTAGTTTCTTCCGCCAGTCTGCTTTTTGAAAGACCATCACTGCATATTTTTACACATTTGCGTGGATTGTCAGTACATTTTATCAAATGTTTAATCTATTGTTCAAATGTTTTATCAAATGTCGAGCATTTTCATCTGACTCAATTAAATTTAATAAAATGTCTACCACGATCTTGTAGAAGTCAATGCATGGTAAAACATCAGTGGGTATCACGGATTTTCAATTTAAGTAACTTGTGAGATCCATTCAAAACACGTCATTTTAATAAATAAAAATCTCATCAATAAAAATTGAATGTCTGTCTGACATTTGGTGTTTTAGAAGTCACCCGCAAAGTTATACATGCTAAGTGTCGCATTCAACGCTACGTCTACTAGTTCTACTGTGAGACTTGAACGCGTGATACAATTCTTTCAACTCTCGTGTAGCTGTGTTTGCCTAGCCACTGACTCGAAGGCGCACTTTATTTTCATAGCAGCGCCGAACCTATTAAGATTTGCATTGAAACCACTGGCCTGATTGAGAAACCTCAACGCGTGATACAAATATTTCGATTATCATATGGTTCGGACTGCCTGCACACTGACCTGGAATCGAACCGTTTCTTCGCCCATTTTGAGTGTCCTTCTGACAGTGTATCATATAATTTCGTCTAAGGCTTCGTTCCCCGAGTACTGGACGCTCTGACGTGCTAAGGATAAACGATGTAAAAGCATCTAGACAGCGCTAAGTTGCTTCTAATAAAATGCGGATTTGGTGGAAAATACGCTGATATATTTCGTTGAATTTTTCAGAGTTTTATTCGCAATTTGTTCTTTCAGTCATGGGAATCTGAAGGGAGCATATCTATTAATTTTCTCATTCTAGGAAAATTGACAACGTTTTAATATTTTTACGGCTATTCTGCCGTTCTAAGGAAAGACGCCGTATGAACATTCGAGAGTTTCCAAATTTCCCTCGATAAAACGTGTATTTTTGACGGGTTTCATGCATATTTTTCCTTGCATTTTTAGATATTTCAGATTAAATTGCATACAAAATTGCGTGAAAATTCGGGGGGAAAATATTCATAATTTTCCTAGTAAATTCAGTTTTTATTGAAGGAAATTAGGCAACATTGGATTGTTCATACGGCGTTCTTCCTTGGCGTGACAGTATTCTTCTTAGCTCTGCAGCGCTCCTGATCTTCCCGATTGTTTTCTGGAAGCGGAGACGCTGCGGTCCTTTGGCCACGCATTCCGAGCTTATCAGCCCCTCACGGTCTACCCTCGCTCCTGACCTTCGTCAAGGACGCTGATTCGTATCGGGGCCGACGCGCCCTGGTAGCTCTCGTTAACCCGGTCCCATTCAAGGCTGTAATTATTTTGATGTGTGGTGGCGGCAGGGGCAGTGGAGGGGTGAGGGGCACCGACTACTCTTTGACAGCTAGGTGGAGGGATGGGGTGTGGCTTTTTTTTCTTTCTATTTTTCTTTGTCTGAGGATGTGTCGTCTCCCTCACGAAGGAACGTAACCATATTTCAACGTTGTAAAATTTCCTCCTCAAAAATCGCATATAATCAAGAGAATTTTGGGCATTTCGAACTGAAAATTTCCCTGGTTTTTCCGCAGATTCCATGCAAAAATCAGACAAATTTTGGACTTAACTGCACGGGTAAATTTTTGTGAAATGAAGTAAATTGTTTAAGTCAATTTGGCAACCTTGGGATGGAGTTACGTTCCTTTTTGAGGGAGACGACAAATGTTGAAGATTCTGTGTACGTGTTTATAATGTAGCTATGGCTTCGGTCCATTTTCGCCGTTTAGTGTAAGCAGAGATGAAGTGCCTAAGTGATCTTATTCCGTTTTTTGTTTTGTACATTACAATGGAATAAACGTGAATATTCGTCGGAATTACAATCTCATGAGGAATATTTAAAAGTTCTCTAGAAAATTTCATTCCTTCACCCGTTCGCTCCCTAAGCTGTTATTTTTTTCTCCGCGAAAACAATTTACCCGTCGAAGAGGAGGTTTTAGAGAAAGTCAGCGGTGTTACTTTAACTCATTCCCTCTCGCCTCTCTTCGAGCGTCCCTCTTCGCCCGGACACGTTTGTTTATGGTGGTGAATATTTGCATTTTTTACCCGGCACAGTTTTCTCTCCGCTCGCCGCGGCTCCATAAGACCCTTGACGTTGCTTGATCGTCGCTTTTAAGCATGTTATTTTTTTAAAAAATTAAAATTTCACAGTGTCTATCGTCAATAAAAACCGAAAATTTTCAGAAATTTCGATGCCGTTTTAAAGAAAAGGAAAATCGTTCTTGGATCAAGGACTTCCGAGTGCCTCAAGTATTTTGCATATATTTTATTCAATTCAATTCATTAAATATGTTATTTGTTGTATGAAGGAAGTGATAATTTATTCGCGCTAAGAATCAAGAAATTTTTAATATATCAGGAATTTTTTTTTTGTTTTGTTTTGATTTATTTATTTTTCTGGTACACGGACTTTATGTCCACTGTTTTCACGTCCACAGACTTTTCGTCCACACTTTTTACGTCCACAGTTCTAAAGCCCACACTATTTTTCATCAGTTTAAAAGGGAATAATCAATGCAGAGAGTGCAAACATTTCAAAATCATGAGTTGAAAAACGCTGAATCCGCGAGTTTAAATATTAGAGCCTAACACAGAGCGGAGCGGCGTGTTAGCAGCGCAGAACGCGCATATGCGCCCACAAACCTAACGGGATACTTCACGCATTGCGCAACGCGTGAAGTATCCCGTTAGGTTTGCAGGCGCCTATGCGCGTTCAGCGCTGGTAGCCTGCCGCGCCGCAACGCTTTAAGCAACTATTTCGCGTCAGAGGCGTTGCACAGTATCCTACAAGATTGAAGGCGCACGAAATAATTAGTAAAAGAGGACTTTCAATTTTGACTGCATCTGTTACTGACAAATGTTTAATTTGGCATTGGAGCTTTTCCTAGGCTCCCGCTTTGGTTTTCATCTTATATCCATATCCGTACAGTGTACACATGAACATATGTTTTTATCTGCTCTTAGAGTCTGTTCATTATCAAAATTATCTGTAAAGACGTTAATAGCCTAAGACGCTGAATATCTTAAAATTATACTAACTAACTAACTCTTTCATGATTTGATTCATGAATGAAATGTTTTTAAGAATGAAGGTAGTAGTAGAATGCATTTATTTTTGAGGTGGTTCCTGTCATTTAAAAGAGAAAAAAAAATGTGGACATAACATGACAAAATGACTAATCTGCTAAAATACATGTGTTTAAATGGGAAATGCCGCAAGATGACGTCACTAGGCGGTGCATTTTCTCACTTTTAAATCTATTTTTATACTATTTCCCATGTCAGAAAAAAATTATAAAACATACTGTGAAATTAGCTCTTTAAGCACTTGCAGAAGAAGCAATAAATAATTTGCATGCAAATTCTCGATTAGCTATATTCGCCGATTATTCAGAAACGTTGTTGCCAGTCAGCTTAAGAACTCTATATTTTTTAACCGGAATGAAGATGCGTCTTTATACAAGAAGCGATACGGTTCTTGATAGTGTGGAATTAGCGATTTTCCACGAATTTACTGAACCTGAATTGCCAGTTAGCGTTAGAACGCTATATTTTAACCGAACTGGAAACGCGTCCTTTTACAAATGATACGGTTCCTGATAGTATGGAATTAGCGATGTTTCCCGAATTTACAGGAGCTGAATTGCCAGTCAGCGCAGGAAGGCTATATTTTAGGCGGACTTTCCTGCAACGCAAGGACATATCGGCGAAATTATGGCAACAGAGCGTTTGGGGCCGGAGTGGCCGAGCGCTGCCGCCGCGCCGTCCTGACCCAATTTTCTTGAACCTCAATTATCGTCGTCCCTTCTTCCGGGTTGTCGAACCCAGCCGTCGTCGCAGGGACTTCCCACGCCGCTCAGTGGACCGAGTCATCAGGACAGGTCGGACGAAAGTTGGAAACTTTAAACGCTTATAACTCCGTTTATAAAAGACTTTGAACTTCTAAAAGTGGTTACATTGCAGGATGTCTACAAGCCCGGAATTCCCGGAAAGTCCGGGAACGGTACCGATTTTTTAAGGGCGGTCCGGGAGTACTGAAAAAGTGCGGAAATTCCTCAAGAAGGTCCAGAATTTTTTTAATTTTTCGTCATTTTTGTCGCAATTTGAGCAAAAAAAGCAAATTTTTGAAATTTTTCGAATTTCTTTGATTTAAGGTGCTGATAAAGTACTGAATTTTTTCGGGGGGAGGTACTGAATTTTTTGGGAATGCACCTAAAAAGTACCGTAAAAGTGCTAATTGTTGGCCAGCCTGTTCCAGTAGACACCCTGCATTGGTTTTCTCGTCAAATTCCTTCTAGTCGCACCCCTTGAAATTAAAATGTGACGAAATTAACATCGGAAATTGCAGTTTTAGTCAAAAATGTCATGTCCAACGTCTCTGATTGACTCGATCCACAGTGCGCCGCGTCGCGCCGAGCCGTTTTGCAGTGGAAATTACTCGCGCTAACGAGTGTTTTGCATGATTGCACCGCGCCCGGCCCCGACGAAAAAGACCCGGTCGTCGTCGACGTCGTCGTGTGGAGGGTCGTCGGACGGCGAGGACGTCCTTTGAGCGAGCGCTTTTTTTCTTCTTCACCGGGTCGTCAGGTTTTTCACCCTCAAGGATCCTCCACGCCGCGAGAGGCTCTGGCTGAGGACTCGCACTCGCCGATTTTTCACCTCGTCGCACACAGGGACGACCCGTTTCAAAGGCTGGACTTGAAATTTTTCTCTTAAACCGTACATCAGGCCGATTATTAAAATTATTAAACCGTTCAGCAGGCCGACTATTATAAAATTAATAGACGAAGCTATATGTAGACTAAGAAGAGAAGAAAGAAGAGGGATATGGATGTATCCTCTTCCGTGCTAAGGAAGAACGCCGTATGAACATTCGAGAGTTGCAAAGTTTCATTCCATAAAATGTTTATTTTTGAGGAAAATTATGAATATTTTTCCTTGAAATTTTCAGACACTTTAGATCATATTACGAACAAAATTATCTAAGAAATTTGCAGACAAATATTTAACAATTTTCCCGAAAATTAGTGATTTGTCAGCGGAAATTTGGCAACGCCTGAAGGTTCATACGGCGTCCTTCCTTAGCACGGCAGTATTGGTGGAAGCGGGTGGTTACAATCAGGGTGTTTAGCATGCATCAGGATTTTCCCGATTCTATCAGGATTCGAGGTCTATCAGGATTCAATCCCGATTTTATTAGGATTTGAGAAATATTCGGTCGTAAAATCAGGATTTGAGAAATGTCGACCGTCCGCTTATTTTCCGTTAATTATCCGTTATTCGTCCGTTAATTTTTCTCCGCAAAAAATCAGGATTTGATCAGGATTCGGAAAAATTATGAAATCAGGATTTAGCAGTCAAAAAGCTTTAAAGCTTTAAAGTCAGTAAGCTTTTAAAGTTTCCACATTCCGTCCAACCTCTCCCATCAACCTGCTCCACTGTGCGTTGAACAGCTTTTGAGATACCCTGCGGCTCTTCCGCTTCGATGTTCTTCTTACTTCCTTCGCTCCGATTTTATTGCTAAACTTGAAATTTAAACATCCACACCACTGCCATGGAATGTTGAAGACCATTACAGTATAAAATCCGTACTTAAGATTCAAACTAAATCGAACGGTTATTCATACGGTGTCCGGAGGTAGGGAAAATCTGGATAAATACGGTATAAAATCCGTACTTAAGATCCAAACTAAATCGAACGGTTATTCATACGGTGTCCGGAGGTAGGGAAAAGCTGGATAACCTGGTAAGTCAGGGGAAAAGGGAAAAATTTCCCTCCTTTGAAAATTTCGCCTACCCGGTAGAAAGACTCTTTCCTAGTCGAAGGCAACATTTAAGGGTTGAATAAACTCTGACCACTCATTTCTCCTAACCTTGTACGTATTTATTGTAAAAACACTTAGTACTTAATAGTCGCGTTATATATTAAAGGGTAAAAAAAAAAAAAAAAAAAAAATGAATGAAATGAATTAAACCAGCCCTATAGACACATAGTATCAGGTTTTTTCAGTGGCGTAGCTAGGAATTCTTTAAGGGGGGGGGTCCATTCCAGAACGTGACGGTAAATTTACATTATTTTGTGTACCTGTCTGATAATATTTTACGTCTGCCCTCCAAATGTAAAAAAAAAAGGTAAATTTAACGAGGCGGACCTCCTCCTCCCCCCCGTCTCTACGCTACTGGGTTATTTTCACCGCCCTTAAAAAGAAAAAGAAAATAATAAAGATCAAGCAAGTGGTGCCGATATCATCCTAAACTAAATTCTGCGTAAATCCAATCACCATGACAATAGACAGAAGAGGGGTGGCCCGAGTTCTTACGGAGGGTAGCAAGCTGGTTAGAGCCGATAGAGCGGGGGCGAAAGTCAGGAGCGAGTTTTAATTGAAAGAGTGGATTTGGTTGATTAAGCGCCGGTAATTAACTGCTGATAAGGGCTCTGATTGAGCCGGCGTTTGTTCAAACCGCTCCGAACTTCAGAGGCAAGTTTTCGGCTCCGCGTCGAGTCCGTACACCGGAACAATCGATCGGAACTCGATTATTTGACTCCCCTCACCTGCGAATTAATGCGCCTCGGGAACTGACAAGCTGCGACTCGCTGATTGACGAGCGGCGGAAAAGGGGTCGGAAAAACCGACGGCCGTTTGAATGATGTCGATGGCTTCGGTTTAAAAAACAAATTGGCAGCCCTCATCAATGTGATGTTTTAAAGGTCCCAATCCAGCCGATTAGTTTCACCTGAAACATAATCAAACCTGAGGAACTTTGAAAGCATACCGATGCAGATGAGCTACCGGACTTTTTGTTCACTTCATGATACTGTAACAAATATTGTGTCCTCTTGTTAATGTTAATTCCGTTGGTACAGACGAGGTGTATAACTTTTTCGGTCATGAAGTCAAAATATATTTTTACTACTTTCAGGATTTCCCCGATTTTCCTGATTCTATCAGTATTTGAGGTCAATCAGGATTTAATCCCGATTTCATCAGGATTTGTAGAAAAATCGGTCGTAAAATCAGGATTTGAGAGAAGTCGGCCGTCCGATCGAATTTTTTTATCCAGCTATTTTTGTAAAGCTAAAGTTTTCCCGCCAAAAATCAGGATTTCACCAGGATTTGGAAAAATTATGAAATCAGGATTTAGCAGTCAAAAATCAGGAAAAATCAGGATCTCATCAGGACTTCCCCAAATGAGAAAAAAAAATCGACACCCTGTTCATTCTTTTCTTACAAGTTGTATACCCTTACAGGTACTTTTTTATCCCTTAAAAGCGGACAGGTTTCGAGTAGTAACAGTCGTAGCCAGTCGTTCCCACTAACGTCATGTTACATACACCGGTGGTTACACCAACTATTAATCGTAGCCAGTACACGTATGTAAATGACTAGTAATTACAGAAAATTGATTGTGTCCAGCTAGGAGCCATTATTTATTAATTTATTTTAATTATTTTGAATAATGAGCTAAGAGCCAGCATTCGAGCACCGTGGTCAGTCGGCAATCGTAGGGGGAGTGAAAAAGGCATGGAAGGGGGAAGGGGAGGGTAATCGGGTCAAAGTGGCGCAGGTGTTTTTGTCGTGAAATTGGGCCGTCGACTCGCAGAAAAATTTAGCACCATCGGTTCCGAAGCTGAAAAGGGAGAAAAATTGAATTTGAGGCCCGCGTTAATGATTTTCCTGTCTCGCAACTGGGTTAAGTTTAGCAGAGGGATATTAATTGTATGGACACTATCATTGAAGCCCCTCTCCAAAGCGGCACATTGATAGGAGATAATTATTTCGTTTCTAAACCCAGCGAAAAACTGGGTTTTTCTTCTGCACTCCGTTCAGCTTTACTTTCCCAGGTCCTGCTTATAGGTGGGATTATCACATATCATGGTGATTGAACTTTAAACATGGAGGTCATTTTTGCAATTTTGCGGGGTTTTTTAGAATACTTTACAAGGACTCGTCTACAGATTACGTAACACCCCAGGAGTGAGTCAGAATATCCGCCTTTAAATGACGCTGCTTTACAGAGGGCGGTGGATGTGTTTCGAGATATGTAACAACTATTTTCAGAAGTCGCACATAAGATTTTGATAACTGACTAACAATAAGACTCTACGACTCATTTCGCTCCATATACTGTATCTCAACGGCAAAGCTCTTTTCTTCATTCCATGTAGCAACCTCCTGAATAACTCATTCAACCCTTCTTCACGGCGTGTTTGAAAAACTATTTTTCTCCGGGACAAATCCTACGAAACGTCCCGTCGAAGCAAGTCCTTCATGATGAGTTCTTGATATCTGGAAGTCCGCAATGTGGTCTGTGTAAAAACGTCATCTCTCCCACGAAAGAACGTTACTACATTCTAATATCTTCAATTTCCCCTCGCAAATTGCTTTTTTACTCAGAGAGTTTTGGGCATTTCTAACTGAAAATTTCACTGATTTTCCCTCTGATCTCATGCAAAAATCAGGAAAATTTTAAACCGTAACGGCACCGGTATCTTCATGTGAAATTTGTATCGTTTGAGCCAATTTTGCAACATTGGAATGGAGTTACGCTCCTTCATTCGGGAAACGACGGGAAGCTCGTGGTAACATAGTCTATGGACAGCCCTTTATAGAGCGACGAGTGAACTTAGTTTGTCATGCAGGGCTTTAGTCCGACCCCGTGTCAGATCAAGGATTCTAATTAGGGCGCACGCTTTGAAAACTTCGCGCCGCTGAAACATCGGAATGAAACTTCGACGGGAAACTCCGAGTTTACAACTATCAACTCGTTATCTCAAGAATCGTTGTGTCAACAGATTTACGGCGGTCGATCCTTTAGCAATCACTGAATGACGGCAGGGCACTACCGCTGCGCTAACCATAAATTAACACGTAATTGATGAACTTTAAGTTCTATGTCTTTGGCCTTGTTAAGGGCCGAAACTCTGGGTTCGGTTTCTGCTTTGGCTCAGAGTTCAGTTAATTTTACCCCGAGATTCACTTCTCTAGGAAAAATTTCTGTCTGAATGGAGAGGAATTTCCAACAAAAATTCTCTAGACGACGTCCAATTTATTTCAGTGATGATTCCTTTTGAATCAGCCAAAAGTCTAATAAATACACATTGAAGGACGATATTCAATGAAAATTCCTTTTGATATACATGTAGATGGTTTTCTCAGCGAAACGACGTCGAATGGTAGATTGTATAATCCATTATTTTTTGTTTGTTTGTTTTTTTTTTTGTTTTCAGATTTACTTATGCTCATTTTTTTTCTGTTACAGGTAAGCTGCATAAATTGAAAATTAAATAGTGGTGCGTTGGAGACATGATTTTGAGTCAGTGAGTAGTAGCCTTTATCTTTTTTGGTCATTGTTCAGTCGTACAAACATCACTGGAAAAAAACACATTGGATCTAGAGTCCAGACTCTTAAAAACATCGACAAGAAAACATACTCTTGATTCAATCGGATATTAGCTTTAATCAAGAGCCAAGCCTCTTAATTAGAGCGGATTTCCTTTTGATTTAAGCTTAAATCTGATTGAATCGAGAGTCCTTTTTCTTGTCAATGTTTTCAAGAGTCTGGACTCTCGATCCAATGTGTTTTTTTTTCCAGTGTTGTTCAGTCGCACAAACATGAGCATTGAGCATGAATTCATAATTTGCACTTTAGTTCAAAATGTCACGTCCGAACTCATCCGAAGTCTCGCTCCACTGTGCGCCGGCCGCTACGCAACACAAATTGGTAAAAACAGCTCATCTACTCCGAGTTTCTATTGAACATTGGCGTTTTTTGCCCACAGTGGCGAACCGTAAGCGGAGCCCCGGACCGGAAGCGCGGGACTAATCGCGGAGAAGCGTGAAATCCGCGCGGTTTTCGCGGTTTCAACGTTTAATCGGTGGCATCGCGCGGTGACTGGTGAGTTTTCGGACGTCAGGCGTCGCGGCGCAGCGGGACAGCATCAATTATTCGAGTTATTCGCTCGCCGTCATCGTAATCGAGCGCCACTTCCCGCCCTTTGTTACTCCCCCCCCCGTTCCCCAACCATCGACACCCCCCCTTCCTTCGCTGCTCGAGTCGCCGTGAATAAATGCATTCGTAAACAGAGAGATAAATGTATTGATACCGAGTGGACAAACAAGGAGTGGAGTGCCATGAATTGTGACAGGAGTGAGTGTGTACAGCAGGACGTGGGGGAAGGGGGGGGGGCGAAATGAAGGGGGTGTCAAACTCTCTGGTTTTTTTTTCGTCCTTATTTTGGATGAGTTGTGCCGGAGTGCCAGAGACTTCGTTTCCTGGTACGGCACGGCGGTATGGAAATTTGAAAAGTGTCGCATTAATTCATGCTCCGGTGTATTTACGTTGAACGTATTGATGCGTGTATTGGGACCTCGCAAAGTAGTTGCCCGCAATGCTGCCATGATTTCTCCGAGGGTTGATTTCTTTGAGCGGTTGGATGATTACAAAATGGAACTGGGGAAAGATTTGAACCACGTTATGCAAGTAGGAATTACTTTTTTTGGTTCATTCATAGAACCACGCGTATGCATAGGTAAAATAAAAGAAGTGTTACATAAGCTGTTTTTAAAATGAGCGAAAAATACTAGTTCCTTATTGCAAAAGGCAGTCCATTTGTGCGTAGTTGCTTAAAAACATAGAAGAATGCGCTCGTAAAGTCTAAAATTCATCAACCAGTTGGGCGTATTTTTGCTGAAAGAAACTATGTTACATGCAAACCGTGTGAACATAGTACCTTTTAGCATAAGTACGTCCAGTTGGCGTAACTGCTTTCTCGTTTTCTCATTTTCTCCCTTGAATACTTTTTGACGGAAAACTTAGCCCCACTGCTAACGTTCTGGGTTGAAATTTTCGTAGTATATTTTTCAGGATAATTCAAAAGTGTGTTTCCAGGCATCACATTGCATAGTTTTTTGTTCAAAGGAAATAAAATTAACTCAAGAAGGAATCGGTTAGTTTCCTCAAATCACGTGAACGAACTTTAAAACCAAACCAAACCGACCTGTAAAAGTAACTTGGTAGTTTTAACCGAAATGCAGAAAGAACTTGGCTGCTTGAACCGAATAGGACGGTTGATATGGAACACAGAACTACGTATAACCGAACTTTTTTTCTCTGAGTGAAGATCTTTTTGAGCTTTCTGTGGAGTAGATAGAACTTGCAAGTGGGGCACAACGCAGAGTGAAGGAGTCGGGTAAAAGCCAAACTGGCGAACAGTTTGACAGATGTAGTGCGGATGGAAGTTTTAGAAACTGTTTGTTTTGACCGTATTCCCTAGTTTGGTCAGGTCAATGAGAAAATGCATTCCAAGTTGCCAAACGCTTTTTTTTATGGATTTTGCAGGAAAAGTCAAGTGAAAAAAACAAAAAAACTGTCATGTCGGCTGCGGTATGCTCTTGCGCCAATGCAAGCATTTTACTTTTGCAGAGAACGTGAAGCTTTATTTCAACTGGACTAAATTTTGCCATTGGGAACTAATATTTTAGGCTCTTTCGAGAATCAACGTATGTGCTTATAATGTTACTACGCAGAAAAATGTTCTTTCTCCTCTCATTCCCTTCTTCTTCTTCCCCTCTGTTTTCGTCTGTTTTACTGCTTTTTGTTCCTCTTTTGCCTTTGCTCCTCTTTCTCTCTTTTGCTCTTATTGCTTCTCCTCACCAGCTCAATTTCTGTACTTTTCTTTTCTTTTTATCCTATTATTCCTAATCTTCTTTCTCCTCCTTATTATTCTTACTTTTCTGTCTTCTATTTTACGATTTCTGTTTTTTCTTCTATTTCTCCTTCCCCATCTTCTGCCTTCGGCCCTCCCTCTACCTCTCCTACTTAGATGTCCCCTATGTAGATAAGTGATTTTGTGTAAGGCAGAAATAGTAGTTCCGTCTTGCAAAGTCCAGTCTACTTGTACATAGTTTCTTTTAGCCTAAAGTTTTCAAATTTTTATTCCTCGAACAAGTTTCACAACTATTCACTCAATTTTGAGTCGTTTGGACTTGGCCTCGAAACGTTCCTGGAACGTGTTACAACAATCTAAACGCTCCTGGGTCGTTTTGCAACAATCGGAACGTTCCTGGGACGTGTTGCAACAATCGGAACGTTCTTGGAACGTGTTGCAACAATCAAAACGTTCCTGGAAGGTGTTGCACCAATCGGAACGTTCCTGGGACGTGTTGCACCAATCGGAACGTTCCTGGGACGTTTTGCAACAATCGGAACGTTCCTGGGACGTGTTGCAACAGTGTGCGGCCCTTGAAGCGAGCCCTGGGCCGCGCGAGTCCTGTCCCGGCGTAACGAGCGGAATTGGATCCGACGTGGAATAAGCTAAATGTTTTAAAATCATCGAATATTTATGCTAAGTTCAACGTTCAAATACTCGCGCTGGGGCCAGCGCCGCAAATTGACGGGCGCCTCTTTTTCTCTGACACTTCCCTCCTGTCACCGCCTCGTTCTCCTCCCGAGTCGCGGCCTGTCTTCGTTCCTCTTTCGAGAATAAATTGCGACACCTCAACCAGTCACCGCACGGCGGCTTTTCAAATTTCAGACGGCCAGGGTAGTGTTCTCTCCTTGACAGGGCTGGAACTTCGTCAAAAGAAGCGAAATCTTTCAGCGATCTTTTCTTAAAAAAAAAATAAAAGAAAATAAAAGAAAATAATAGCAATAATAATAATAGTTATTTCTTATATGAAGGAACTTAACTTTATTCCGATGTTCCAAAGTTGGCTCGAATAATTATATTGCAGGGTGATAAGTTCTCGAAAATTCACGGAAAACCTGAGTTGTCTTCTCTCCTTGGCGGGGCTGAACTTCGTAAGAAAAAGCGAAACCTCTCAGCGTTCTTTTCAAAAAAATAATTCCAGGTTTAATTGTTTGATATTTCTCATATGAAGGAACTTGACTTTATTCCGATTGTCCGAAATTGGCTCGAATAATTAAATTGCAGGGTAATAACTTCTTCAAGATTAATCGGAGACTTGGAAAAATCAGGAAATTTTCCCCTATATCTTGAAAAGTCAGGAAATAGTTCGCGAGTCTCATCGTAAAACCTTGAAATTCCTACTTCGGGGCAAAACATTAAATTATTCTTAAATTCAAGGAACTTTACGCCAGAAGTAGTTTTAACAAAATCAACTAATAAAAAAAATTGCGACATTTTCATAAGGAAATATTATTAAGTCACCAACTTTCATGTGAACAAACCCTGAAAAGTCATGAAAAAGTCAGGAAATTTTGAAGTTTTAGAAATCTTCTTACTCTGATTCATTTCAAGTTGACTGCAATTTTTGTCCAAAACTTTGTTCATGTTTGTGTATATCCAGAAGAAAAATCTGGTTTTTAACTGACTGAAGACATCGTATGGAAGAATCAACGTCCTCACTAAATTTTCCTTATACCGCGAAGCTAGCACAGAAAATACGCGGCGTGAGGCGCTCCGTACAGTACGGCGGAAAATACTGCTAACTGAACGAGCAACTATTCGTGCTCTCGCGTAGTTGAGGTTGTATCGTTCGTAATTGAAGGCGCTTCGGTGCCTTACCGTTGCGCCGCGTCCAGCACTCTACTCCAGCGCCAGCCTTCAGCGGAGCGGTTATAAGACAGGACTCCGCAGAATCTACCGCGTGGGGTCGAATCCGAGTCCACCTGTTCAGTGATGCAATACCTCTTGGCCCGGATGACCTCGTTTGTTTTGCTTCTTCATCTCTCTCATCTTTCCCGCTCCTTCCCAATTTAAAATTCGGTTCCTATTTGTAATGATTTATTAATAGTTTCCTCAAAAGATGTATCGACACGGTTCACATACGTCAAATGTCGTGGGATTTTGAGATGGCTGATGTATCTGTTAAATTGCCCGAGGGGGGGGGGGGCTGTATTTTGATTAAGGTACTTCGGTTTTCCCCTTCAAAACTTAAATATTTGACACTTTTTGTAAAAGTTCTTCGGTTTTATCATTTCCTGTTTTTCTCGCTCTCTTTTCTCTTTTTTCTGACATTGTGATTTTCCCTTTTGGAAACAATTGGTTGCAATAACTACTCTGTCGCTCATAAACTGGACTCTCCGACGTTGGAAGTGTCCTGACAACGTTTTACCCAAAACGTGAAAAAAATCACATTTTTATAATATTTTCCGAAGCTCTGTTTTGCCCTCCTCCTTTATACTGGTATTCTTGCGCTAACATCAGAAATTGTATCCCTCCCAAAATCAGGAATAGAAGAAGGAAGAGATCACATGCAGTATTTGAGATACTTCACGCGAGTTGCATCATGTGTTGTTTTCTTTTGCATGCGCACTGCTCGCAAAAGAAAAGCTTTCAACCACAGTCATCGGAACGAACTGGGAACATAAGTGCGGAATTTAAGTAGAGTGGAGTCGTTTTTATAATCTTAGTCGTTTTCAAGACTGTTGCCTTCGGCACTGAACAGTCGGCTATCGTGCAGTAAAACAAGGCTGAATAGTGTCAACATTTGCCGTTGTTCATTACCAGCTCGTTTAAAGAGCTTGCATGAAGTAACCGATAAGGGTGAAAATTTTAGTGTCCAGCCCCCCTCCCCTCCTCTCCCCTCACCTTTCCGCACCGGTGTAATAACAATTACGGGCCGTAAAAATAGGTACCGTTCGCTATCGCCAAGCGGCATGTTCCCGATGGGACGGGCCCGAACAACGCACCTAGCCTCGTTGCCGTTTGGGTGGGGTAGAGTTCCGAATTTTAACAGTCAGCAAAAATAAATAATCTCAAAAATTCACGCAAATTTAAGCTGAACTATATCGGTTGAAGAATCTTCGAAAATATTTGTTGCGTCAAGGAAGCTACTAATCGCGCAAAATAAAATTAAATTTCGTTGCACAAAGCAGTTTATTTAGGTGTCATAACTCAACATGTTGTATACAAGTTATGACAAGGAGTCTTTTTTTCGTTAGATTCAAAATTGTATTTAGCGCAATAAATTGTTTACCATTTTTTCCCCTAGAAAATTGCCAAGACTTCTTTCCCTCGCCCTTCTCTCCTCCTCCTCCTCACCCTTTTCTCTCCTTCCCTCTTCCATTCTATTTCAAGGAATCCAACTTTGATGCATTCTTACCAAAATTAAATACGCACAAATGACTGGAATCAAAAGGAAATGCGAAACACGTAAATGACGCTCGTAATTGGATATATTTACATCTAAAGGAAGTATGTTGCACGCAAAAGCAAACCCTACACGCCTAGTTCCTTTTAGCACTAATACGCTCAATTAAAACACTACGCAACTTGTTTCCTCTTTAACAATTTCACGTGGAAAACTAATCATACAACGGGAAGTTTTGAAATCAACTGCTGCACAAGATATCAGTTTTTACAATAAAACATCAGCTCAGTCTCAAAAATTCAAATGACATCATTTGTATAATCCACATCTTCCATTTGATCTGTTTTCAGAATACTTCTTAATATCTCCTTCAGGAGTTGATTTCCGCACTTTCCATCGTGCGAATAGTTTTCTGCTCAAAATTTTGGAGCGGAGTGGCTTTCTTGCTCATTGAGACCACTTCCAGTGGCCCATATATGCACTCATACTTATTTTCAATTTAATTTACTCGTACATAGTACCATTTAGCCTAAATACGTTCACGTTCACCTCTCTCACTGCGTGACGCCGAGTTCGTCCATAACGGGCAGCATCCCCCTTGAGCCTTTACCTGGGGAATTTTTCTCGCGAACACCGCGCCGTGCCTGCAAGTTGCACTTTAAGTTTTATCGCCTTGGAGTCGGCAGACTCGGGCCGTTCATTCTTCCCGGTCGTAAAAATTCTCGCGATGCTCAGCGACGATGACTCACGGGTAACGCGCCTGCTCGCTCCTCCCACGGGAATCGCCACACAGTGGAGTCGAGTCGTTGAGGAAGGTCGGACTTGAAATTTTTGAGTAAAACTGTGTATATTGCGGCATATAAAAGATTTTATTGATTCTTTACTGATCCTAATTAATTAGTTATTTGAAATTATGTCTCATTATATTAAAGTTTATCAAATTTCAAAATTATTTTATCAATTTTATAATATTTTATCAAATTTTATAATCATTTTTATCAAATTTTATAATCTTGTTACCTACTTTATTATGGAACCATTGTTTTTTCTATCTCTTTTTTTTTAACCTTATTGCCATCTTGTTGTTTCATTGTATCGTTGTAATTTTTAGCAAATGGGCCTGTATTGTCCCGTAGGAACCGTTAATAAATAAATAAATTTTCAGGGGTGATCTTGGAAGGGTATTATTCAAGGGGATCCCAGTTCTAAATCTCCGCGTTTTGTATTAACGAAGTCACGAGCTTTTACGTTGCCACGTCTTGTCCAACCCATGCCACGGACTCGCATCACTGTGCGACGAGGGCGGGACGCGACGGAGGGATCGGGATTCCCCGCGAGTCCCAATTTCAGCCTTTCAGTTTAGCTTCGCCCGCGGCGGTTCGCGGTAGCCGTTTGAATTTTGTACGCAGGGGTGGTGGCGTCGTGTTTTTGTCCCGCGAGATCGCGGTTACGTGTGACCGGTTTGATCGTCCAACCGATTTTTCCGATTTTTTGTGTGTGTTTTATCAAAAAATTGCTACGAGTGATTTAAGAATAATTCTCGTTGGGAAAGCCGGAATTTCATTCTGTGTTCCTCTTGTCTTCAGTTTGGTTGCCGGTAATTGTTTTGGGGTCCTCGAGACCGGTCGTAACGAAAATACGATAAATCTGCATCGTAGCGTAACATTTTGCCTTTTCCATTCTTGTTTTTAAATTCTGTGAGACGGATTTAACGATCGAAACAATTTGTAATGCAGTTGTTTCCCGAGATTCGTTTAATTATTTTGGGTAAAGTTATCTCCTGGTCTCGTGAGTCCGATTTGTGCATAGTGGTTGAAACCGAACCGAGTCACCGTTAATTATATAATCTCATGAATTTGCCGCTTGAACCAGTTGTTTTTCATCTGCGAAATTTTTCTTATTTTCTTTCATTAACCGTGAGAACTACCGATTTCTGAAGAACGGGCCTGAATCGATTCGTAACTATTTGCCGCTATTAATTTTCTTGTTCACTTCTCCAGAAGTTCATTTCGCACAAAATGTCTTCCATTTAATTTGTAACAATTTACACCGGAAATATGTGAAGAAAATCAGGAAGTTTTCTTAGGAATGTAGCAAAAGTGCTTCCTACCTTGCTTCTCGCGTAAATTGCTCAGACATTTCGTACACTTGGGAAAGTTTTAACCGAGTTTCGATGTCAAATGCAATTTTATTTTTTTTTGAGGTGAAGAAAATTTACTCCTTTTTTTGTCCCAGGTAAATCGAAAGACTTGGTGTAAAACTGCAAAGTTGGATTGTCTCGGAAAATATGTGCATCGTATTCCCGTAATTTTCGCCGAATGATTCGAAAAATGCCACCGCCCCTCTTAACCCTGATTTGAGGGGCTTGAAGGACAAGGCGCATAAGTGCAGTGTTTGCTGTTTCGACATTACATGGGTGCTTATGGTGGAAAGAAAGTTCAAACCGACTTTTTGATGCGTAAAAATTGGATTTCGTGAGTGAATTTCTCGCAGAATATGCATCAAGACAAGTTTTACTTGAAATCATTAAAATCTCCATTTTTTAAAAACTGCACTCATGCGCCTTGTCCTCCAAGCCCCGCATATTATGTTTACGACCTTAATGGCAGAATGTACCCATTTATGAAAAAAGAAAAAAATATTGCCATGGATTAGGGAGTTTGGCGTTTATAAACGTCAATACCTTGCCTTTAATGCAATTGTTCGTTTCAGGACTGTGAGAGTTGCATGATGTACAAACAGGGCGCACCGGTTGTCTATGAGTTTGCAACATGCCTATCCCGCAAGATTTGCAGTTTATTGCCGCTGATTTTAACTTTAAAAGGGATTATTTAATTTACCTATATCCTTTGTATGCAAGAGACCCGTTGTCTCGATGTCTTTGCTTCAGCTCCAGTTTCTTAATCGGTTTGCCTTCACGCGGTGCGGAATTACGCAAGGAGCGCCCGAAGACGGTGAAAAGGAAAAATGGGCGAATGGGACCCGGATGAATAGATGGAACCGCGGGAGCCGCGGATTGGCGGCTCGTATCAGCGATTCATCGGCCATCCATCGGATCCTTGATTGGTTTCCTTGATGAGATCCCGACTCTCGCGGCGGTCCCGGCCCCGCTTGATTGTTTTCGGCCCGGGCAACGCGTACCCCCTGATTAATACCGGCCCCCTTTCGGTGTTTTTGTCCCCCGTTTTTTTTTTCGGTTTGACCTGGAGGAGAAGCTAGCCACGTTGCCGGTTCGGGTTCGGTATTCGATGTTTTGGTGCTCAGTGGCGAGACGTGAATGATCGATCATCGATATTTCTCCATTTTAAGCTATGGTGAAGAATCGATCAGTAAGGTGTTCGTTGCGAACGCCTTGTTTATCGATCCTATCTCATCTGTTTAATTGGCAGATCAATCGATTTATCGCAAAGCGCGCTACGCCAATGATTGCGTCCCACAAGAATCGGCAATTTGATTGTCAGAAAACGTCGTATGGACCCACTGTCGTTGCTAAATTTCTCCTGATGGAATACGATTTTTTCAGCATTTTTGAAGATTTCTTCTTGAAAATTTTGGAGTGTGTTTACTATGCAATTTAATTTAGCACTCCTAAAAATTTCAAGGAATCTTTTGTTCAAAATAGATGTTTCATCGGAGGATTTCTTGCAACATTCGAATGTTTACAAAGCGTTCTTTTTGACACTGACAGAACAGATTTATTTATTAATCTTTTTTACATATTTAAAACAAGAAAGTCAATTGGCTATGGTACTGGTCATGAATAACAGTTTAAAAGGAAAAAGAAAAAAAAGAAAGATTAATTCTTTTAAAATATTAGAGCGTTTCTACACTGAAAGGATTGAAGAAGCAGTACTTTCGATATTTAGTTACTTAACTACCTATTTATAACTTCATCATCTTTTTTCCCCTCTCTTTCTCGGCACACTCTCCAGTCTCCATTTTATGCTGCCACTTCATGGAAAAACGCCGTATCAGCATTCGAAAACTGCCAAATTACCTTTGATCCGATGTTAAATTTGGATGAAAGTTATGAGTAATTTCTTTTTAAATGTTCAGATCCGCACTAAATCAAATCGCGAAGAAAATCCTTCGAAAATTCAAACAAAAATACTCACAAATTTCCCCGGAAAGGTTTACTTTATCAGATAAAATTTGACAGCGTCCGAATGCTCATGCGACGTTTTTCTTTAGCATGACGGTATTTATCCGTGCATGAGGATCGATTCCTGCGCACTCCGTCCCACGGTGCGGATTAGAATGACGTAAGAAAATCTCCGGAGGGGGAAGACTGGATCCACTGGTGGGAATAATGACGTCTGGCGCGCTGATGATTTTGCACGACGAATTAAAAAAAAGGAGCTCTGGCTTTTTAATGAACGCATCGGAATGAATGGACGCAGAGGCGACTAATCTTCCGGGTGTGCGTAGAAAATGCAGTATGAGCGCTGGTTTGTAACGTTTGATGTGGCAATGAGGACGATGACGATGAATGAGAATAGGAGTCGCCGCTCATTCAAACTTGGCCCGTTGACTGTGTCGCCGCAGGGCGGTACTGGACAATGACATCGATGATTGCGTTGATTAAGTCGAAAAAGTCCTCGAGATCATTTCCGAGCGATGGTGATGATGAGGCTCCGGAATTCACGATGTTGCTGACGTCACACGTGGAGAATCGTGAAAAGATATGTTGAGTTTTAAAGAAAGCATGGTATCGAATACCTGCGGGTCGATTATTGAAAGATAGACGAAGCTATAGACATAGGAAGTACGGAGCAATCCTATTGGTTGAAGTGGGTGATTCCTATAGACTAAAGGAGACATTGATAGACTAACCATAGGGTCTTTCGGTGGTTACCGTTAGTCAGTCTATTACCTACCTCTTTTGTCTATTGCAACCACCCGCTTCCGCCAATTGGATCCCTCCATACGTGTTTGCTATTCTTTTTCTATGGCCTTGTCTATCAATGTCAATAATCGGCCCGCAGGGAAGTCCGGGAATTAGTAAAGAAAACCAAGATCTTTCACTGTTCCCGTTCCAAGACAAATTATTTTTCAAAATAGTGCCCTTGTTGAATCGTTTTTAGAGAATCATACGATAGATGAAAAGTTCGATATTTTCCTCAAAATTTGAAGCTAAATGTTGAAATTTTTTGTTTAAAATAGCTCGAAGAAAATGAGAGGGAATCCCGCGTATACCTCAGGAAGTTTTTCCGTGGAAATCAGAAAAATGCCAGGGAATGAACAATCCTTGGCTCCATGAAAGAAAGGAAAAACTATGGTAACGTGGCCTACTGAGTCAGAAGTGTTAAGCGTGTGCATCCGGTGTAAAAATCGGAAAAAGTCACTGAAAAATATTTTACTCGAAAATCTCAAACGACCGTGAGAATGGATTTTGGAAAATTTCAGCGTTGAATAGGTGTTTTAGTGTATCTAGGTGGCTTAAATTGCTGTCCTGCAGTCAACCTACTAAAAAAATGTGGCAACACCCGTCGTTATTGTCGTCGACTCACAGGGCCGGATCTAGGGGGGGGCAAGTGGGTGCACGTGCCCCGGGCGCCACTTCAGGGGGGGCGCCAAAATGGCAATGACTTTTTTTTAGAACGGAGGTGAGAGGGAGGGAGGGTGAGAAGGGGGGAAGAGGAGAGGGCGGTTACGAACATCGAAACAGGAATACATACATATGAGTCGCTTTTATAGCGATCTTTGGCGCTTTACCACGCCTAATCGCCACAAAGCTCGAAACAGGAATAACATTAGAAAAAAGGGACGAAATTTGTCAGTTTTCATATCTTCTGAAAAGCACCTGAAAGCTGAAGTCAAAGTCAGCACTGAGCATAAGGCGTCAAGATTAAAGGTATGGATTGAAAATTCCAATATTTTTAATGCACACGGAATCGTTAAATGCATTCCGATGGGTTAACGAGGCTAACTCGGGGGTGAAAAAGGCGCTAGATTTAAGGAAAGAACGAAATTAAAATAACAATGAGTGATGACTGTAAACTTACACTATGAAAGAAGACGAGGCGCTACTTTAGGGGGGGCGCCAAAATGGCAATGACTTTTTTTGGAGAGAGTGAGAGAGGGAGGGGAGGGAGGGAGAGGAAGAAAAGATGTAGGTTCTGAAACAGGAATAACATTATAGAAAAAAGGGGCGAAATTTGTCAGTTTTCATATCTTCTAAGGAGCATGATTCTGTGACCAGCAGAACTAACCTATTGCAAGATTCCAGCGTTTAAAATTTTAGAATTTCTTTCGTGTAAGATTGACGGGAAAATTGAATCTATTTTTGGGAAAAGGGCTTTTTAAACGGCGAAGAGATGAATAAGTTGAATGATGACTATTTAAAAAGCATGCGAAAGATTTCGCCATGAAGTACGCGATGGACGTAGATCCCTATGAATTTGTCGAGGAAACAGAAGTCTTTCGGGTACAAGCCAGAGAGCTCTCTGGCAATCTTCAAAAATTACGCCCTCTTAACCTTCTGAATTTAATTGCGAAAAATGACCAGAAAGATACGTCCCCAAATGTCGCGATCGCTTTGCGTACGTATTGCACTTTGCCGACAACCTCCGCTAGCTGTGAACGCAGTTTTAGTAAGTTAAAGCTCATCAAAAATTATTTGCGGTCGACCATGTCGCGGGAAAGATTGACAAATCTGGCCATTTTGTCAATCGAAAGTGTGGTTGCCTACACGGTTAATTTTGATTCCTTAATTGACATTTTTTCAGAAAAAAACCCTGGTAAAAATTGGCGATAGGAGCTGCGTTTCAAAATACCATAGGAGTTCTTATAGCCGACTAGAGAAGGCTATTGAAAATTATATAGCTGGCTGTAGAAAGCGGAGCAAATCATATAGCCGGGCAATACGAAGCTTTAAAAAAGTATACAGTTGGGCTATAGTTCCTATCACCGGGCTTTACACTTTATCGCCTGGCTGTTGCTTCTTCGCCATCGATTATAAAAGGCTATAAGAAATTGTGTAGAAATTCGTGTGCTTTGGAAATCATTAAGTTTGATACGGAAGTACCTTTATATTTACGAAACACATACATATTATATTTTCCAGTGGCGTGGCGTGAAGGATCGATTATCGATATATCGCCATTTGAGGCTATGGTAAAGAATCGATTACTAAGGTGTTCGCTGCGAACGCCCTGATAATCGATCTTTTTTCATAGGTTTGGATGGCGAATCAATCGATATATCGCAAAGCACGCCACGCCTCTGATATTTTCCTTTAAAACATATTTTTTTTTCATCAATTAAAATGAGAATAGTCCATACAGAGTGTGCAAACATTTCAAAATCATGAGTTGAAAAACGCTGACTCCGCCAGATTAAATATTAGAGCCTAACACAAAGCGGAGCGGCGGCGACGCACTGGCGCCTACAAACCTAATAGGGATATTTCACGCATTGCGCAATGCGTGAGGTATCCCTGTTAGGTTTGTAGGCGCCAATGCGCGTTTTGCGCTCTCTGCCCGCCCGCCGCGCCGCAGCGTGCCACGGCGTCTGAAGAAACTATTTCACACCAGAGGTATTGCCCAGTATCACAGGAAATTGAAGGTTCTCCAACATATTAAGAATGACGGGCATCCTTCAAAAGTACGAAGCTTTCCTCGCAAAATAAATCAAGATACTACGGCACAAAAAGAGAGCGGTAGTCCAAAAACTAACTAAGTCCTATAGTATCCGTATTTAGTAACGTTTAGCATAAACTTTATCGTCTGGCTGTTGCTTAATCGCCATCGGCTATAAAAGGCTATAAGAAATTGTACAGCCGGCTACAGAAGCTATTGGAAATCTTACAGCCGGCTTTAGGTCTATAGTATTTTGGAACACACATTCTACTGCCAATTTTTACCAGGGAAGGCACGAAAAGTACAATTTTAAAACATGTTATTGGCACGTTCCACTAATGGGATTGATTAAAACCTACTTATCCTTTTCTTTCTCTTGTTTTTGTTGTACTCTGTTTAACAACTAACCCTCAAAAAAGCCTTTCCCTACGATACAATTTCACGGTTGAAAAAGCTTCCAGTGAATGAAGGGAGTAAGTGAGATTACTGAAAAATCAAAATACCTGTAGCGGTGATTTTGAACAAATCTCATCTCAAAATACCATTTTAAATAATTTTTTTTTTGCTGCAAGACCCCACGTAACTTTTCAACATTAAAATCGTCTTTCTAAAAATCACAAAAATGTTACTTATACTTACCTCCTTCATTCGCTGGAGCTTCAACCTACCCTTTGGTACACCCAATATTCATTCATAAAATGTGAAGTGTAAGTACGTATCTGTCAGTGCTTTATAGAAAGCACACATAAAGAATGTATTGAGGAATGCGACTTCAAGTATTTTTACATGCGCGTATACCGCTCTTTGAGACCTCAAAAATCAAACTTAAAAAAATCAATTTTTCGCTAAAAACTACGGAAAACGGCCTTCTGGTACGCTGTAATTTTCAAAAATTTTCGGGGGGGACCCCCGAACCCCCCGCCTTCCTGGGGGGTATTCCATACCCCCCAGACCCCCCGGCGTGGGGGGCGCCAAAATCTGGGTTTGCACCCCCCTACGTGAAACGTAGATCCGGCCCTGTCGACTCATGGAAGTTGATTTTTCTAGTCACTCCGGTGGCCTTGCAATATTGTGCGTCCGCGCTGGTGCAAGTCGTAGAGGATTTAATAGAGTTCACACCTGAATTATGGCTCTATTTCCTGTTGTCATCGTGCTTCAAAAATCAACATTGATTCCCTCGAGTTATGAATTATGTGATTTTTGACTTCATTAATTTGAATTTTATTTACAATGGCCAGTTAGTGAGGAAAAGGTTAAGTAGTGGCAATCAACAAGTATAGGTGTTTCTTCCGCACCACGTAATAGAATAATTTGAGCATTAAACAACTTTTCGAAAAATGTAATTTATTAACAATCAAAATCCAGCGACTAGGCCGTCGTATGATTTGGCCCGGTGAGTTGGTGCGTTAAGTTCGCCTTCAATTTCGAGTGATACTGTGCCACGCTCAGGTGATCGAATAGTTGCTTCGCACCTTTGTGTGTTGAGTATCATTTTCATTGTTATTCCTAATTCCTTAATTTCCGAAAGTTGCTCTTTAAAATTTTGTTGGATTGTAAAATTGTCTGGTTTTTGTCGGTTTTTTTTTTTGGGGGGGGGGGGGTTGATTTTGTTGAGTTAAATTCATGTCAAAGCGTGAGAAACTTCGCAGCGTTGGATGTTCACTGCATAATTCCTGCAAATTGACAAAGTAACTTTAATGACCCGGCATCTATGAGGTCAATTTAAGGATACCGTCTTGACAGCTCAGTAAATGCAATGACACTACTTTTTCAGTCGATATTTTAGGTTCAGATACTTCAAGTGTAGCACCCACAACTTCGTTATAATATCGTGTATTTACATTATTCTCAACATAAATGCCAAGTTGCAAATGCTTTAATGAATTTCAGGATGTCAGGGTGTCTCACGGGCTCAAAACCCCCCAAAGTATGCGTAATCACATGTTTTTCCAAGTAGGTCCAAAAGCACCAAAGGTCAATGCAATTTCATGGAATTGCGCACAAACTTGGGAGTTTGCCGCATAAACACAATAGAAGCGGTCCGAATTTTCTATAAAGTTAGACTACAAATGTATCGAGAATGTCCAAAAGAAGTCGCCGATTTTTGCTATTAGAGGAAAAGAAAGTAGGTAATGAGTACTTGAGTTTTTCTCAAAAACATCAGTCACAACCCTGAATCCGGTTCGAATGATGAACCTGGTCTCTTTATTGAAAACAAAAATTGATAGTGAGCCAGTTTGACTATCTATAGAGAGAAGCGAATAAGCTTCAACTTCCAACGAAACTTCATTGTTTTAACTCCAAGTTTCATCTGGATGTATTTCAGTCAAATGGAACTATCTTCATTGTAATCTGGGCTCCGAGATTCGTAAGAATACATGATGGGCAAGGTTCATGTCAGAATGAAGATATCTAGTTCCTTTTGATTTACGCACGTCAATGTATGAGTGTGAACTGAATAGTCCACGCCACGTGTTGAGTAGAAATGAAATACCGCGAAAAGCACTGAAATCTCGTAGAAAAAAAGGGAGCGCTGCGCTCAGAGGATGTGTTGGGTGATGAATTGATGATTCCGGAAACAGTTATCTGGTGGAAAGTTGCCGCTTTTGTCGATTGTTGTCATGCTGATAGTTGCGAAACGAGGCGACGCTGTGTCTTCGTCGATTCGGATCAAACGCAGATGTCAGTGCTCCGTCAGCGTATGTTACACCAGCAATATAAAAAAAGTGTCATAAAAACTCGAGTCCATATGGTTGCTCAATTAATCGTCTTCACAGGCTGTGAGGGTACTGTGCGTTCAGCGATTTTTGTGCACTAATCGCAATACTTTGTATTCGCATCGTCCTTTTCTTGGAAAAGGACGATGCGATTTTCTTTTGTCTTTTCTTTTGATGCTAAGGTCAGCGCCCCTTATTTTTAGACGTTCAAGTCTTATTCTCTGGCGTATTTAGAGCGATATTAAAAAACTGCACCCGATGCCCAGGGTTGCTATCAGAGGTAGATACACGATTTCATGAAACTTTCTAAAAATAATTTCGTGAAATTTCATGAAATTTTTTAAAACTTCTGCAATGGACTTGGTATGTCGTAAAACGCTTAGAAACAATAAAATCTTATTTTCAATTAAGAATATGAGTTAGGTACACGATTTCATGAAACTTTCCAAAAATAATTTCATGAAATTTCATGAAATTTTTTAAAACTCCTGCAATGGACTTAGTATGTCGTAAAACGCATAGAAACAATAAAATCTTAATTTTGAATTAAGAATATGAGTTAAATTTCGAATTATCTCATTGAACTCGCGTATAATTCTTGTGGGTTGTACAGACACGCAGTCCCTGAAAAATAGTTGGAATTTCATGCGAAATACAATTTTACTCTTCAGCAAAGTGAAATTCCATGGGAAATTTAATTTGTGATCTTTGGTTGCCGGTAGTAACCTTACTCATCCATTCAGCACTATCCGACACGGAAGCTTCCTGAACCCTTTTTAGACCGAATGATGTCACCCCAGAGGGGCTCATTGAATAAACGAAAGAAACTCTCGCGCAACAAGTGATTACAATCATCCACGCTACCCTTATAATCACAGGGAATGATCCTTCGGTACAGGAAGGCGCCTATTTCTCCGTCACACGGGCCAAAACTCGTAACTACCTTTTTTTGAAGAGACCTACCGCTCGTTTGAACTTTACACCCCCACGCTCTCCCCCACTCGCGTAAAAACGTAGTCACGCCTTTCTTCCGCCGGGGTGCCGATTACACTCTCGGCTGAAAGTGACGTTTTAATCAAAGCCCTCGTGTGTCGGTGTTTAATTACGCACGGAGCCCAAAAAAAAACCCCGATGATCCCGGAGGTCAGGTGACGGGGCGGGAGACACCCTCGATGAACTGCGTCACCGCCCGCATCCGGGTCCTCCCTCCCTCCCTCCGGGGGCGAGAAGGGGGAGGCTCATTTTTCTGGGTCGTAATGCGACGACGGACACTCACGGTTTTTGATCTCACGTTGTTGTGAGCCAACGCACTGTTGCATCGAGGGCCCCCGCCTTCGGCGATTAAGGGCGAGATGGCCGGAGGGGGGGGCGAGTGGGGGGGGGTTCCTTCTACATCTGTGAACCATGTGAGTGTTTGTAAACATCGCCGCGGAGAGGAGAGGTCTTTCGGTCTCGCCGCGCGCTGCGTTGCAAGGAGCGCATCCAGCGTTCGAGGGCACATACTTTCTTTATTGAGCTTTCAGGCGGAGGTAAAGCTTAATTTACCTGTGGTTGTGTGGACCTCGCACCTCAAACGTGACGTCACTCTGGAAAAAAAATTGGGTGCCGTAGTTAATATTTGAGGAAAATATATTTTAAAAACCCTTAAGTTTTTACACATTTCTTTGACCCAGCTGAGCTTTTAACAATAATCGTGATGAGGAGGATAGAAACTTATCAGAGCTGTTTTAAAAGCAACATTTAATACATTTTTGGAAGAAGGCGTATCCACCTAAAGTTTAAACTTTTTATCTCCTGCACAATTTCTGCGACCTCACTCTAGTGACTGTGATTTTTATACGGATGGTGTGTAGAGGATTGGTCAATTTTTCGAACATAAATTAAGTCTCCTCGCATGTTTCATCGAAACTTGATTTTGGGCGGTTTGGCTTTTCTTCAAATAACCCGTTCAATTCCAAAAATTTGACTCGAGAATATTTTTCCAACCCGACGCGACAACGGGGGATTCGAACCTGCCCTTCCGTTTTTTACCGCCCCCGCCCCAAGGCGAACGCCGCCGCGCCGCGCAGGCATCCTGTCTGCAGAAGCCAGGAGATGCGATGGAGGGGGAGGCCGGGAGGCTGCTTCTTTATTTTTGTTTGATCTGTTTGTTTATGTCTTCTGATTACACTTTTATCACCTTCCACCCTCGCGTAAATCAACAAACTCCCGAGCGCGGGTAAGATGAGTCGAGGCGTGTGTGGTGTTTGCGATCCCGGCCTCAGGTGACCCATTTCGGTGATCCCGGTCGCGAAAAAGCTCCCGTTTTCAATATCGGAGCCTTTTCGCCTCCGCTGACCCACTTTGCAAGGGTCGCGCGTGCCCTCGGGGCTGTTTGATCTTCGGGGCTTTCACGGCGGAGCTCTGCAAACTTTCATAAGCTTTCTTTCGTCCGATTCGATGTTAACTGAAGATACCGATGTCTTCATCAATCCTGCGATGGAGCAACCGAGTGCAGCAACCAAACCAAAGAATGAACAGGACATTAAATAATAGTGTCTTGACGCACTATGCAATATCTTTTAGGCACCGGAAAATTGGGCCTTATAGTCAAATTTTGGGGTGAAGCTTGATCATGCACTGATCGAAAATGACTACGTAAATTTTCCCCAGCAGTCAGCTTTATTCTTGCGGAGAGATTTGACATAAATTCAGGAGTGGCGGCTCTACTTGGCCTCTATCCAATCCAGGCAATAAATGCCCTTTAATGAAGGAAAAATTGCTCGTAAGAGTCAAACGTCTAATGCCGGGAAGGGAGAAAGGGCTATTGGCCCTCCTGCTCTCCTCAATTGGCGCCTTTGATTTTATTTTGTTTCCTGAAGTAATTTTTATCGATGCAGTGTTGCCAAATTTCCTAAAATTCACCGTTTATTTTAATGAAAAGTTGTCAAGATTTTTCCTTGAAATTTTTAGAAGCGCCAGACTTAATTGTAATTAAAGTTCTGTGAATAAACAATATTCACACCTTTTCTTAAAAAAATTCGTATACATCATGCAAACTGTGGTAACGCTCAAATGACTCTAAAGCGGGTTTTTTTTTGGGGGGGGGGGCGATAGAATGCTGCTATTATCATGGTCTTGTAGAAAAACCCGCATGCACATTCAAATTTTACCTAATATTCTTCCATAAAAAACAACTCCTGAGAAATCCTGTGAATGTATCATTTTACTTCCCGGAAATTTGTGGAATTTTTAAGCATCCCATATTTAATAGCGAATAAACTCCCGCGGGAATTTCTAAGAAAAAAATGTACAAAATGCACACGCTCCTAGAAAACGTGTATGTGATGAGAAAAATTCGAGCAAAGGCAAAATATTTATATGGCGTTTTTTCTCAGCGCAGCAGAATAATCCCCTAAATACCGATGCTTTTCCCTCTCGTTAATGCAATTATCCCCGCGACCTTCCGCCTGAGCCTCCCTTTGTTCATCGGGGGCTGCTCCGCGGACTGCGAAACGACTCATTATCGACGGGAACCCTCGCCCCGGGCCCCGGACCCGGTGCAGGCAGACGAGTGCATTGTCTCTCCGAGCAGCGGACAGTTCCAGCCGAAATGACGTCATATCTGTCCACCAGCGGATGTCACGGCTATCGTTATTCACGGCTAGTGCCAGCCGAATACGTGCCGGCCACCAATATCGCCCCGATAACACTGCTGTCCTAAAGAAAAACGCCGTATGGGCCTTTAGAAGTTGCCAAACTTCCTTCGATAAAAACTGAAATTACCGGAAAAATTGTGAATATTTTCTACGGAATTTGCAGACAATTTTGCTCGCAATTTAATCTAAAATATCTGAAAATTTCGAGGAGAAATATGTTTATACCTCGTCGAAAATACATGTTTTAATAAGAGAAATTTGGCAACTCTGGAATGTTTACACGGGGTTTTTCCCTCGGCGCGGCGGAGCAGGGCCTAGGCTCACGCGCCCGGGCTTGTCCGTGTATGGAAGAGAGCGATGAGCCGGAACGCCCCGTTGATGAAGTTTTCCGGCCCGAACTGTTCATTCGGTCCCTCGGGCCGGATCCAAGGTCGCGTTCATTCGGTCCCTCGGGCCGGACACAAGGTCGCCGTTTGATTTTCCGTGACAGTGGATGGACACTGGTCAGCGACCAAGGCGAAAGAGTTTCAGACACGTCTTACAAGCCGTCCAAGCATGGTAGTTTCGGGAATCGACAGTTTGTGTCAACCGATGATTATTGATGTGCGAAGTGTTGAGAGTTTTCATGGCACTTCGATGAACGAGGAATTTCGGGCGGAGCAGAGAATGTTTGTCAAATTGAACACTCGCTGTTTGGATTTTTCACGTCATTAATCAATTAGGTGAATTCACGCAAAATAAGTGCGTATTGTTTGCTGCTGTATTGAAGAAAAACGCAGTATACGCATTCAAATGTTGCAAAATATGTATCTCTGAGCAAAATATTTTTTTTTTTTTTTTTAGGATGCGCAAATCGTTTTCCTTAAACTTTTCATACTGGTGATCAAATTACTAATACAATTTTTCGAGGTATTGGAATATTGAAATTCACAATTTGCCCAGAAAATTCGTACTGAACGGAAGATATTTGGCTTATTTGATTTCTTGCACAGCATTTTCCCGTAGCACGGCAGTATAGATTCCATAAGTAGATCAATATATTTATCATTCATGTGTCTCTTAGAGAATCTTTACGATAAGAGTAAATTGCCTCTTAGAAATTAGAGTTTTTACGAGCCGAATTTGGACTTCCTCAGTTTTTTCTTGGTATGGGAAATGGGAGAGAAGTGAAGTCAAAAGCGAGACTATGCGACGTCATGGAGCGACACGATGTTCCTGTTTAAATACGCGTATTTTAGTAGTTTAGATAAATAACTTCTGCAATAATTGTTGAGCAATTATCGCAGCACTATCGAGCAATCTAATCGTCTAGAAATTTAATAGCTCATAGTGACCTATTTATGAAATCATTTAGACTGACCATCAGACAAGTGGGGACCGTTTTTTAATGCGAGGAAAAAAATAAACAATTGATGTGAGGCATCGCGCATCGGAGCAGGATAGTATGACAAGTTCGCACTTCCGGCCTCGTTGGTCAAATGGTCTTTGTCCAGTTTTTGTCACTTCTCTCTTTTAAAAAGAGGCTCTATTATATTGTCGATAGGTAAAGGTGACCAGTGTTTGAAGTATATGACTATATTTTTTTGAATGACCATTGTCTCTCTCGCAGAATGCACACACCGAACGTTGTCAGATAATCACTCAATGACCCTGAACACCTGCAACAATTTTTGCTCGGTTTATGAAAGTTTTTTTATGTGTGAAAGGATATGGTCAGTTCCTTCTTGTCGTAAGGAATTTCGCGTATCGACGTTTTTTACCGTCGACGGGGGAACATTTGTTTGGAGAGCCGTGCGTCAAATTTAGGGCGAAATTAGGTTTTTGAACCTTTGATGAAAAACCCTCTGTAGGATCCTAACGATCACGTTGCAAGTGGTTTCGTTTATTTTATTTTTTCCGGTTTTATTAGTAGAAGGTGAGAAATTGTATTTTCACCCGACAGTTTTGAGCATTCAAAATAGCAGATTAAAATGTTTAACTGCTTTTCCTCAAACTATTTTTTTTTTAAATTGCCAGAAATCTGACCGTCTCGGGTCCAAGTTGATATTTTTTTGCGTTTTTTGTGCTGCTAAACATTTTTCACTAAAAGTAGCTCTATACAGTGGTACTAAAATAATTATCAGAGAACGAAAAATGTCATCATTCGAAAAAATTCATCACTTCCTGCCACAGGAAACATTTCTGCTAAGTGTTCATTTTAAAATTAAGCAAATTAATGATTTTAAGACTGATGACTCCCGACACTTTGATGGTAATTGGTTCGGGAATTTGATCGTGTATTGAAACCTTTAGGGGTGTGAGTTTTGAGTGGGACATGATGGGCTCCCTAATTTTGTACCGGAAAAGACAATCCGGCACCGTACCGGGGTGGCCGGGGTTTGGGTGTTGCGGCGCGGCTGGGCCGGGCCGGGGCGTCTCGTCGCATCACGTCGCATGGACGCGCGACGCGACCCGACGGTAGTCATCGGCGATGATCCATCCGGTAAGGTCGGCCCCGAGCACCGGCTGTCCGTCCGCAGTGTCCGTCTCCCGGCTCTCGCCCAGTCGTTACGCGTAATCGCCACCGTCGCCGTCGTCTTGCGGTTTTTTGTCCTCGCCCGCGACCCCAATTGTTTCCATCGACCCCGATACAGCGCCCCGTTAAAGTGTCGTTTTTCCAACTGCACGCTGTCCCCAAGACCGCGCAGAGCTTCGTTTTCCCCCGTGTAAGCTTCCAAATCCGTGCATTTTTATTCTCTTTTTATTCCCATTGAGCACGGGCATAACTGGCCCTCCGTAAACACCCCAGAACTTTCAGCGCCCGCTTTTCAGTAATAAATAGGGGCAAATTTTCAGGGACACCCCTCCCCCCCCAATCAATGTATACGAGTGTAAAAGTTGATTTTTGGCACCATTTTCCAACAGGCAGTAACGCACAACTTTGCATGATGATGACCGAGAAAGCACCCGCTGACACCTAGGAAGTTGACGAACATTTTCTTGTTTGTCGAATACATTTCGAGTTCATCGATCATTTTCACGCGAAGGTGCGGGTCACTCTCAAAAAGCAGCTGTTACACTGACCATGCACTAAAGAAAGAACGGACAGCTCTTTTCGCACACCACGATGTACAATCGTCAAGGTTTGCTACACCTACGTCATTCGTCTAGCTATACATGTCACTTGTCTAGCACCTCGTGTGACTCATGTAAATGGTCTCTACTGCACCTTTGTGAGTAACACCGTAACCTTGATGAGTAACACCTCATGCTGAGCTGAAAGCTGAGTAGGTTACACCTGACGATGATAATTTTACGCACCAACATGTGCCAAGGAGGCACGGCTCTTTTTTCATCCTAAAATAATTTGAAAAAACTGACCTAGCAAAGTGGTGTCTTCTCGACAATTCTAGGTGGCGGCAGCCACCCCGGCCCAATCCTAAAAAACTCCCTCTAAAAAGTAGACGACAAAAAAAAAAAAAGAGACGGGTGGCTGCTGCCCAACTAGATTTACACGAAGAAACTCAATCGGGCTTGCCTGCACGATTTGCGGTTTATCAATAGGCGAATTTTTTTATTTGATTCTTTCTTCGACAATTTGCTCATCAAGCATCGTTTAGGCGAAATTAGCGTTCACCCTCGAATTTAACTTTTGCCTCTCTCGATTACACGGCTTATATTGTAGTGTGGAGTAGAGGGAGAGCACGGACATGTCGGTAATTTTAAGGTTAGGTCATAGAGCTTTTAGGGCCCAAAAGGGCAGCCCACCTACAAACTCAGATTATTAAAACTGATTTGTTAAAACGATTGCTACGACGCGTCGTTTGTAAAGCACGCATTTGACTAAGCTTTTGCATACATTTCATCATTTTCGTGGAACATTCCGAAAATTTTTGGTCATCTCGGTTTGACAATGGAATCAGAATATTGGCAGTGACTTTTTTTATGTTAGAAGGCTGGCTGCCCTTTTGGGCTCTAAGAGCTCTATTTTTCGACGTGACCGTACTCTCCCTTTATTGGTACCCTCGGGTGGAGTCTCTGAAATATACATGGAAAAGATGAAATTGCTGATTTAACAATTCAATTGCTAAAAAAAGTGACTGCAACGTTTCACCGTAGATTTCATAACAAAAAAATGCTGCTTTAACCACTATTGTAAGCTAATTTAACCACGGGGGTGGTTAAAGTAGCATTTTTGTGTTGTATAATCTACGGTGAAACATTGCAGTCACTTCTTTTTTAGCAATTGATCTGTTAAATCAGCAATTTCAGTTTTTCCGTGTACTGTCCTGGTATCTAAGTCATCCTACCCCTTTGATTACAATCTTACGGATATTCTAGGTTAGCCTAGCAACAAGGAATCCCAGTGCGTGGCGAATCGGGGCGAGCCGCCCCCAAGTGTCATCTCGAACGGAACTCGAACGCATCGCCGGAGGTTCGTGAACTGAAGTGCGCCGCGGGTCGTATGAAGGAGTGCCGCGGATCGGGATGAAGTGTCGCGGGGTGAAGTGCCAGTGCGGGTAAAGTGCCATAGCAAGTGAAGTGCCAGTGCCAAAGACGAAGGGATGGAGCCGAGCGCGGGCGGCGGGGCACGCGACGACGCCGAGGCCCGCGCCCGCCAGCAGAGCCTCATCGACCTCGAGCAGCTCTACGAGTGGCTCCAGCAGTTCGAGGACCCCAACCTCGGTATGAGCCTTGCTTTTCGCACTTACGCAAATTTAATTGATTCGCATCTCATTGGAAAATGAAACAGTTTCCAAGCGTAGATATTCAAAAGTAATATTTCCGCGAGAGAAATGGACCGGAGGCGTGGCGTGCTGTGAGATATATCGATTGATCTGCCATTTAAACCTGTAAAAACGGATCGGAAAACAGGGTGTTTGCAACGAACACCTTAATAATCGATTCTTAACCACAGCTTCAGATGAGCATACATCGATAATCGATCATTCACGCCTCGCCACTGGAATGGACCACTCTAGTCTGGGTGCGATTCCAAGCATTGGACTACATTTTGCAATAAGAAATCACTATTTCTGGCTCATTTTAGAAACAGCACACACTGGGGGAAAAAATACATTGGATCTTGAGTCCAGACTCTTTAAAACATCGACAAGAAAGAATATCCTTGATTCAATCGGATTTTTGCATAAATCAAGAACCAAGCCTCTTAATTTGAGCGGATGTCCTTTTGATCTAAGCAAAAATCTGATTGAATCAAGAGTTTTCTTTCTTGTCAATGTTTTCAAGAGTCGGGACTCTAGGTCCAATGTGGTTTTTTTCCAGTGCATATGCCATAGGTTTCACTATGCAGAAAGGTGCTTTTAGGGAAAAGCCAGAGATAGTAGTCCCTTATTGCAAAATGCAATCCATTTATGCTTTCTCATCCATAAATTTCACATAGAGCATGATCAGGGCAACGAAGGAAGGAACCGACCGCAAAGTGCAAGTGGACTACATTTTGCTGCGAATACTTCTATTTTTTGGTCATTTGTAAAAACACACATTCGCATTGCAAACTAATGGTATGCATGCATGCTTTTGAAAAGAGTCAGAAATAGGTGTTCCTTATTTCAAAATGCAGTCCAATTTAAGTGACGTTCATGCAGATCCCTTTTCTTCTAAAAAACTTGTTTCTCCAATTATCACTTCTATCCCCGTACTGCCAATTTTCACCTCAAGAGAGTTTTATTTTTGCCCCTCTTTTTTCCTCTTCCTTATTTCCAAAAATCTATGTAGGATATTGACTAAATTCCACAGTTGGGAGAGAGAAAACTATCCGCACGCCGTTTTCGTAGATATTTTGAATTAACACCCAATGTTACTTTGTTTTTGCCTCCCACCGAATGAAAATGGTGAACCGAGGGTGAGAGATAGTTTCAAGGAAATTTCGGTGCAGTGTCTGCTATACTCTAACTGCTGCTACCGGGTCGGAATTATAAATTGCCAAGCTTGTGTCAGGTGTAGTTGACGCTCTTACTTTGATTCTTACTCCTTCCGTATTTCGGCGTTTCTGTACTCGCTGCTCGCACAGTTGTCAGCCCAGTAAACGAATCTGTAAATTTATGTTGTTATAAAGTTTTATTAGTTTACGCTCAAAATGTCACCGTTGAGCTATCAGTTGTTTCGTGTAGGCGATCGAGAAATTTGATGGAGTGCAGGAGATATAATTCAAAGGAGGTAACACGTAAGCACAGGGATTTTCATTAAAGCCCCCTAAAATTGGACTGAGTTAAGCAGAAAGGAACCAACCCACATTTTGGAAAAAATTGAGTTATGAGTGGTTTTGAACTCAACCACTGCTCTACTGTCCATCGCCAAAAATTCAAAGTTTTTGTTGGAGCAAATTTTGCAGAAATTGAACTTGAAGTTATCTTTTACATTGAGTCTTATGCAGGAGCCAAACTTTAAACCTCTTTTTCGCGGTTCGATCCCGATGTGGCTTGGTTCCTTTCTGTTTAACTCCGTCCAATTATAGGTAGTTTTACTGAAATACCCAGAAAAGATGGAAACATTCACAGGAACATTAATACACGCGGGGATATTTTTAAAAACCTTCCATAGTGTGAAGATTTTTGCTACAAACCGCCGAAAACCCAAGAATGTTTGTTCAAAATCCCTCAAGCAAAGAAATAGTGTATCAAGCCCCTGAAAATGCAAGAATTTTGACTCTTTGATGGAGAATTATAGAATGAGGTGTCGCCCGAAGGAACCGGAGCGTAGACTTCTAAGTTCAAAACTTTTTTGATCAACGGGGCATCTTTGTGTAGAAAGGATGTATGTGCGGAGCCATTGTAATATTTTAGTACATCCCCGTTTTTTCTTCTTTTTCCCCTTCTTTTATAAAACTTCCTCGGTTGAAAAATCTCTCCGGCCTTTAGACGTCCAGCCGATCATCGGTGTAGAAGAATCCCACGGTTTTAAATTCCCTCCTTGAGTGAAACCCGGAAGGGCCTTATAAAATTCGAGACTTGCTCTCGGGCAAAAGCCACAGGTCACCACGCAATTCCGCTGGTCAAGCCTCCCCCCTCAACAAATTGTCCGTACTTTACGAGTTCCTCAACTGCAACATAGCGTATCGCGAAATCCCGCGATCAGATTATGCCGCACTCGTCGAAAAGCAAAAGTTGGCGGAAACTGTCTAAAAACTTTCGCCTCGGTTCCGTAAATAACGGTGCCCTCGAACTATGGCGCAGTGTGAATCGGCTATCGATAGGGTCGCATTCCAAGCTATAGTAAAGAATCGATTACTATGATGATCGTTTCGAACGTTCCGATAATCGATCCTTCTCAATGCGTTTGAATGGCAGGGGAATCGATCTATCGCAAAGTACGACTCGCCGCACTCCCCTAACGCTGCGCCCCGCGTCGGGGAAGTTTTCTGTATCGGCGAAGCGCGATTCTAAAAACGAGCACCGGGGGAAGAAAAAGAAGAAGAACAACAACTCGGTGGAGTTGTGCCCCCGCAGGTGGCGTGGGCGATCCGAGTTGTTCTTGTTCTCCTCATCGGGCACGCGAATTCGAACAACGAACAACGCTCTTATCGCGAAGTACAGCTGCGAAAACACCGTCAAGATGGCTCGAGTTTTGCGAAAATAAAAGCGAATCTCGCGATCGGGCGCAATTATTTTCATAAATCGGACGCATTTGAAACGGATGAAGTTTTCCTGAATTCGAAGTTTCAAACAATGAAATATCTAGAATAGCTCAGGACTGCTAGCATACGTTGATAGAAACGCATTTGTCCAAGGTAATCAGCAGTACCCGCTACCCGGGAATCCGCAAGTGGCACGGGTGTTAACTCGTCAAATCGCAACAGTTAGCCTTGACATAGTAAAGATTTCCGTGGTGAAAGAACTTCAAAAGCACAACCCTGACTTGAAGCGCCTTCAAATCCCGGCGATACTCTCCGCATTGTCAGGCAGTTAGTTTAGTTGGATACTTTAATAAGAATTTTTCGAGAGCAAAATTTTTCTCAATTGAGAAATTATTAGATATTTGAGACAGTTTTCACGAAATATTCTCTCGCTGTTATTTTGAAAAGAAGAGGAGGAAAAAAGACCTTTTGTCTCCATGTTGACATTGCTTAGGAGGGTAGGGTTTTTTTTGTATTTTCAAAAATTTTTCTGGTTCAAAATCGAGGTATATTTAACTCTGGCGGGGTTGTATATGAGGATACAATTTCAGCAACTAATGGAGACATAGTATTCAAATTATTAGAGCTCTGGTAAGATTTTGAAAATTATAAGAAAACTAAACATTGTACGCGTAATTTCCTTCCTTGTATAGTTTGTCATGAGCCGTCTTTTTTCATATTTTCCATTTATGAATTTTTCCCTGAAATCCTGAGAAGTTTTTTCGCGGTCAACGAACTGAAACTATATCACACACCATCCTCCAGACGACACGCTTATCTCAATTCAAAGAAGGTGCCTTTTCGCGGCAACTTATAATTTATTCATGAATCGTTAATTAAATTCCATGACTGCACTCAACAAGCTAGGATTCGAAGAATAATGCGACTGAATGTTGAACTTGAGCAACTCGGTGACTTGCAAAAACAGCCTCGCGGTGCAAAAGACGAGAGTGTAACCGGCGGAGATTGTGCACGCATCCGTCAATGTTTCCTGCGTTCGTTAAGACCGTGAAACCCGTGTTACTGTTAAGTTACTTCCTGATTGAATATCATCCGTGGAGTACTTGGAAGTTTGGAATGTTTTTCCCACCCTCTTATTTTATGTTTCTTCGTCACAACAATAGTGCGCTTTTTTTAACATCGCCCAATGCCTGATTTTCCGAAGTTCCATGGACCATGTTTCCATGTTTTAATGACCAGCGGTAATACCTAACTGGACAGAGCAATCGTTTTTTACGATGATCCTAAAAACCCGAATTTCAAAATTGCCTCAAGGAATTTTGAAGTAACATTATCTGACATTTTCCTAACTTTTCAATGATTTTTTGACATAATTTCTTATGAAAATTATTTCCAAAAATAATTTTCAGCGTAATGTCTCTTGAAATCTACGACAAAAGCGATTTTATTGCTGGAGGACAAAATTTCAAGGTTCAGCAGCAAAATCCCCTGACGTTTCGAAAACTTGTCACCCTAGTTCTTCGAGATTTGTGGAAGGGGAGAAATTTTTTAGTATAGTGCCATTAAACTACCGGGCAATCATTTTTTTTTATTTTATTTTTTTTTTTTTAAAAAAAGAGGAAGAAAAACACAGACAAATACATGTAATATAACGAGGGACATTTTGGTTCAAGAAGACACGATGGCTAGACGATCTCCTTCATCACAGCATTAAAACAGCTACACACTATGGACACACTAGGTAGCATTGATAATCAGAGGATTTCTATTTTTTTCTCCTCCTCTCTGAAAAGATATCCGTTCAAAACCGAAGCCTACATTTTATCACTCAGACGATTTTTTTTTCCTTGCACATTGGAACGTGAGCGAGACATCTGAAATCTGAAATCAACACGGGACAAACACACAGTGGGCCGAGTTATTGAAGCGGGTCGGACATACAATTTTTTTCATCAAAACTGCAAGTATTGGTGTTTATTTCGTCGCTAATTTAATTTAAAGGGCTGCATCTGGCAGTAAACTTTACGAAGAACCTGATAAAACCACTTTGAAACCCATCCGTTTCGCTTTGAAGAAGATACGAGCTTTTGCAGTTTCCACCTCGAGTCCGACTTTTCCCATCTATTCGCTCCACTGTACGGCAGGTTGTGTTTTGAGAATCCGAGTAGCGGCCCCCACGACGGCGCTTGTTTTCATTGCGATTTCGGAAATCGGTGCCCGCGGATTAGATCGAGCAAACACGGCCGCGGCCTGGCGTTGCGTCGGACGGATGGCCATTTAATTGCTTCCTCTCGGAGGCAGATTCGTCCGTTGCAATTTGGCCTACGTCAACACATAACACCGACGCGACGGCGGCTGAATGGAAATTAACTTCGCGGAAACGCGCCTTCAACTCCGATTGACCGCACGTCCGAGTCGATTCCGGGTGGGAAAACTATTCGTGGACCCTCTGACGTGAGGGTGTGTCTCTATTTCCACGTTAACACTTAAAAGCATTTCGTTTTATGGAAAGCAGGGCTCACGTGGATATTGAGATAGGCCTTTACGTCGGGGGAGGGGGGGGGGAATTTATTGTCAGAGTTGCCAAAAAATTTAGAAAATGCAATTCCCTGACATTTCCCGGATTTTTCTGAACAATTTGAAAGAAATTCCCAGACAATTGCAAAAAAGCATGATGGTTAAAAATACCTAATTCAATATAGTATTCACGCAAAATTCGTTGTTCCAGACGTCAAATCCATTCTAGGAAGGAAATAGATGTAAATCATGCATTAAAATCGTCAAAAATAAATCTTTTATCATGGGAAATTTGGCAACTCTCGAATGTTCATACGGCGTTTTTCCTTGGCACGGCAGAATAGGCAGCTTGAATTTTTCACGATGTCCGTCAAGCTCTCGGTTCATTAGCCCGGACTCGAAAGTGCATTCGCAAGAGCTTCCGAAAACAAGTGCCGAGCGAAATTTCAATAAAAACTGTCACGCATGCGAGTGCAACCAATTTGCATTCGCAGGGGGGTCTGTTTGCCCAGGTCGCCGTGCCCGCCTCCTCAGTGAGATCATTTGAAAAGGGTTATTCTACTTTTTTCTCTTTCTTTTTAATAAGTCCCACCGCCCCCATAGCCCCCGCGGTTATTCCATTGAGCCATATTTGCCCTCCGCACTCCCGGAAACAATGTTCCTCTTGAGCGGTGTTGCCAGGTCGGCTAAGGAAATCGGATTCAATTATACAAAAAGGGGCCGAGTCATATTTTGGAAAAAACATGAGTAGCTTAGTATACCTGTATAGGGAGAGTACGGACATGTCGGTAACTTTTAGGTTAGATCATGGAGATTTTAGGGCCCAAAAAGGCAGCCAACTTATGAAATCAAATCATCCGGAGTGATTCATTATTACAATTGCTACGATCCATCGTTTGTGAAGCACGTATTTGACTTAGCTTTTTCATAAATTTACTTATTTTTCCGGAAGAGCGCGCCTTTATGAACTTTCGTGGTCATCTTGGTGTGATATTGGAACCTGAAAATTGGCAGTGATATTTTTTGTGTTAGTAAGGTTGACTGCCTTTTTGGGCCTTAAGAGCTCCATATTTCGACATTGCCGTACTCTTCGTTTAGAGGTACTCAAGTTTTAAACTTAACTAGCCGCGTTCAGAGGTCTAAGCGATCGGGAATTCCTCCCCCCGTCTCGGATTTACCGCTTTGCTGCCGGGCTCCTGTGGTATTTTTGAGAGCGATTTGGCAAGAATGTTGAGAAAGGCAGCGTTTCCCGACGTCCGAGTTTTTCCGGAGTTCCAGCTTGGCTTTCTTTCAGGCTCGATTCTGTGATCAAAAACCACCCATCTACATAGGGAATACGTTGGAGTTACGCGGGTCTATATTAGCATAGCAGCCTTCCAGAGGGAAAGCCGTGCTAAACTAAAACAACGCACTTACATAGGAATGGAGTTACGCGATTCTTAGTCGGCACGGCAGCGGAATCCACCGTCGAGGGGGTTGATGAACCGGGCTGAATCGTCACGTACGCCGTGTCGGCGTGTCGTCGATGCTCCGGAAATTTATTCCACGAGAGGAGAGAAAGATTTATTTACTTTTCTTGCCCTTCGTCGTCCGTAAAATTATTTTGTTCAACGCGCTTTGCGAAAGTAATCGCCAATTACTCAACACTCTCATTGAAACTGTTCCTCTCATTTTTCAAGATTTACCCGAGAAAAATTATTGAAAATCATGAAAAACTGTTGAAGGGAAGTATTCAGAAACGCATTTTCACCATATTTTTCTATTTATGTTCGTATTTTTGGTTTACTTATTTTCTTTCAACTTTTATTGAATCCTTTTTCGTATCTTGTTTTAATCCTAGTCTGACAGATCCGACCGACTTAACACCTCGAGGAAGGAGTTTTTGGACTCGGAAGGGAGAGGAAAGATGAAAGTAGTTACCTTTTGGGAAGTAGACTCTTTTCTTTTTTTCCTTTCGCTTCTTCGTCTTCCTCCTCTTTTCCCTCTTCCCTCTTCTTAGCCTTCTCCTTCTTCTTCGTCTTCCTGTTCTTCTTCTTCTTCCTTTTCTTCTTCGTCTTCCTCTTTTTCTTTTTTGTCTCCTTCCTCTCCCGCTTCGTAGCCCTCTTTTTCTCCCGCTTCGTAGCCTTCTTTTTCTTCTTCTCCCTCCTCTTAACCTTCTTTTGCTCCCTCCTCTTCGTTCTCTCCTCCCTCTTCACCAGCTTGCGCGTCACTTTGAGCCGAGGCGGCCCTGCCCAGAAATTTCGGGGGTCTCGAATTTCTCCCGGCTGAAACTTTCTCGATGTTTGAACAGCGGACGAAACGACACGAGCGGAGCAAAACCGTCGCCGCGTCGGCCTTAATTGCATCCTGGCATCGCGGTGCAACGCGGAGCTTGCATCTCGGGAGCGGCACAAGTTTGTTTACGAGGACCGGGCGACCGGGCGCTTTGCACCGACCCACAGTGGGACAAGCTAATAGTCAGTGTTCGAAACTCACCTTTGAGTTTTTGGAGCTATTTGGCGCATCAAGCCCGATTTTTAGGCGCCATTTAAGATTTTTTAGGGGCCAAATTGACTTTTTGCCCATATATTACGGCGCATTTAGTGTAAAGTTAGACGCAAGATGTTTTCGTAACAGAACTAGTAAGTAGTTGTAACTTGGGGAGGACAAAATCACTAAAGATGAAATCGTGAAGAATAGAAAAAGCCTTCACTTGTAGTGCTGAAAATTTAGAATAATCACCTAATATGAAAATTCAGATTTTTAGAGGCCAAGTTCGCGCAGAGCCTTCATTTTTAGACGCCATGGCCGATTTTTTAGGCGCATTTGGCGCGTTGGCGCTTGTGAGTTTCGAACACTGCTACTAGTAGATGCCGGACATGAAATTTTGGGGTACAATTTCAAATTGTAATGTTTTTTTTCACAAATTCAAGTTCAGTGGGTGTTTTCGAAAGGAAATTTTACGAAGGAACCAATGGAGCCACTTTTAAACTTTTTTGTTCAATATTTTTGAAAAATACAAGCTTTCCATATTTTGTCCGATCCCTCGTATTGACTCAGTCCACTGTGCGAGCGCGGGCACGGGCGGATGCACGGGACGAGCACCGGAGGAAGCAGTAAATTGCGGCGTAAACACACCGGCCGGGCGACCGGGCCCCGCTCCACCGCAATCCGATCCCATACACCGGCATCGACAACCAGGGACGATATCGAAGACGTATCGATTAACTTTACCCAGTCCGTAAGTCGGGCACCAAGACTTATGACGTAGCCCGCGCCGCCTGCGTATCTGGGTGACCGTGTTGCCACCGTCGAGTCGGGGGCCCTCGCCAATCGGGGGAGAGGGGTGACGTGGTGTGCCCTGGAGTCCCTTTATACTGAGACTGAAGACAGTGCGAATCCATTCCTGATTGGTCCACACTGGAAAAAAAGTAGCTTGGATCTAGAGTCCAAACTCTTGAAAACCAAGGTAAAAAAAAAATACTCTTGATTTAATCGGATTTTCGCTTGAATCAAAAGGAAATCCGCTCAAATTAAGAGGCTTTGTTCTTGATTTAAGCAAAAATCCGATTGAATCAAGAGTATTTTTTCTTGTCAATGTTTTTAAAAGTCTGGACTCTAGATCCAAGCGGGTTTTTTTCCCATTGCACAGTACGTCACGAACGGAAATGAAAATTACATTTTCATCAATTGCAAAGATTATAAACTGGAATGGACTGGGGAATTGGGAGCACAACAAGGAGCAAATGGAATGAGTAAAGGGAACGGAGACAGGTATTCGGGAATGAGTTGATCAAAGATTACAAAAAACGTCCGATTTGTGTAATGTTTATTGAACGGGGAAAAAATGTCAGGGGTTATCCCTTAAAATTGTGGTGCTTCTCCAATTTGTTGGATGGTATGGACATTTCCAATGAATTGTGGTAGTACCGTAACTCATGTTGGGGTAGTACCGGAACATTTGGGCTAGTAACCCAATTTATTGGGGTACTACCACAACTAATTGGGGTATTACCGTAAGCAAATATAGAAATGTCCAATTATCCACCAACCTTGTGTTTTTTCCCCGTGTAAATTTTATGGTCCAGGTAACCATAGTTTTCAGTTCTGGGAAACGGACGTCAGTTCAGGTAACCAAAAGTCTTTGGTTCAGAATGCGAGTCTTGGTATTGCTGGTTTGATTCCCATGACCAATAACTTGAGTTACCTGCACTGAAAACTTCCTTATCCTGCATGCACTGGAAAAAAACACATTGGATCTAGAGTCCAGACTCTTGAAAACATTGACAAGAAACCGGGGTCTTGATTAAATCAGATTTAAGCTTAAATTAAAAAGAAATCCGCCCAAATTAAGAGGCTTGGTTCTTGATTTAAGCGTAAATCTGATTGAATCATGAGTATTTTTTCTTGTCGATGTTTTTAAGAGTCTGGACTATAGATGCAATGTGATTTTTTTGTCATGGGAACGGAGTTCCCCATGATATTAGAATCGTTCCGTTGCTTTCGCTATGGAATTCCCTATACCTCTGCGACCTTGAGCGTTTCGCCCAGTCTCCGATTTTTGGTTGATTTTCCGATGTATCAAAAACCGTTGTATTTTTTAGCCAATCATGTCTCTACGTCAAGTTGTGTTGATTGCTAAAATTCGCTTTCAGCGAGTTTTTTTCCACCTTGAGATGTCGTGTCTGACTGGTAAATCTGCGCAGAACCACGAAGTTCCGTTTTTAGGCAAATTCTTTTTTTTGGGAGGTTCTGATTGGTTATTTTTCGCCATCAGTTTTCTGTTCGTTGGTGCAAAAGATCGCCTACCTCGTTGCTCTTGAGAAGCCGCCATTATCCCACCTCAAATTTTAAACATAGATATAAAGAAATAATAACCATCGTACAAGGTGGAAAATTGCTCTGGAGGACCCGTTACGGATATATGAGCCAAAATCAGAACTCGATTGATGGATTTAATCCATGAATACAGAAATATTGCCTCAGCTTACTGCCGCGATCGCAAATCCATGGTGAGATGAACCTCGTGACACATGACAGCATAGGTAAACAATGTCTCACAGAGTAATGCGGTTGATCCGTTGTGTCTTATCACGCCAGTGGCCGAACCGTTGAAATCTCAAGGACGTCTTTTGTGAAGCCCCGCTCAGCGTCCGAGATCACTTAAGTGTTCTCTTTTTCTCAATGCATATCTGAACAGCGAAATAGCTCAACTGGCTGCGTTACCGTTTTGCCTCTGGGAGAGTGACACTTTTTGTGCGAGCGGGGGTTCGAATCTCGCAGGGGACAGTTAATTTTTACTGGTTGTATTGAATGTTTTAGACCAATCATCTAACAATAATTAATACTTGGCAGATTAGGAAGCACATAGGTCCCTTATGATGCGTATTCGAGCATATGTGTAGAGTGGAAATATCATACGTAGGGTGTCCCAAAAGTACCGGGACTGGTTCTGTAACTTCAAAATTAAGATAGATACAGACATGATTTTGGTCTCATTTTAAAGATCAACTCAATACCTATCGATTAAAACCAAGATCAGCTCAATCGAATAAAAATTGACCGAGTTATGACAATTTGAAATTAGTGAGGAAAGTTTACCCCTACGGTTTTTAGGAAGATTTTTCGCTTACCAGGATTTAAAAAGTTAATATTCGTATCCACTTTCCTCCGAATCTTCCATAACTTCCTTTTGCTTTTCAAAGTACCGTCCATCAAACCGGATGCACTTTTTCATGCGCTCTTGCCACTTATCCAACATTGTTTTCCTGAATTATTCCTCTGGGATGGAGTTGAAGAAGTTTTGAATTGCATTCTGGATTTCGGTCTTCGATACGAATCTTCGTCCGCGAAGCTCCTTTTTAAGCGTGGGAAACATCCAAAAATCACATGGAGCCAAGTCAGCGCTATAAGGGGGATGAGGGATTGTTTCAACTCCATTTTTACTCATAAATTCACGTGTTAAGCTCGATGTGTGAGGCTGCGCATTGTTTTGATGGAGTATCCACGGAGCTTTCAAGTCCGACGGTTTCCGGGAAATGTGCATTCTCAACTCCTTTACTACTTTGCAATAATACGCACTGTCAACTGTTGTGTTTGATGGTACAAAATGTTGATAAATGACACCTCGAAAATAAAAAAACACAAAACGCAATAGTGTATTTCCTTCGGAAAATACACTAATAAGCATCACTTTATCGGCCGACTTTTCGATTTACGGCGATGAAGAATCTTCCTTAAAAATCGTAGGCGTAAACTTTCCTCGCTGATTTCAAATTGCCATAACTCGGTCAATTTTTATCCGATTGAGCTGATCTTGGTTTTAATCGATAGGTATTGAGTTGATCTTTAAAATGAAATCAAGATCATGTCTGTATCTATCTTACTTTCGAAGTTACAGAACAAGTCCCGGTGCTTTTGGGACACCTTACGTATACTTTACGCCGAAAAAGCGAACCTGAAACTTAAATGCGTTAACTTCCGAAAACCATATATAATTCAACGAAAATAAATAATTGGTACATAACAGCTTTCTTGTATGCAAAGAAAATAATTAAAAATGTTAAAAAAGAGATGTCAACACAAAATTACATAGCCCCTTCAATTCAGAAGATACTACAAACGAACTGTACCTTAACATTTTCATATCCCAGAAGCTAACGTTCCCATGACGAATATTGCTATCGCTAGCGATTGCAAAATCCAACTTGTTTTTTTTTCCAGTGTGAATCGGAATTCTTGCTTTGTTCAATTCTTAAATAAACGGTTCAGCTATCGGTCTTTAAAAGTTTACACTATCGAGTTATAAAAATAACGAGCGGAAGCAGCAAGTGGAACGAGATAAAGAAGTCATGGAAAGTGGGTGAAGTTGAATGGGATTCGCGAGTCGCGTCGCAATTTTCCGGCGAACTGGTTTATAAAACGTGACATTATTTTTATTGAATCTCGCGGGAGTGCGAGGGGTCTCGAAGACCGAGGCCGCGTCAGGAGCCAGGCAACCGAGCTGGTGCCGCGTGATAAGAGCTGTATTTTCGCGTCAGGATCTGAAAATCCCGTGTCAGAGGTGGGCTACGGGTCGCTGCGGAATGGGGAAGGTTTTTCTTTCCTGTCGAAACAGCGTTGCCGCACAGTGGTTCGAGTCAATCAGAGAGGTCAGACTTGAAATTTTCAACTGAAATTGCAAATTTTGAGGTTTATTCGCCATATTTTAAATTTCAAGGGGTGCCGCTAGAGGAAAATTTCATGAAAAAACCAATGGAACCACTTTTAGAACCTTAGAGTTCTTCTTCTTCTTCTTCTTCCTCTTCCTCTTCTTCTTCTTCTTCTTCTTCCTCTTCCTCTTCTTCTTCTTCTTCTTCCTCTTCTTCTTCTGTTGGTTTACTGGCTTATATTCCGTACGTGGAACCTACAGCCATCAATAGACAAAATTTCATACTTGGTATTCAAGGAAATGTAGGGGTAAGGAAATGATTAGATGATAGGGTAATTTGCTTATTCTAGCCATCACCATTTTCAAGCTTAAACCTCAAAGTTTCGTGTAAACGGAGATGGAAGCGTTTTAAGTTTCCAAATTTTGTCCGACCTCTCGTTTTGACTCGATCCACTGTGTGCCGGCGTAGAAGTAACCCTGTCGTAGGTGAGAGGCACAGAAAACGCCCCACACTGAAGAGAAAAAGGTGAGCTCTCCACCAATGAAACATTTTAGGAAAGACAGTCTTCCTAGACAAGGGACTATGAGACTACAGTTCATTGGAATAGATGTATATTGACGTCATTTGCACCAGGGTTGGGGAGCAACTTGAGCAATTTTATCAAAAAGGATTTTTTTTTCAATCGGAAATATCCGCCAAAACTTACTAATGTTTCATTAAATCCTAATCGGGAACGGTTACGGAGTTGTAAATTTTGGAAAGATCGGAAATTGGAGACTCTCAGTAATCATTTGTATTGGAAATCGAGAAAAAGTGTCAATTTTTGCGATCAAATACAGTGGACCATACTAACCGGTGTAAACCAAGAACAAAATTCCCTTCCAAGCAATTATTGATGCATCCTGTCGTCAGTAGTTCTTATTATATTCCTCAAATTTCTCTCTTTCATTTTATTTCTTTTTTTTGGGGGGGGGGGAGAGGGGGCAAACTTTATTTTGTTACCAAGTTTTTAAAAAAATAAATGATTAAGAAATTAATAATTAAGATTTCAAGAGGAGCCAAATTTTCGTTGCAGTTTTTTTACTCGGACTCGACAACGCCGGGCGGTGCATCGACATCATTAATACTGCGTACGTGCGTCTAATGCGCTTTTCACCCGGAATTGATCGCTTTCAGCCCATAACTCACCCGCGACCAACACCCCCCGCCCCCTCCCCCGTTGAATCCGGCTGCAGCGGCTGAAGCCCCTTCCCGTCCGCTTCTTCGGATTCCGGCCGCGGCCGGGCAGGAAAATAAATTTCTCGGCCCAATTGTCGAGATTCGATCCCGTTCTCTGCGCTGTTGTCAACCGGTTTACTGCAGTGTTGTCTCTTTTTTCAATAAATCAGTCGCTGTGATGACCCGCAGGGTTCCAATACAATGTAGGGACGCAATGCCATATTGCCATGATTCCACTCACACTTACACTTAGCCGCACAGTAGTGGCAAGGGTGTCTACGAGTCCGGAAAGTCCGGAAGTAGTACTGATTTTTTAAGAGCGGTCTGGAAGTACTGAAAAAGTGCGGAAATTCTGTAATATGGTCCGGAATTATTTCATTTTTTGTCCTTTTATGTCATTTTTATCGCATTTTGAGCGAGAAATTCAAATTTTTGAAATTTATCGAATTTCGTCAATTGGAGGTACTAAATAAATACCGAATTTTTTCTATTGAGGAGGTACTGAATTTCTTGGGAATGTACTGAAAAAGTACTGTAAAAGTACTGATTTTGGTCAGCCTGTTATAGTAGACACCCTGGTGGCAGGAAAGTTGCATGAATATGCCATAAGCTTACGATCACCTACATATTTTCACACGATATAAGATGATGCGTTATGAAATGCAACTTTGTCAATTTTTACCATTTCAATTCAAAGTCTTCTAAGTCCCTTTTTTCCACTCTCTTTCAATTTTTATGCCCGCACGAAGAGAACATAAACTGTGAGTCATTCTGAACATTTCCTCGGAAAAGTTGTGGAAGACAAAGGGGGATGATAACACGAGGTGAAGTCTAATGTTCTTACTCCTCCTCCATATATTTTATGAAACTGGCCGTACAGAGTACAGAAGTCCTGAAAAATCAATGCATTTCCATATTTATTATTCCATGTGTGATTTATTTTCCCGAATTTCAATTTCTTAACTCTCGTAGACACTCTGAAAACTTATTTTTTTCCTCTTTAGTTTTATTCATAAAGGGGGAATAGGAACTGGTGGCAATTTCCGATTTTTTTACACCGTGAATTTGGTGGTTACTATACACGAAAAAGACAACTTAGCACTGAGCCCTAACACTTTAGGTAAAATAGCGCCAACTCTAGGCGATAGGGCTGGTAGGGCTCAGCACTTCTGCCTATAGTTGGCGGTATTTTACCTAAAGTGTTAGGGCTCAGTGCTAAGTTGTCTTTTTCGTGTATGACGTCAGAATTCCAACAGATTAAAAAAATCAAAATTTGGCAAATGAACCCTTAACGTCCGTTGTTTTGTCATAATTCAATGTATTACAAGTTTAAAAACTTATTGAAGTATGACTTTCCCCCAAGCCACACCATTCTCGAGAAATCGATGACAAAAATGGTTTTGTACTCACTCGTGCCATCAAAAAAGATCCAGAATGCCTGAATCACAATTTCCTTTTTTCTCCACCATTGGAAAAAAACCCACATTGGATCTAGAGTCCAGACTCTTGAAAACATCGACAAGAAAAAATACTCTTGATTCAATCGGATTTTGCTTGAATCAAAAGGAAATCCGCTCAAATTAAGAGGCTTGGTTCTTGATTTAAACAACAATCCGATTGAATCAAGAGTATTTTTTCCTGTCGATGTTTTTAAGTGTCTGGACTCTAGATCCAATGTGTTTTTTTTTTCCAGTGCAGTTTCACCGCTGTGATACCGTTAACAGGGAACAACCCCAGCAAAAATGCTATCTCGAGGTAGGACCGATTCGTTTCATTTCTCCGCCGAGGCCGGATCAAAGTGTTTTCGCACGTTCTTTTCGTGGAAAATGCGGAGACCCGCGGCTGCTAAAACCTTTTTAACGGGACACGGACGCCGTGACCCTCGCACCGCACGGCCAATAACCGCCGGAGTGTACGGCGGGAGGAACCGGAAACGGAGGCCGCCGTACGTGACGCCGTGACGCGGCGATGGAGTGGGAGTGGCGTCTAACGAATCGTTCTTTTTGTTTCAGGTGACATAACCCAAAAAGGCTATGAGAAGAAGCGGACGAGACTCCTGGCGCCGTTCGCCCCCAAGCAGACACAAGGTGAGCACTCCTTCCATCCTCATGATTCTTGACGCCACTAAGACCTAATTTTGCCAAAATTCTTCGTACCCCTGACGAAAGAACGTAACTATATTTCAACGTTGCGAAATTTCCATTTGGCGATCGAACTTTTCCTTAGAGACTGCTGGTGTTTTTTTCAACTACTGAAAATTTCACTGTTTTTTTGCTAAATTAACAGTAATTATCGTGTTATATTCTTGTAAAGCATTGAATTTTTTCAATCAATTTTTCAATCTTGGAATTGAGTTACGTTACTTCGTCGGGGAGACGACAAATTGTGGGTTCATAAACATGTTTGTTGTTATAATCAGTCGATGATACAACCTATACAAAGACATGTCCGTTCAGTTAAATTTTACAAGAGAAGAAAAAACCGAAGAGCAACGATTACCTCCCAGAAATCAATTTTCTGCTTTGAAATGGGGCCTTTTTGAAAGAAAGTTTCTATGAAGTTAGAATGATGAGTTTCAAATTTTTCGAAAAACTCTGCCAGTCTTGTGAAACTGAGCAGAAACAATCCATAAACACTTTTTCAGAAGTTAGTTCATAGAGCAGCACGGATTCCCAAAATTTCAGAATTCAACCAATTTCCCTAACTCAATTAAAAGTCGGTTGGATTTTGAATTTTGAAGTCTCTAGTGCTCCGTTTATCTTTGTTTAGCTCTTGTTCTTGTGTATTAGGGTTAAATTTATGTTATGTGCGGAACATTTATGCATGTTCTTTTAGTTATATTTTCAAGTAATCGCTTTGGTCTCGATAAATTTCCCTGATTTTTATGAGCCTCATCCTCCTAATGGGTCTTAGTTTCTCCGATTCTGAACCAAGATTTGGTATCTGTAAACGAAAATCTCGGTTACTGGATTGAAAACTTGAATGTCGTATATAAATCGAAGTTGAGTCTGCGTAACCGATCTTCTTTTCTCTGCGCTCTGCTTGGATGAAGTTCATTCATCTTAATTTCCCATACTCGATGTATACGCGGTGCGAGAATAAGTTTCTCAACTGGAGTAAAGTTGGAGCATGCAGGATCCAATTAGTCGATCTAGCCGGAGTTTCCGCTTGACGTAAACACTGGTCGCATGCGCTCGACTATGGCAGTTGCGCAATTGGACTCGGCAAGGAATTGATGTCTACCAAGCTCATCGTTTCATCAATCTTGGTGCTCGAGTCCACGCTGCCAATCCGACTTCAACCGGAGAATCCGGGACTCGGAACATTTTTTTCCCGCTCTATCTCAAAAGTTCCGGAAGAAAAATCCGGAGTCTACCTAGAAGCGATTCCGATTTTATGTAATGGGTTCTCTCCGGAAAAAGATCCGGGAAAAATTCCGGAAAATTGAAAAGTTCTGAAATTTGGTGAAGTGAATCAAGACCGGAAGTGAGTGAAAGATAAGAAAGAAGTTTTAGGGAAATACCGGGCTTGGTCCAAATTTATGGCTGAAACGGATTTACTTCGCCGAGAGCCACATTTCAGCTGTTTTATCCCGAATAATCTATTTTGTAAACCCTGAAATTTAGCTGAAAGTGTGCCAACGCGAAATAAACGGAGAAGAAACCTCGTGCGTGGGACTCGAAGTTTAGGTCATATGGATTTCTGAAGTTTTCGGATTGAGCATCTGAACACTTTAGGTCTAGCTGTTGAGGTTCGGATCACACATCTGAAACTTCAGTTCTTACATCTGAATTACTTCGATTCTCACATCCGAAAATCTTCGGTTCTCACATCCGAAAAACGTCGGTTCTCACATCTGAAGTACTTCAGATGTAAGAACTGAAGTTTCAGATGTGTGATCCGAACCTCAACTGCTAGACCTAAAGTGTTCAGATGCTCAATCCGAAAACTTCAGAGATCCATATGACCTAAACTTCGGGTCCTACGCACGAGGTTTTTTTCTCCGTGTAGGCGTATTGGATCCGTTTTCCGCCGAAATTTTGAAGCTAGAGTAACCAAAGTAATTTAGTAGAATTTTTTCGATACAACGATGTCTGCTCACTCCTAATATGGTAGATTCATCGTTTAAGTCCCGGGAGTGGCAGCACTGGAGCTCGAGTCGGCACTGCCGGTACCCGCGCCCGGCGGATCCGGCGCGGAATGCGGGAAATGACGGACGCCGTTGCGCGGTTCCCGGGCGAAAAAGTAATTCATTTACGAGAGCGCCGCCGCGGCTATTGACACTAACTACTCACAGCGGTGCGCCGCGGTATATCCGTACGGTTATTCAAATGAGCGCCCTTGCCGTGCTGCACCCGAAAATGAAGATGTTGTATGTGTGAGGAATTTGCGATTTGACTGTTGATTCTTATGTAAAAGTTCGCGAGAAACACGATGGTGCCACTGGTTTACTCTGAAATCAACTTCCAAGCTCAAAAAAAGCTCTCAAGTTGAGGCCAAAATGGGGGGGGGGGATATCCCACGCTATCCTGAGAGTCCACCTCTACATCAAGACAAACTCTCCATGCAAAGATAGGGAGCAAATACATTAGCATTGATGCCGTGTTCTCGGTTTTAGAGCCCCCAAATAAAGTGGCAGCCCTGTTGCTCCCTATCTTTGCATGGAGAGTTTGTCTTGATGTGAAGGTGGACTCTCAGGATAGCGTGGGATATCCCCTCCATTTTGGCCTCAACTTGAGAGCTTTTTTTGAGCTTGGGAGTTGATTTCAGAGAAAACCAGTGGCACCATCGTGTTTCTCGCGAACTTTTACGTTGGAATCAACAGTCAAATCGCAAATTCCTCACACATGCAACATCTCCATTGGTGAGTTCAACAGCTCCCTTTGGCCTTTCTTCTGAAGCCGTCCTCATATTGAACTACATTTTGCAATTTGGAATCACAAATTCCGGCTCAGTTTAAATACAACGCATGCACTATCAGTTTCCCTATGTACATGAGTATTTTTCCAAATGAGCCAGAAATTGTGGTTTCTAATTGCGAAATGCAGTCCAATTGAAGCACCGCGAATCGAAAGCTGCGATCTCCACTCCGTTGTCGAAACATTGATGTTTTAATTGTTTGAAAGTAACCAATGGACTATTAGGCACGATACGAATTTAAGAATTCTGACACAAAATCGAACGTAATATACAATTTGTGCTACAAAAATTATTGGAATTATCTCCCAACTAAGATTTTTAACGTTTCTATTCCCAGCGTTGGTTAAGAAAAATTTGAATTTCCCGCTTACAGGAAAGTCCTAAGTCTACTTGAGTCAAATCGCGCACTACCATGATTTTGGCAGCCCTCTCAAGTAGGAGTATTCTATTCTCACCCTGTGTTGTTCAAAGTTTAAACAATTTGCAATATTAAAATTCTTTGACGCTATTTGGGTATACAGCGTTATGATTAATGTTAAACACCCAGCAAAAAAGCTGCTTTTGCAAATTCGAGAGTTTGCGCGTCCGGAAAGAACTTTGTTCAGATTCTTTGAAGATGATCAAGTATTTATATACGTCCACGTCTAAATTAATTTCTAAAGCCAGCGATGTTAGGACCAGCATTATCATCAAAGCGAGTCAAAGCGGTTTTCCGCGAATCTTTCGTAACCGCACGGGTTTTTCTACGAATTTATCAGGATGCTATCTGGAACCGAGGGAAACCTCGAAATCGTCAAAACTGTCCATATTTAAACCGATTATGTCCATTTTTTCATAACTTTTAAAATAAAGACGTCCTTACGGGATTTAGTATTCATCCGGAAATTGACCTATGAGGTTTCAAAATCGACCGATGCAGTCACCGACGTCACCGTGATTTCTGCAAATTCAATGAACTCGGTGTTTCTTCAAAGCATATCATCGTTTCCTGGATGAAGGAACGTTAGTTTATTCCAAGGTTGCCAAGTCAACTCCAAAAAGTTCATTTTTTCAAAGAATAGTTCCATGCGTCACTATTAACGTCACATAACGTCACTATTGCGTCACGAGCGGTGAAGAAACATCGAAAAATCTCAGATTTAGCGCACTGGAAAAAAAACACATTGGATCTAGAATCCAGACTCTTAAAAACATGGACAAGAAAAAATACTCTTGATTCAATCAGATTGAAGCTTAAATCAAGAACCAAGGCTCTTAATTTGAGCGGATTTCCTTTTGATTTAAGCTTATATCTGATTGAATCAAGAGTATTTTTTCTTGTCGATGTTTTTAAGAGTCTGGACTCCAGATCCAATGCGTTTTTTCCCCAGTGTTTTTAATGAACTGCCCTTACGTTCTTTCATATGGGTAGCGGTGATATGTTCCGCCTTTTTGAAGCATTTGGTTGGAAAATCATCTTAACCCGATTTTTCAGCGTGCACATAAGGGGTCCTAGACCTCGAATTCATTTTTTTTATTTATTTATTTTTTTCTTTTTATTGTTGCACATGTTGATAGCGGCTCACGGAGGGGTCCCGCGGGGTCCTGCGAGACTGCTCATTGTGAATCGAGGATGGATCACGATAGCAACTCGCAGATCATTCGTGTGCGCTTCTAATGGTCTAATAATAAACGGAATACCACAAGCGGCGCTCCTCCGCCGCACAAGAGAAAACCGTACGGATACCGATCGACCATCATCCTAACGAGACTAAAACTTGAGATCTGACCTTCCTGTTTTCATGTGATACTTCGAGGCAAGCTTTGCTCGGACATAAATCCCCCCCCCCCCCCCCCC
>NW_017547183.1:3888492-3921591 GCF_001854935.1 Bemisia tabaci
CGCAAATTTCTTACGCAGATTGTGAAGTTATGAGTGCATTTCAGACTTTGCCGATGCGCTCATCGTGATTTTTGAGGCATTATCTATAAGAAACAACTCTTATCTTTGCTCTAGCAAAAGTTTGCAACAGGCCCATTTTCAATCGTCAAACCATTCTTGTATCATGTTGGTGTGTTCTTACTACACTGGAAGAAAAAACACATTAATCTTGAGTCCAGACTCTTGAAAACATTGACAAAAGAAAATACTCTTGATTCAATCGGATTTTTGCTTAGCTCAAGAACCAAGCCTCTTAATTTGAGCGGATTTCCTTTTGATTTAAGCAAAAATCTGATTGAATCAAGAGTATTTTATCTTGTCGATGTTTTCAAGAGTCTGAACACTAGATCCAATGTGTTTTTTTTTCCAGTGTAATACGTTCCTCTTCTTACGCAGTGAGACAAAATTTTGCTTTTACAGTGAACTTGTCCGTTTCTTGTAATAATCGGATTGTGAGGAAGAGTGAATACGCGAAAAGCAACTCGCTTTTTCGGCTCATTTCAGAGACATAATATGCGCCATTAATTTACCCTCGTAGATGAACCGGAAAAATCAGCTCCTTTTTCGCGCAACGCAATCCTTCACTCCTACTAACTTTCTTTGCTTCCTCGCTGCGCCGTGGTTGTGATTATTGAAAGTTGTCAACAAATGGATTCTTCCAGTTTAGGGAAAATCGATTTTTTTACGTACGTTTAAGTGGAGGAAAAATAGTTAGTGAAGAAAGAATCGCAACCACGGCCGTCTCGGCAGCGGAGAGTTTCCGACCTATTTTTGGGTAGTAGAATTCTGATCGATCGCAGGCAATAAAAGTGACGGAGGGCAGGGCTTGTCAGGGTGGGTAAAAAATCAGCATTGAGAACTCGTGATTCTGACACATGGCTTACTTTTTATTCGGATCCCAGATCACGGTCAATGTTTCAAAGTTTCATCTTCGTGCGTAAATATCACGTCAAAAATTCGTAAGATAATGGGTCGCCTACAAGCCCAAGATCATAAAAAAAAACTTTACCTGCAAAAAATATGATCTATTTGCATCCCTGAATACAGTAATTTGAGTCCTACGTATTTATTTAATGCGCATAATGCGAAATAATGGCTCAAATCTTGGGTCAACTCGGAATAATTTTCTCGATTTTTACCGATGATATGTGGCAATGCCGCGCCGCGATGGGAGTCTCTTTACATAAATACATGTAATGAACAAAATAATAATAGATAAATGCATGTGCATATTCACTAGTCATGTGATCGTTACGTATGAGAAATCAAGGGGTTTGAACTTTGCTGAATGAGCTCGACGAAGAACAGCCTCCAAATACTGAAATAATCACAAATAGTTTCCTGTGATTTTAGGCAACAAAATATGGCAACACCGGCTTTTTCTTTGGAGGAGGGGGGGGGCTTTCAATTCCATAAAGTTTTTTGGAGGGCTACGTACAATTTCCGCCAAGGAATCTATTTCTGGTTTAAGATAAGTAGCCCTTTTTTATGCCATTTTAATAATAATTATGAAAAACAAGAAAATTCTAAAAAGTTCGTTTTAACTATGAGCGCAAGGGTTGCCATCGACGAAATTTGGCCAGAGCGACTATATCTTACACCCTTAATGAACATACTTGAAGGAAAATTTGCTCCTCCGATGATATTTGATCGTTATGAAACAGCGGGCGCAGCGCGTCGAATGCCAAGAAACCCGAATTTTCCGCAAAAATTAGCCGTCAGACTCATGTTTAGGCCAGCTTTAGACCCCTAAATAGGCCGAAAATGACAAAAGCATGACACATTCCGTAAAATTTAGACTCCCAAGAAGCAAAAAAATCGTAAAATTGAAGAATTTCAGGGTATGGGCCGAAAAACGGCCCTTATCGAAACCCCTAGCTCCTTTGGCAAATCCCCTTAATATCAATAGTCATTTACCGGCCTGCGCCTCTAACTGGCAACCATATCGGTAGCCATTTTCGATTCGGAGGCTTAATTTTTTGTAGGAATAAACATTTGATCTCCTATTCGAACTCCTTGCCCCACAAAACTAAATTTTGAACGTATTGCTTATCATAGCTACGCTAAATTGGTGTTTCAGCCGTAAAACCGGTGGCCATTTTGGGCGCCATATTTGATTTTAGGGTCTCTGGAGGGCCGCAGCGAAAAATGGACCTCATTTTCGGACTCTACGACCCCGAAAACCTAATAATTGATACCTCACTATGCACATGGACCCGTATAGGCAAATTAGTACCCCTGAGTGGTATTTTTGGCCGCCATCTTGGATTTGGAGCCCTCCTTTGGGTCGGGGGTATTTTTAAATGTAATATTCGGATTCCTCGTGTCATTTTACATAGGAATCGACATCTGACTCGACGCTATCCGCAAAATTTAAAACTTTCACCATGGCGGCGGCCATCTTGGACGCCATCTTGAATTCTGGGCGTCGGTTCAATTTTTGAACTTGACACCATCGAAATTCTGATTCTAGACATCCTAAAGAAGAGAATGACATATCACAACAATTTTACCCACGAAGCTGCACACGGGACCTCTTATTTGTACATGTGGTACTGGACTACTACTACTGTGCGACTTGGGGGCACTGTAGCGTCTCTCTGCGTTGCATGTGGTCCTATATCGCCCGCAGCAAACGGAATGAGGAATTGGAATCTTTCCTCGCCCCTTGGTTGTCATATTGCTTGATGACGGAAGCGAAACCCAAAAAACTTGTTCCGTTCAGATACCTATCCAAAGTACACTGGAAAAAAAAAACCACATTGGATCTAGAGTCCAGACTCTTGAAAACATTGACAAGAAAAAAAAACTCTTGATTCAATCGGATTTTTGCTTGAATCAAAACGAAATCCGCTTAAATTGAGAGGTTTGGTTCTTGATTTAAGCTAGATTCTGATTGAATCAAGAGTACTTTTTCTTGTCTATGTTTTTTAGAGTCTGGACTCTAGATCCAATGTGGTTTTTTTCCAGTGTATTCGGTTCAGGTCGCCGAAGCCAGTGCTCCCATTTCCCGGAACTAGTACCGCATTCCGGAACTTTTGAGATTTTTCTGAATTATTCCCGAAAGTTTGAAGATTCCCGAAGTGTCCCTGATCCTTTACATTTTCTGCAACTTTTGAAGAAATCTAAAAAGAATCCCGGAGCTTTTGACGGTCACGGAGAGGGAGAAATTGGAGCAAAAAATGTCCGAATCCCGGAACTTTTGACGGACATGTAATGGGAACTCTGGTCGAAGCTTTTTGCCACACTGCCGTATGAACACTCGAGAGTTGTCCTTCACTAAAATGTTTATTTTTAAGAAAATTTACGAATAATATTCTCTGAATTTTTCAGGAACTTTGAGTGAAATTGCGAATTAAATTATCTGAAAAAATTGGTAGAACATTATTCATAAGTTTACCGGGAAAGTCGTGTTTTATCAAAAGAAATTTGGCAACGCCCGAAGGTTCATACGGTGTTTTTCCTGAGCATGGTAGCATAGGATTATCATAGGAATCTAATTCGTTGCTTTTCTGACGTAAGGGCTTACCTCAATTTCTACGTGAGTTCTGTGCTCCGTATCTGTAACTCTATGCTCTTCAGGTACGCCCTCACGTCAGAGGAACGACGAATTTCGACGAGTCGAACCGAAATTCGGTTTCTGTGAGCTTCGGTTACCTGGACCGACGAAGTTCGGTGTTCACCATAGATTTTTCGGTTGAATCGGGAATCTTTGACTCTCGAAGGAACCTCATTCTATGGAAGAGATCGCGTGATGTTCGATCTTGTGAGCGAATAAATAATCAGTAGCCGTTTCTATAGAGGCAAACGAATGATCTGGTGTGTGGTTTGTTGGACAGCGCCTGGCAGTGGGAGGATGCAACACCCGACGCCGCCGCAGCAGCAGCAGCAACAGCAGCGGACGAGGCGGACGCAACGACGCGTCACGCACAACGAGAAGCGCTACCACTCAGGTAGAGCACGCGAACAACCCCGTGTCAGAGTGTTTCCGTGTCACGTTTGCACCGAGTTCCGTTTTGCACCCCCCTCGTTTTGCCCCGTAGCTTGCGAATCCCTAGATTTTGTTCGTTGTTTTGTTGGCCCCCGAAAACACCACATACTGCACTGGAGAAAAAAAAAACACATTGGATTTAGAGTCCAGATTCTTGAAAACATTGACAAGAGAAAATACTCTTGACTCAATTAGATTTTTGCTTAAATCAAAAGGAAATCCACTCATATTAAGAGGCCCGGTTCTTGATTTAAGCAAAAATCCGATTGAATCAAGAGTATTTTACTTATCGATGTTTTTAAGAGTCTGGACTCGAGATCCAATGTGCTTTTTTTCCAGTGTGATGAAAAACAACCCCGGTGAATTTGTAAGTTTCCACTAAGTTGCCGATCACTAAGACTTCATGTTCAATTAACCGTTTTTCGATAACTTTACTGTCTTTTGGTAGCTTTACCGTTTTTCGGTACCTTTACCCACTTTTGGTAACTTTACCGTTTTTTGGTAACTTTACCGTGTTCCAAAAACTTGTATAATCATACCGGGGTTTTTTTCCAGTGTTGAATGATCCATTTTTGTACTTATCTTGTTGACTGTTCGGCATTTCTCGTCCCGTAGTTATATCGTAAGAGCAGTGTATTTTTCACCACCATATGCCGAATATTGGCCCAAAAAGGGGTGGGAAAACCACAATACTTGAACAGCATTTCACAGCTCGACTTTTGTGGAGAACTCTGTTCATTTACTCACAGTCTAGACTCTGCTTAATGCTGTTCAACTATCATGGGATGATTTTAATTTTTTTTCGTTACGTTGCACTGCTTTTAAAGCATATTGCGTTGTTTGTTGTTTGTCAGTGATTTTACTTTCGCTCTTTGCATTAGAATTTGCGTTAGTTTTTTCTTTTTTTGGCATTTTTTTCATAGATTTTAATCGTATTGTTGAATGATGATGCTTTATATTTTATTTTTCTGTTCGTCAAGGTTTTTTCTTTTTTTCGTCCCGTTTGGAGAACGTATCTTTTATTTCGAGTCATGCATTCTTTTTGTTTCGCTCGCTACTGTTTGAATTTCTCGTCGCTTTTGTCAAGATGACCTCTCTAAATGAACTTTTTATCACACTCGACCATCTACGACGCTCTTGGCCATTGGTTGAAATCAGTTTCATCGCAGTGTGAACCCTTTGTTTCAGCCTCTCGTCTTGTTTTTAGCATGATGACTCGTTTTTCGAGTATTATGCCTGTCCTGTAACATAATCCGTGTTATCTTCTCCGCACTTATTTGTCAACAGTAAATTCGTGTTTTTTTCCCCGTTTCTAATGCCTGAAAAAAAAACAACGAAATTTTTTCGCGGTTACGTTCTACAGGAGCTCATGATGCGTGCAAAGCATGCCATGAAATTTTATCCATGGAGCTCATACAATCAGTCTTGATGTTATACATTTTCGTTTAATTTTCTCCTATATTTCCTGGAATGTGTTTTCTTGACTATTTTAACTCTCTATGAATGTATGGACTAGAATATTTGAACATTTTTGCCTGAACGTGTAGGGACTTTTTTGCTTCACCAATATTACGCGTTTCGAGTAATTCATGAGGTAATTTAAAAAGTAGTCTAAGATTTTGCGTAAACGATTACCCCTCATTAATAGTACCCACTACATTTCCGGTCAGTTTGCCGTTTCTCAGACGAAAAAACATACCTGCATTTCAACATTTCAATAGATCCTCTTGCAAGTTTTCTCGACCACTGGAACGGTCATGAATAGTTCTTCGGATGATTGGCTATTTTACAAAAAATAGATCGCTGATTTAATTAAGTTCACTGCTCGGATAGTGCCATATCCATTCTCGTAGAATTTCATTTGTGACTGGATCTTTAAAAGGGACCTTTTTTTCCTTTGAGGGAATTTCTCATTACTTTTTGCGAATCCATGCAGGAGGAAAATCTGGACATTTTTGCGCAAGTATAATATTGAAAGCTCAACAATTGGAGGAGATGTTAGCCCCTATATTCAAAGACAAAAATGATCAGGGTGTAGACTAGCAAAGTTTAAATGTTTGCGAAATGTTAGGGTTTTTTTCTTGGGAGATAAGGTCCCTTTCCACAGATCAGCTCACACCTTTAGACTTACTGCCTTTTTTAGTACACTGTTAAAAATTGAGGTGTGAATTTTGATGCCGGAGTCCGTACAACGCCCAAAAACCCCGAGTGATATGAATGCGTAGTGGAATTAGCACTCTGCAAAAAGAGAAGATTCCGTTCCGTAATAGTTAAGTCACTCCGTAAGAGAAAAGACTTCGCTCCGCATTCAAATCACTCAGGGTTTTCCAGCGTTATATAGACACCGGCACAGAATCTCATGCCGGAATCACACGCATGAATTCGCATAGAGTAGTAATGTAAGTGGGAGAGCTGGCGCCATGTTCTGCTCGACGAGTTTCGAGCCCGGTGTGCGGGGTCTCTTTTTCGATACATATTCGATCCGAAATGGCGGTGTGGAATATAGCCGGGTCCCCGTTTATCGCAAACGATCGATTATGTAGCGAAAAAGGGACCGACGCCGCATACAGGAATCTCGGAATTCGGGACCTGGAAAAAACTTAAAATTGGCGCCAGCTCTCCCACTTGCATTACGACTCTATGTACTCTATGTGAATTCGGCAGCTGAATATGAAAGTCATCGCTCAACGGCTGAAATTTCGCAAATTTGACTTATTTTCATCCAGATTTGTATTGAAGCTATTCGAATAGTTCAGACAAATCCGACATTATCCGATGGTCGCTGAGAATCGTTGCTGAATATTGCGCGACACCCGCAAAATTCAGGCATCCCGACCCCCAAATCTTCTAATCAGGCAAATTTCAGGGCCGATTCAAGTCACATTCAGCTCCCACATTCAGCGTGTGATTCCGGCATCGCTCCTAAGTTTTTAACACCGTACCCCGTGGCCTGGATGTGCCATTTGGCCCAGCAGCATTTGCATCGGTGCTTTTGTAGCGTCCGGAGAGGATCCTGCGGAGGGCGAGGCGGGTCCTCGGCGTGGGCCCAAAGGTCAGGGGTACAATGACCTTGGCGGAAGAAAGCTGACGGCGTTAGCGTCGTGTCCGCGCTGCATTACATCAGACGGATCACACACGGACCGCACCGGCACCGCTTCCATCCGCGGCTACAATCACACTCGCGGGCCCAGAAAACCCCCGCCGAGCAGCCCCCCCCCCTCCCCCCGGTCGAGACCGAGAGCACTCCGCGCGGTGCCAATTACGCGCCGGGTTGCCGATCCCGCACCGAGGCTTATGCAAATTCCCAGCATCCTGGCGCACCCTAGTTGCTGGGCTGGGGTATGCAGCTAGAGGACCTATACGAGAGAGTATGGATCTGTCGAAATATGGAGCTCGTAAGGCCCAAAAGAGCAGCCTATCTTCTAACACGGAAGACACGAGAACAATGCCCAGGGTATCTACAAGTCCGGAATTTCCTGAAAGTCCAGAAGAAGTACTGATTTTTTCAGGGCGGTTCGGAAGTACTGAAAAAATGCGGAATTGCGCTAGAAGTTCCGGGATTTTTGTCATTTTTTCGCAATTCGAGCAAGAAATTCACATTTTTTAAATTTTTCGAAAAATGTCAATTGGAGGTACTGAATTTCTCGGGAACGTACTGAAAAATTCCTGTAAAAGTACTGATTTTTAGCCCGCCTGTTTTAGTACACACCATGATCTTCCAACACGGAAGACATGAGAACACTGCCGCTGTCAGTCTTCAGAATCCCTTATCGGACCAAGATAGCCAAGAATGTTCGGAAATGAGCATCCTTCCGCAAAAATGAGTTAATTTATGCAAAAACGCGTATGTGCTAACGCGCCGCAGTATTAAGTTACCATGCCCCTCTCAGAGCTCTCAGCTTTTCCTCGAAAATATTCTACCCTTGAACGTTACATAACTACCGATATCTAGGTCGTTTTTGAAATTCGTTTTATCGGGATTATGTTCCAATTTCTCCGGTTAGGAGCTGGAATATTTCGGGTGTAAGAAGCGGAAACTTCTCGAGCCGAGAGAATGGAGCAACCGACGATGACGACGAAGGATACCGCGGGCCCTTGGACGTGTGGACCCGGGGCGGGGATTCAGCGAGGATTTGCGGGGAGTTTAACCGTGTCACCGGCGAATTGTCAAGCGAGCCGGAAGAATTGACGCAGTGACCGACGCACAACGCAGTCACATGACACGACGGGCACTCACCTCCCAAGTTCTTCCACTTCAATTGACACGCGGAGATGTACAGGGTGAGCCAAAAGTCTGGACACCCCTCCTCCTTTGTTACTGGGTTGCCACAGGCAGGGATTATCAGGAAAACCAGAAAAAGCCTGGGAATGTTGAAAAGTCTAGGAAAATGACGAAAACGTCAGGGAAAAATTATCAAGCCTGGACGTTTCGAACGACACGTTTTGCCTGAAAACTATGTCTGATTATGTATTTTAAACCATCTGGCCTATCTTCAATGGAGATGTTGCATGTGTGAGGAATTTGCGATTTGACTGTTGATTCTAATGTAAAAGTTCGCGAGAAACACGATGGTGCCACTGGTTTTCTCTGAAATCAACTCCCAAGCTCAAAAAAAGCTCTCAAGTTGAGGCCAAAATGGAGGGGATATCCCACGCTATCCTGAGAGTCCACCTTTACATCAAGACAAACTCTCCATGCAAAGATAGGGAGCAAATACATTGACAGGGTTGCCGTGATTTCAGTGTAAGACTCCCTAAATAAGGTGGCAGCCCTGTCAATGTATTTGCTCCCTATCTTTGCATGGAGAGTTTGTCTTGATGTAGACGTGGACTCTAAGGATAGCGTGGGATATCCCCTCCATTTTGGCCTCAACTTGAGAGCTTTTTTTGAGCTCGGGAGTTGACTTCAGAGAAAATCAGTGGCACCATCGTGTTTCTCGCGAACTTTTACGTGGAGAATCAATTGTCAAATCGCAAATCCCTCACACATGCAACATCTCCATTGTCAGGATTTCACCAAAATGTGTCAAGGAAATCAGGGAAATGCCAGGAAATTTCGTTTTCTAAATGCTTTGGCAACCCTGTTTTTAACTTCTGAACGGTTACACTTATAGAATCAACATTTTGAGTATATTCTTCGATCAATGAGAGCCATTTTGTACTACTTTCCAGTATCGGAGAATACATCCAACATTTTATTCCCAATACGACCGTTTAAAACATAGGAGGTGAGGAAGGGGGACAGACTTGAGGAGCACCCTGTATAGAGAGCAGGTTGGGTGAAAGGGAGGAGAAAAAATTCCGTTGCGAAGTTAGTGAGCTACCGAATACTTTGCCGTATTTCATCCGCAAGGAAAATACATTAACATTACCCCTGTACACAATTTTATAGGTCAATCACGAGATTGACAGAGAGATTGTCATCGCGAGATTCACGGCAACTTTTCGTTCCATTTCGACGTTCGTGATCTTAATTAGCCTAACTCAATCAGCGGGCTGATTTTTAAAAACTTGATAGGCAAAGCCTTGATGGATAAAGAACGCGATGAGAAACTGTAGCGAGCCTGTTGGTTGAAACAGATGATTGCAATAGAGGATTAATGAGGTGAGTAATAGACGAACTAACGGCATCACACGAGAGACCCTATATCGTTAGTTCATCATTCTCCCCTTTAGTCCACTCGAACCACCCGTTTCAACAAATAGGTTCGCTCCATCTTTCTTTTGTCATTATTGTTTATATCTTCGTCTATCAATTTCAATATTCAGCCCGGTATTGAACATTTTGCATACGAAGACTATGATCCGTTTTACCGCGAATGGTCACATGTGAGCAGTCAAAAATTTCCGTGTTGATAGTTAGTTGATTCTAGTTTTATCAGACATTCTAAAATCTTCAGTGTTTAAAAAATATCACAACTTGGGAGCCCTGGTTTCAGAGTCTCGTTGGCCCAGTTTGAAGGCTTCAGTTTCAAATAGACGCCCGAGTCGAAGGCAAAAAAAATTGAAATGAGATGAGGCTCAGTAAGCGAGAAAAATGAGGAATTAAAAGTTCGGAACTCGGCGCGCCGGCCTAATGATCCGTTGTTTTTTTCAGAGGAAACTCAGCATCTCCGAGCGAAATTAGGATTTTCGAGGAGCGCCTCAATATAAGTTCGACCCCGGTGCAATCACTGTTTTTGTGGGCGTAAATTATCGATTAGAAATATTAATTGAAAAACTTCCCGTCGAAGACGCTCGTAATTACGGCCTTCGAACTCGTTCATCCTTGTAGCCTCGTCCGTTGGTTTTATCGGAAGGCAGGTTTCCAGGATTCGTCAATTTCACGCTGGCTTTCACGGAGGGGCATTGCCGCAGAATTCTGGCCAAGCTCCTAATTTTACCGGAAGTTTTACTTATATTAACCCAGACCCAGAAATGAACTTTTTCCAGCTGCAGATTCGTTCAAAATTGTTTGATTACATTGGATCAGACCAGGGTTTTATTCCAGCCCCCTTTCATAAACAGGGTGTCTACTAGTCAAAAATTTCCGGAATTTCTGAAAATAGTAATGACTTTTCAAGGGCGGTCCGGGAGTACTGATAAAGTGTAGAAATTCCGCAAAAAGAGAGAAAGAGCCGTACCTAAAGGCGTGCGTTGCAGACCTCCGGTCATATTTAATTTCTTAAATGAAAATCTCCTCAGCGGCAATTCTTAAAAATGGCAGCAATATCTCCTCTTTGTGCAAAGGAAATTCTATGAAAACTTTAAAAAATGATGTTGATTTTTTCTCTTTCAAATAAGTAAAATGGGATCGGAAATTTTAAAACACGGTTTACGAGAAACATAGTTTTGGAGTTTTACCATCGATATGTTTTTTTTCAGTTCTTTCATTGTCATTTTGCGCAAGAGTAATATATAAGCTAACCAGTGCAATATACACCAAAGCAATGGATGATTTTATCCTTTTGATTTTCAAAAATTTGTATATATACCTCGAAATTTTCACATCGTAACTCTTTTGAAATTCTCTGTAGAGACGTTAATAGCCTGTGACGCTGAACGTTTTAAAATATATTAACTAACTAACTCTAACGTTCAGAAAATGTGTTTATCGTTTAGTATCAAGAACTACTGATACACTAATGTTAACTTTATCTGCACTCTTTTACTATCGTCCATCTGTTCGCCCACGATGTCCTACCATGACCGGCGAACCAGATGAACGAACTCTCGACTCGTAAGAGAGAACCTACAGACTAGCCTCGTCAAATAAAGTAAAAGAAGAAAAGGTCAAAGAGATCTGTGGGAGCATCTCAACATGTAACCAATTTGTATCGGGACTGGGTTGTCGAATCTCTGAAATAATCCCCGTCTAATTTGATGAAAGCTGTTACCTGGCATATGGGCAAAGACAGCTGGATATTTTTTGAAGTCTTTTTGAGAATGACCGATTGCCTTGTTGGTCTTACCCGTGTAGTTTGAAATCGCGCGATTCGTTGTCGCCGGCAACACGGCGACAAAAATCGCGTGCATAAATAAGCTCTTATATACTCGGGCCTCATGTCGCTAACTAGTAAAACTCTCCCCATACACGCGTCGCTAACTAGTAAAACTCTCCCCGTACACGCTCTGCACTGTTATTAGAAGTGCCAAAACTGACGAATTTTGTGTATCTCTGAAAAAAGTGAGAATAGATAAAGCGCCTTCAATTTTGAACAAGCAACACGCCCATCCGTGGAACACGAATAGTTGCATCAAGGCGCTACAGGCAACTCAGTCCAGTCTTTGTAAATGGAAGCGCCTCACATTTTTTGATTCATGGGCCAGTTGCGCTGGTAACAGACTCGTGTTTTGATGCTTGATCCTTGTAGATTAGCCAAAAATGGGAGGATCTGCCCCAATAGCAACTTTCTACGTTGAATATTAACCGAGATGTCCTTTGAAGAGTCGGGGTTTTGACGTCATCCACCGCGGTAGTGCATAACATGGATCGCATTTTGCAAAAAGAGACCAGAAGCATTGCAATGTTGCTAAGATTGTGCAACCTCTTTTGCCTTGGAGGAAAACCCTGATAATCTATAGATCTATAGATCTTATAAGCAGTTTTTATTTTACTCGCTAAAAACCGTAATAGGACAAAAATTATCATGTAAATCATATTTTTTCAGGATTTCTAAAGTTGTATTGCAAAGGATGAACTTGCACAATCTTCGCAACATTGCAATTCTCCTGGTTCCTTTTTGCAAAATGTAATCCATATAGTATGTACTACCGCGGTGGATGACGTCATAATCGAGTTTTTCAAGGCGTGAAGGAAGTTGCTGTTTGGACATATCTTATTATTTTTAGTTGATCTGCCAGAATAAAGCATTAAAACACAATTCTACAAAAAAAAAAAAAAAAAAAAAAAAAAAAAAAAACCGATTCTGTGACCAGCGCAACCGTCCAATTGGTCTTCGTTTATACCTCGTTCACTGACCTACCTCAATGAAATATTTTCCTGGATCCATCAATTTGAATGACCAAAGTTTCGTGACACTTTGGAACTGTAGCATATTTTATACTTTTTATCGGCCGTCTTCCGGCGGCAATATGGCAAGCGTAGGTGGAAGGGTCAGCGTACACACGCGGGATGCGGGACGGGACGAAGCCGTGTCGTGCGCCGCGTAGTCCCGTTTCTCAAGATGATTGAACGATGACGTCACCGCCGAGGGTCATCCGCGGGGGTCTAGATCATGACCCCGGTCCCCGGTCCCCGGTCCGCCCCGAGCGCCGAGTCGTGGAAGCAAAGCTTGTCATTGGACACTCGTTCCAGGAGGCTCTCAAGGTGGTCGACTTGACACTCCAGAGTGTCCCTTTCTGAATGAGAGTGTTTTATGCAAACCGTCCTGTTGCTCTTTTCTCGTAAATCAACGAGCTTTGCACGTTTTCTGTGTTGTGCAGGATGGAAATTTCTCACAAAATAAACTGAAAAACTTGAGATATGATTTAAAATGTAATATTTAAAAGTTAAAGCTTAGAGCAATCTACTATAAGAATTTATGTAGATACCAGCTAACTAGGTGCCAGCAGTTGCGGTCGGACCTAAGGTCACCTAACTATATTTAAATAAATACAGTTAGGTTCCAATACCGACGGAAGACCGTTGCAGGGATGCAGAAAGGTTTTACCTTCCCTTTTTTCAATTTCCCATTTGAAAAAAATTTTCCTCAGATATACCAATGGATGCTTTTTCATAACTCAGTACGTAAACATCCCCGCAATTTTCCGAAAAATACTTGTTTTTTACCGCGATTTTACGAAAAGCTCGAGATTTTTACCGCAGTTTTTCGAAGAAATGTGATTTTGCCGGCTTTCCCAGTTAATAACACTGTTTCTTACGCCCTCTCGGCCTTTGCATTTTCTAACGCGACCGATCGCGACCCGTTCGGTGGCGCGGTGAAGACGTTTTTGCACCCCAGGAGCTTTGGTCCTCGAAAGTTTCTCGTGCCACTGACAAACCCCCTATGGACAGCTAGATAAGGTACGAATTTAAGTATTCTGAGAATCTTCCGAGATTTCTCTCGGCTTCTACAATTTTCTGCAACCGTGGAATAAGCTTGATCAGAACTAATCCCTCGTGGTTTCTGCGATCTGAATGTTCAGCATCTCTATTATTTCAATGACTTAGCGTTATAAATTATGGTCCCAAAGAATTTTTACGCGCGGCATCCTTACTACGCCAGAAAATCGTATGATCCAGATCAAGCTTTTCAGGTGTCATCCTCATATTTTCATCCAAAACTTCATACTGCACATTCTCTAATGTCAAATCAACACCATGCGGAGCCACCATCCAGTCCTGGAGCTCCATTCCCACTCCCCACAAGCGCAAATCCCTTCGCACTTGTTCTTTCCGCGCCGTACCCCATCATTTATGTCAGAGGTGAACTGACGGAGAGGGGGGGAGGGGCGTGAAGGTCGAGGCAATGGCACCGGACCCCTTATGTGGTAGTTATGTAGGCGAGTGCGACTGGCAAATGAACGGCGTGTCGTGCTTCGCCATGTATCGATTATTCTGCCGTTTGAACTTACGGGGAAGGATCGATTTTCAGGGCACACCTAACAATCGATTTTTTACCATGGCTCCAATGGGTGAAAATCGATATCCGATGATTCATTTTTCGCCGCACAAAGAAGCACCCAAGTGCCAGCGAACCCCCATGGGCACTTACGTCCTTCTTCCCGCGGCGCGGATCGTGGTGCTCCGTCATGATCGGAGGTAAGCACTCTGATGATACGCTTGCGAATGCGCGATCCCGATCAATTGTGATAAGTAGCCATCGTAATGACCTCCTCTGCATCCCCCCCGCCGCCCCCCTCTCCGTGTATCCCTACGCTCCGTTACGCCCTGTTACGAGCTCGTGTGGGCAACTGATCGTTACTTTACTGCCGGAGTGTTGCCAGGTTTCCTCCGTTTTTCGTTTTCAGTAAGGAGTCAGCAAGAAGTTTTTTGTGGATCCTCTTGCGAATACAGAGGGACAAATCCGGAAAAGGAAGGAGAAAGCTCAGAAAGGTCCGACAATTTCGCAGTGTAATATCGTGGTTTTTCTCTCCAGCGGGCTGATTATAATGGAGTTGATACACTAGGGAAAAAAAAACACATTGGATCTAGAGTCCAGACTCTTGAAAACATCGACAAGAAAAAATAATCTTGATTCAATCAGATTATTGCTTAAATCAACCGGAAACCGCTCAAATTAAGAGGCTTGGTTCTTAATTTAAGCTAAAATCCGATTGAATTAAGAGTATTTTTTCTTGTCGATGTTTCTGAGAGTCTGGACTCTAGATCCAATGTGTTTTTTTTTCAGTGTAGGAGAAAGCTCGGAAAGGTCCGACAATTTCGCAGTGCAATATTGTGGTTTTTCTCTCCAGCGGGCTGACCAATGAAGTTGATAGACAAAGCTATAGACAAAGGGGGGGGGAGAGAATGGCGTGATCTTAGTGGTGGAAGCGGGTGGTTGCAATGGACAAAGGAGGTAAATAATATACTAAGTATTACGATAACCCACGCAGGCACCTTCAGTCAGTCTACTCTTTTCCTCCTTAGTCTGAATGAACCGCCCGTTTTAACCAATGAGACCGCTCCATTTTCTGTCATTTTGTCTTCTATGTCCCTAGTTTCGTCTCACCAATTCCAAAATCTATTTAGATTCTATGATTAGGAGAATTCGTCGCTAGTCATCCATGGAAACCTGACGTCGGCTCCTAGCCACGGCGGCAACCGGGGCTCGAGGTTTTCTTGGCACAGAGCTCGCAGCGCGTTTCATCGTTGGATACTTCAAAGAGTGCTTGCCCACGGATGGTGGAAGCACCATGTCAAATTTAATCGCACAGATCCATCAAACACAGAAGCAGATTGATCATTAAAGCGACTAACGCCTCGATGAAAATATTCCAGCAAGCCCCGGCCGGAGGCGGATGACCCGCACGGATCACAGCTTCTGTTTTCCACTTCGCACGCAGAAGAAAAACGCCACGGCGGATTATCACTCGGTCAAAAGCCAAGTTCGACAAGGATGATTTTTAAATCGCCGTGCACTGGAAAAATGAAAAAAAAAAACACATTGGATCTAGAGTCCAGACTCTTAAAAACATCGACAAGAAAAAATACTCTTGATTCAATCGGATTTTTGCTTAAATCAAGAACCAAGCCTCTTAATTTGAGCGGATTTCCTTTTGATTTAAGCTTAAATCTGATTGAATCAGGAGTCCTTTTTCTTGTCAATGTTTTCAAGAGTGTTGACTCCAGATCCAATGTGTTTTGTTTTTCTAGTGTGGGGAATCGCTGGGGAAGTAGGCATACAGGCATGCGCGGCAACATTTACGATAGGTTTAGCAGATATGGTTTAGCAGGTCTAAACCGTGAATCTTTCTGAGCTTTCTCCTACACTGGAAGAAAAAGAAGAAGAAAAAAAAACATTGGATCTTGAGTCCAGACTCTTAAAAACATTGACAAGAAAAAATACTCTTGATTCAATCAGATTGAAGCTTAAATCAAGAACCAAGCCTCTTAATTTGAGCGGATTTCCTTTTGATTTAAGCTTAAATCTGATTGAATCAGGAGTCCTTTTTCTTGTCAATGTTTTCAAGAGTCTGGACTCTAGATCCAATGTGTTTTTTTTTTCTAGTGTGGGGAATCGCTAGGGAAGTAGGCATACAGGCATGCGCGGCAACATTTATGATAGGTTTAGCAGATATGGTTTAGCAGGTCTAAACCGTGAATTTTTTATTGAATTTGCGGGGCGTCCTTTAATTTTCACAATGGACTTTTAGGTAAAGTGTGAGATAAAGTATGAATTAAAATGACTCTTTTTTAAAATTTCACGAGGAAAATTGAATCACACAGCGGGAAGTCTGAAAATCAGCATCTGAACGATATAATTTTAGTTTTGAAGTATAACCAAGGTGATGTAATGAAACATGATGTAATGTTTCATTACATCACCTTGGTTATACTTCAAAACTAAAATTAAATATGGTGTTGTTCAAATCAAACTTTATTGAACGATATAAGATGTGATGATGCTATGAGGAGGGGTTGACTTCTTTGTCATGTTTTTTCGGGTTCGGGAAATTAAGAAGTATTAAAAAAAGCTCAAGATTTGAAGTCTTAAAATCCTCTTTAGGTTACTTCACTCCCAGAATTTATGATCGCATTGCGATACGGAAGGAGTCAACTGCTCGTCAAAACATAGCTGAGGGACAAATAGCGCCCGTTTGTAGTTTTTTACCTCTATTTTTGAACAACAGACTAAGAGAACTTTTTCTCATCGTGTTTCTGAAATTTCTGCGCAGTAACTGTGCTCCACCTTGAATATCAAGTGGCACTCCCCGAAAGCTCAACTTCGCCACCGTTTAGGACTTCTTCTTTCTCTGCTTCATCAAATGTAGGTTTTATCTATTTGAATAAGAAAAAAATACACTTAAAAGGTCATAAACTTTGGCAACTCATTCGATGGGAATTCATCGGCACGCATTGAGTAATTGATATTTGCCTGTCACGCAGTCTCATGCGAGTGCGATCCAAGATGCTCCGTCACTTTTCAGACAGGCGCTAAAAAACTTTATTAACAAAATACGGACACACCTCTTGCTACCGTGCGAATCATTCAGACTAATAACGAATGCGTGAGACGCAATTGACCTGCCTGACAAGTAAACATATCAAAGATGCGTCATTATTAATTTGTTTGATTGTACCAATAGAATGACTTTTTGAATTTTAAGAGCCCTGATAATGCTAAAAATCCAAACCTGGTATCGAAATTTTAACACTTCGATGAAGCGCCTCAGCCATACTCAATTGGATTCAAAGATTCACATTTGTTTTGCCTCTGCAGGAGCAATTGTTCGCATAACGACGCGACGGCGTAAGTTCGTAATCGTATATCTCGTTTGCGGTGTCCGAAGATCTCCGCCACTATGTTATTTTTTTAGGAGAACAAATGGAGATTACTCCTTGAAGTTTTTGCAGAATTTTCTTCGCACAGAGAAGAAAAATCACGTCAGTTTTAAAGAATTGCCGTTGAGAAGTTTTCCATTTTCAAAATTAAGCATGACAGGAAGTCTGCAACGTCGCAAACCGTGTTATGTGATTGCCGACTTACACCGTCGATAAGTATCTTTGTTTATATTACTACAAATCGGACTCAAATCCACCAAGGAACGATTATTTCCCACCTTAAAGATACACTATACATGCCCATTGTTTTGCAACATAACCCATGCGAACATTATAAATCCCTGGAAATAAGTAAAATATTTTTGAATTTCCCCCAATTTTCTTTATTTTGTGCAGAATACTATAATTATATTTAAAAAAAAAAAAAAAAAAAAAAAAAGTAACAAATTGGACGTATTTACGCAATTTTGAGACGTCGCGATCGTGATAATAGTTGTTTTACCCTCGCCTTCGATTTATGACGTCATCCCGACGTCCCTCTTATCACCGAAGCGAGCCGTGGTCCGGCGGGCGGACGGGCGTTCAAGAACCACGTCGAAGAACGCGCCTTCCTCGTCGCATCGTTTCGTTGGCTGGCGGGAATTTGAAAATTTCATCTCCTCCCCGCCCCGCCCTGTCCCGCCCCAGCGCCCTAAATCTCCGGCGAGGAATTTCATAAAGAGGATGTTTTAAAATTACGCGGGTCTTGAGCGTATTTCTTTCGTCGTCGCGCGTCGTCGTCTGAGGCGGCCGCCGTCTAATTTTAAATTACGAGCTGACGTGCAACACTTTTCTCGGGCAATTCCTCCGTCCCGGCGTCCCCACGTGTTAGCGTAACAATATCCGCTCCGAGCGGGACCCGGAATGGGACGGCCGGGATTCTTCATAAATTATTCCACGTGAAATTTCGACTTTAACGTATGTCCCCTCTTATCGCTCCCGGTCACTGCACAGTGGATCGAGTCAATGGAGGTGTTGCATGTGTGAGGAGTTTGCGATTTGATTGTAGATTCTTATGTAAAAGTTCGCGAGAAAGACGATGGTGCCACTGGTTTTCTCTGAAATCAACTCCCAAGCTCAAGAAAAACTCTCAAGTTAAGGCCAAGATGGAGGGGATATCCCACGCTATCCTGGGATTCCACGTCTACATAAAGATAAACTCTCCATGCAAAGATAGGGAACAAATACATTGACAGGATCGCCATGATTTCAGTTTCAGAGTCCCCAAATAAGGTGGCAGCCCTGCTGATGTATTTGCTCCCTATCTTTGCATGGAGAGTTGGTTTTGATGTAGAGGTGGACTCTCAGGGTAGGGTGGGATATCCCCTCCATTTTGGCCTCAACTTGGGAGCTTTTTTGAGCTTGGGAGTTGATTTCAGAAAAAACCAGTGGCACCATCGTGTTTCTCGCGAACTTTTACATAAGAATCAACAGTCAAATCGCAAATCCCTCACACATGCAACATCTCCATTAGAGGGGTCGGACATGGACACTTTTGACTAAATCCACAAGCTTTGATGTTAATTTCGTCACATTTTATATTTTAAGAGGTGTCTCTGCAGGAAAATTTCACGGAGAAACCAATGGAACCACTTTTAAAACCTAAAATTGTTGTATTTACGGAGTTATAAGCGTTTAAAGTTTCGAATTGTGTCCGACCTCTCCCATTGACTCGATCCACTGTGTGCTGGCTCAGAGCTGTAATTTCGGCGACGTTGCCGCTCCAGTGGCGATTCTTGAAAGTTGGCAACACTGTTTTTCCTCCGTTTAAGTGTGTGTAAAACAATCGATTCTTTGTGAGGCACCTAGAATCGATATTTTCAATGGATTCAAATCGAGGAAAAACGGCGTCGCCAACTTTCAAACTTGCTACTGCCGCGCGCACGTGGAGAGGAACATTCTGGTGGCGAGAACCGAACCGTTCGGATCCGAACCAACCTAACCCACACTGAACAATAATCGATTCCTGTGCAGGGTGTACAGCTTTACCTGGAAACCCAGGAATATCATGGCATATTTTTGGTTCAACTGCAATTGGATTCCAATTGCATTTTACACGAAACACTAGTGGCGTGGCGTGCTTTGTGATTTATTGATTGATTCGCCATTTAAATCTACGGATATAAGAATCGATAAACAGGGAGTTCGCAACGAACACCTCAATAATCGATTTTGTACCATAGCTTTAAATGAGGAAATATCGATAATCGATCATTTACGCCTCGCCTTCGCGTAAGAATTTTTTTTAAGTTTTGGAAGTCCGTATTCATCATTTTTTTCTCAGATGTTGGTTGGCGAATTAAGTAGGTATACTGAGCATGTTTTGCATTCTGCACATACGGCTCCTCACAGAGGGAATTAATCTGGGAAATAATCTCAATAACAATTCATATAGCCACCTAACATGTCACTCATTATAATCACGCATTTTTTTCATGAATATTTGGTCATCCAATGTTTCGAGCAGTTTCAAAATCCCTGCAATTATATTGGTTTTACAAGAATAATCCTCAGAATAACCAAATTTACCCCTAAAATAACCCAAAAATGGTACTTTCCAAAGCAAAATAACCATGGTCAAAATCATAGTTATTCGTATAGAGTATCCTGTAGATTCTAGGTATCTGCGTACTAAGTATAGTTGACTTGATCATTTTGTTTTTACCCGCACTTAGTACACGGCCTGGATCTTTTTCTCTCCAGGAATAGGATACGCCGCACACATTAGTGCGATTTTTATCACAGAGTTAGCCTATTCATCAAAAATTGAAAAGAAAACCTCGTAAAAATCACCCTGTAAAAAGCGGTAGCACGCCTAGCATTAATTTTAACCCATTATTTGTCACTATCTCCACAAGTTTCATGCAGCCTTTTGAATTCCTTAATTTAAAGATTCATTTTTTATCATCGAAAGCCTAAAATGTTCTCAGATTTGATCCCTATGCATTCTTTGCTTAAATAAGTAATTTTTCGTATTGCGATATCTTTTGTACGAACAACGGCTCAATATTTAACAAATGCTGTCTTCAGCCCAGAAATTTTCACCTGACAAGGATGATAAAATTCTGTGCAGCCCGATGTCCCCGCAGCCTGTCTCTCTCTTCCCAAAATGTTCAATGGTTTAAGATTGGGCCTTAGTTTACAAGTACCATTGACCAATTGTTTTTTATCATCAAATAGCAAGTACCATAGAGTACGTAGAGTCGTAAGTATGTGGGAGAGCTGGAGTCACTTTTAAGCATTTTCCAGGTCCCGAATTCCGAGACCTCGCAGTGTGAGCCGCGCTGGGTCACTTTTCCGATACATGATCGATTGTTTTCGATTACACGGGTACCCGGCCATCTGATGTGAACAAAGAAGATAGGAATTACCACGTATTCCACACCGCCATTTTGGATCGAGCATGTATCGAAAAAGTGACCAAAGCTCGGCGCACACCGGGCTCGGAACTCGTCGAGCAGAACATGGTGCCAGCTCGCTCGTTTGCATTACGACTGTACGTACTCTGTGGCAAATACCTAAGTGAGTTTTTGTGTATACGCCACCCACGGTTTCGCCCTCAAATTGAAAGTACTTTTTGGGAGGGCTGTATAAATAAGTCTCAATATTGTCCTCGGAGATCCACTTAAGAAATCTCTGCAAACGCCCTTTACTAATCTTTATGTTCCTTTCGAAAGGTTGCATGAACTGTGGACTCTCGTCGCTTTGATAATAATTTATGTGGCCAATTTTTACTTTTATTTTCTTGTATGATTTTGCACGTTTTCTGTGCGTTTGCCTTGTGCCGGTGGAATGGTGAATGTTATCCGTTGTTTGTATGTTGGTTGCATGCTTAGCCCGGGGCCAGGGACCAGGAGGTGCCCCGCCTGGTGGTCAGGGCGTCCAGGGCTCCCCAGGGATGCCGCCCCCCTCACACCCACACACCCACTCGAGCCCCGCCTCAAGGGCCCGCCGAAAAGGCAACCGCCGACTCACCAGAAACGAAACCCGCTACCACTCAGGTAAGCTAGCTTCTCTTTCGCCGTTTCTCCTTCCAACTAGAGTCCTTTTATATTGAGAGTAAAGACCATACGATTCCATTTCTGATTGGTTCCCGTATTTTAGGCCTTCGCGGTGTCATGAACGGGATTGAAGGTTACATTTTCACCGATTGCAAAGGTTATAAACCGGAATGGACCGGGGAATTGGGGGTACGGCAAAGAACAAACGGAATGAGAGAAGAAACAAAGACAGGAATTCGGGAATGAGTTGATGAAAGATCGCGAAAAACGTTCTATCTGTGTAACCTTCATTCCCGTTTGTGACATCCATGAGCCGTGTTGTCTTAACTCTCTCTATAAAGGGACACTACTTCCAACCAGAGCCGAAATTGTTTTAGAGAAATTATTGAGCCTTGCTATCTGAAAATTTCGCTGAGTTTTCTTCTAATTTCACGCAAAAATTGGTAAAATTTTGGACAGAAATTGAGCTCTTGCGTGGGTGAGAGATTTGCGATTTGAGTAATCTTCCTTGTGTAAAAATAAATAGAACTTCTCAAAGTTGAAGCCAAAATGGAGAGGATATCCCACGCTACCCTGAAAGTCCATCTGTATATCAAGTTAAACTCCATGCAAAGATAGGGAGCAAATGGAGCAAATGCATTAGCACGATTGCCGTATTTTCAGTCATGGAGTCCCCAAACAAAGTAGCAACCCTTTTCTTGTACTGTATTTGCCTCCTATCTTTGCTTGGATGGTTTGACTTGATACAGAAATTGACTCTCAGGATAGCGTGGGATATCCCCTCCATTACGACTTTAACTTTGAGAGCTTTTTTTGAGTTTTGGGGTTTCTTTTAGAGAAAACCAGAGGCACCATCTTGTTTCTCGTGAAATTTTACACAGGAATCAGTGCTCAAATTGCAATTTATTGACACATGCAAAAGCTCCATTGCTCAGTTATATTCGTCAATAAAATTAAAATGGCCAGTTTTGTAACCGTAGATTGAGGTTACGTTCCTTCGTCTGGGAAACAATGATATCCAGTCGCACTAAAAAAAAAAAATCTCGGTGTATTTACTAAGAAAAGGGTAAAATAACCAAGAATTCAGGGTTCTATTTGATCCCAGTTTTTCTTGGTAAAATTACCATTTATGGAATTGGTAATTTTACTGAGAAATCTCGGTAAAAACGCCAATATTTGTTATCGACATGTGGTAGAATTACCGAGATAAAATGGCAAAGTTACCAGGAATTGAGTACCAATAAAAGTGGTATTCTTACCTGAAAAAAACAGTAAAAATACCGGTTTTTAGGTAAGCTTACTAGTCTGTCTTGGTAAAATTACCAATAATTTGTAAAAAAAAAAGTGAGATGGTAAAGGTACCAACGGACCTTGGTAAAAATGCCGAGAATTTTTTTTTCAGTGCGCCAGCTACAGATTTCTGTTAATTTGAGCGTAGATATACGGCTTTCGCACCACTGTTATCCTTGGCCCATCGATTAGCACCGATCACCTGAACATAACTCGGCGAATCGCGAAATTGACCCATTTCCCTCTCGAGGGTCCGACGGATCTCGGGCAAGGGAGTTTTCGAGCACCTCTCGAACCCCCGACCGACCCCCCGGCTCGGATCCAGTTCCGGTCGGAAAAGCCGGTCACAAGACGCTTTTCACCAAAAGTGCCTTCTCGTGCTTTGCGATGAATCGATTGATCTGACGTTTAAACTTAAGGCAGTGGCGTGGCGTGAATTGCGATTTATCGATTGTGATGCCATTTAAACCTATGAAAAAGGATAGATTATCAGGATGTTTGCAGCGAACACCTTAGTAATCGATTCTTTACCGTAGCTTCAAATGGCGACGTATCGATAATCGATTTTTCACGCCACGCCACTGACTTACGGGAGAGGATCGACAATCGAGGCTTTCTTAAATCATCGATTCTTTACCATAGCTTCGAAAGCGGAAATATCGATAGCCTATTGTTTTCGCTTCTACGTTGTTCGCCGGCTGTTGCGAATGCGAGCCGCAAGCGCGAGTGGAACGTGTATCCCGTCGCCCCGCCCTTCTCAGTCGGAAAGACGCAACTCCCAACGATCATTCTACGGTTCGTACGAGGTTTCGCTTTCCGAAATTTCTCGGATGCCTAACATTGTTGGCGCTCGAATGCTCTCGTCAGACGAATCGGGCCAACTTTCTGAATGACTGTCAAGTCGGGCACGGCGCGGGAGGGGGTTAAAGGAGCTTTNGGGGGGGGGGGGGCTTATCGGAGGCGAACCTCAGCCTCGTGACTAGCGCGAATAAGACGGCGAGCGGTTGAAGGCGCACGATCCGTGGAATTGCCACATTAGCCGCGGCGTGTGCTTAAACGATTATGCTGAAAGGGCCTATGTGCAAATGATTCGAATCAGAAGGAGCGTACGAGCCACACAAATCCTATGGACGTAGCTCCTTTTGACTTAATTCCTTCGGGCGTAGTTTCTTCTTGGCGCGAGCACGTCAGATCATGAGCGAGTGGCTTGAGGGTTTGCGGTGCGGTAGGTTTACAGAAGGCGTCCCGGGCTTTTGGGAGTCTTGGCTTCCTCGAGGGTTCTGGGAAACGCGTTGATTCGGTGAGTCTGTGACTGAATGCTGATAAATTTTATTGCTCATGGCTTGGGTAATTTAATCGAACGATCTGCGATCTGTAGGGGAGAATATGCCCAAATTGTTAGGTAGAATGACCCGTCTCTTAAATACTATTGAGTAGTTTGATTTTCAAGTAGATTTTAACCTGAGGTTTGAGACTTGAGAAGATTCAAGCGATCGTTTTCGGAAAATTTTGAAAGATAATGCATACTGGAAAGAAAAGTTACGGGCTATGTAGAGGTAGACATACCGTCCGTTACGGGCTCACAGGCCGAAAGTTCCGGGTGCTGGAGCCGTAGCTTCGATTGTTTCGGCTGCTATGCCCAGAATATTCGGCCTCTGAGCCCGGAACGCTGACGGAATGTCTGTATAGCCTGTAAGTGTGTGGCTCCCACAGCCGGAGTTTTTTTTTTAGTTTAATTAATTACCAGTTCAATGATATTATACGGATATTGTAGTATTGTAGTTCTAAAACGATGTGAATCCGTGTACTATGTTGCTACACGGACAATCCTTTGTTTATCTCCCTCAGTCATATTCACACTCTTGGATGGAGCAGCTACGAAGTGTAAACTTGCTAAAATTAGCTAGGATTGCGGGTTGCCTAATCACATAATCCTCCTGTATTTTTCAACTTCAAAGTAATCCTGCAGTTTAGATTTCGGCTTATGGTTTGCCACCATTTTGATGCATCGATAATTCCCAATTTTCCAGGGATTTCACGCATAAAATTTCTTAGAAATGAGTAACAGTTTGATCGACTTCTGAAATAGGTCTGGAGGCGTAAAGGGGAAAAGGGAAGGGGGTTGAATTCGTGAAACTTCAAATTTCGAAGGGTAGACTATCAGGGAGGGGAAAATGTAACATAATTATTTCTTCATGCAGGATGTATCTTGGCCTCCCTCTAAAATTGAAGGCGAATCAGCAATGTTCATAATCCTCATATAGTCTTTCGTGTCATTATACTTCCCCTAAGCTCTCAGAAAACGCCAATGGTTTTTTTGCATTTAGTTTCCGTAATATTGACCGGTTTTACTGATTTTAATCACTGCTGCTCCTAGGATATTTTCTGGTCTACCTCGAAAACTGTAGGCGAACTGGCGCTCCGAGTAACCTCCATAGATCGTTATCGATACATAAAATAGGTGAGATTGTATCGATATCGATTGGTTCAACATGTAAACATAGCCTCAAAAGTCAATCGAGTAATCTGAGGAAACGGGGTTTTTCTGACGGATTTCTGATTCTTATGAGTACTAAATGGCATTGCAAGGTGAAATAGTTAGGAATTTTCTCATTTTCAGCTTTTCCAACTGAAATCCTGAAAATTTTGTTTGAGGTTTTGTCCTATTGCTTTTGAACCAAACGAAACATCGAACCACTATCGAAAACGATCTATACCTTTTTCGTGTCCTATTGTTTCTCACAAATAACACTCATGATTAAATATTCCCTTCAAGTTTTTGCAATTTTGTCCGATTTCTCTGCCACGGCTGACAACCGAGGAAGAACGAAGGCTGAGCATGAAGCGTGCTTGTGCATCTGTGGGTTTTGCTTTCGACAAATACACCAAGAATTCCTATGTAAAGTCAACGAAGACGACTGACGCTACCATTGTTTGAAAGATCCGAAATTTGCTTGTGAAGCGGCGAGGGACCCAAGTGGAAATGAGTCGACGCCTCTCTTCTCCTCAACGGGTGTCCGTTTCCAAAGCGGAGAAAGAGGAGATTTAACTTTTGAAAATTAGTTATCTGTGCTCTAAAAAGTCTTCCGGGGTTAAATAGTGAAAATTGAATCGCAGTGAGAATGAAAAGACACTAACTCGAAAAAATGAAAATAATCGAGACACTCACAAAACTGCATATTAGGTGAAGAATTTAGTCGAAGAAAAATATTTGTGTTGCCTAAAAGCAAGTATTTAAGGAAACTTTAAATGTTCAAGTTGGCACAGATACGGTAACTTCAATAACCTGTATGAAAATTGTCTGTCCTTAGTGAAAAGAGAGCATTTTTGAGGTACCGAGTTGGTGTGTTTTCGTTCTCACTGATTCAATTGTTAGGATTCTAGGAAAATAGTTAAAAGCGTATTTTTTTGGGCCTAGCTTAATTTTTTCAAAATTCCCGAATCGTCTCACTTACTGTAGGCTCAGAAAATAGCCAATCGAAGAAAAAACAAATTGACTCATTTTTACATCACGATTTTCTATCGTTGATGTTTTGTTTTTCGTGTTTTTACCCATGAATATTTTCCCAGCAATGAAGAGAGATACTGAAACACGTACACATTTTCACCTCCTTTTAATGTAATATTTGTTTACTCATCAATGTTTCAATGATTGGAAGAGGTGCATTGAAACGTTCAAGTTTTTCGCCCTTTCACCGAATTTCTTCTTCTGACGCGTCACTTTCTCTTGGAAAAAAAATGAAATAAATGTGTAAACACATAAATTTTTGGGGAAAGATAACTTTCGTCAGTTTTCTGAGGATTTTACCAATGCGCTCCCCAATTTTTTTCGTCCTATACCGAAAAACCCCTGCGGTGTAGTAGAAGGACCAAGTTCAGCAAACAAAGTTTAGTTTCCAAGAGATAAATCCACCAAAACCCCGAAAGTCGACAGTTCGTCGGTCTTTCCGTGTGAATGCATTTATCCGTATTTAAACGAATCGTTCTCAAATAGGAGCCCGTCCATTTTAAAATAAACCTCGGGCCATGTAAAAACACAATAGTTGAGAGGCTCATGTGTAAACGAACATAGCCCTTTTCGAAAGCGACTAGTTCATGTCTGCTCTCCCACATATGGTAAATTGGTTCGTTCAAGTTCAAATGATGCCCCAGCCCGTTCGGACCCTCATTAGACGGGACGGGGTCTATTTTAGTCGATTTATTTGTTTATCGGGGAGGGGGCGCGCTTGTGTAGGGGGGTGTAGGGGGCGCGGGGGAGGATAAAAACTGTGTCGAATGCGGGAGGTGGAGGGTTGGGTTTGATGAGCAGCGAACGCGGCCGTTGTCGTAATCAAGAAGCTCCGTAGCCGCTCAACCAAATTGGGTTTTTTTGTAATTACGGCGCTGTTTCATCGTTGTTTAGTATTTAACTTTTTTTGAGAGGCCTGAGAAAAATTCAGTTTTGAGCGCACTAAAAAAAAACACATTGGATCTAGAGTCCAGACTCTTGAAAACATTGACAAGAAAAAGGACTCTTGATACAATCAGATTGAAGCTTAAATCGAAAGGAAATCCGCTCAAATTAAGAGGCTTGGTTCTTGATTTAAGCTTAAATCTGATTGAATCAAGAGTATAGTATCTTTTTTTTCTTGTCGATGTTTTTAAGAGTCTGGACTCTAGATCCAACGTTTTTTTTCCAGTGCGGTGGTAGAACTTTTTTGACGAAAATTTTGGAAGAAAGTCCGTTTTGCATAATTCGTGAAATGTTTAAAATCGACCTCAAATTCATTAGATACCTGAGAAGTTATTATTTGCCCTGATGAGTGTTTTTTATTTCGGCGTCTCGTAGCTCAACAAACTTTAATTTTCGGGAATATGTCATTTAAATAGGGCGACAGATATCTGGAGCGTCAAAAAATTTGCTGCGTAATTTCGCTATTTTCTCCTCCCTCAAAATTATTGCATTTTTGAAATTTTAAGGTAAACTTTCCACTTCAAATAGTTTGTGAATTTTTTTTTATAAATTATGCTCGCCACACTCTCCTTCCCCACGTAGAAGAGTCGGGAAATGTTACGTTAAAAAACCCTAAAATGTCAGGGAAAAGTTCAGGAAACGCAAGGAAATTTTGAAATCCAAGAAAAACTGTCCTTACTATGTGGGAACCTCTTTTCATTAGAATTGTTTCTACCAACGACACAATTTCTTAAGTTAATTGTCTCGATCAGATTCTTAATTTTTAACTTTTCAAGAGGAACATTAATCATTCTCAGAATAAAGGGAGTTCTAGTGAATTTAGTTCATCCACGTTTATATGAAGTCTCTCTTCTTTTCTTTCCTAACGGGTAGAGATATAATATTATTCATCCATGAATTAGAGAAAGTCGTCCATTAAAGGGTCCAAGCTCTGGGAAATACACGCTTTAAGATTGAAGGTTTTATTATTCAACAGTTAAGGGATCCTCCATAAATTGGCTTAAGTAAAATTTGAAGTGTAATATTTTTTTAACATCCTCCACAGTCTTGTACCTCTTCTTTGCCTGAATTTAAAGTTGAGTGTAACCCTGTCAAAGAATACCACGTTACATGCTTTGTGGATTATGTAATAGAAATTGAATACTTCTCATCTCGAGAATACCGGACAACCCCTCTTAAATTTTCATTTTGGGGAAAAATCATTTTCTCACCGTTAAGCTCTCGTATCCTTCCCGTCGATTTGGACAAGGAAACCGGAAGCATCTTCTGAAAACACTTTTTCATATTAAATCGGTGTACGGTTTGGCAACGTTGCTATGAACTGTTCAAGAGCAGTCTAAATGAGGCACTCTTTGAACGGGCTGCTTTTATAAACTGCATCGAACTGAATAACCTTGTAATGCTGATTGAAAAGCCTCTCTCTCAAATGAGTGGCCTCAGAAATTTTCAATCGTTACGGCTCAGCATTGAAGAAGGTACGATCAAAGCCTAATTTTTAATAATCATGTTACTTTTCACCAACGACCCGAATTTCCATATCAGAATGATGTCTGTCACCACTCAACAAATATCATACAGCCCCTTTGCTTTGATCTCAAGCAATGTAAATGGCCATTGTCAGAAACTCTCGTCGACGATTTCGGTGTTGACCACTTTGGCGAGAAAGTTTTCGCAGTCATAAAGAAAATCTTATTCTAAGTAGATTTAAGAAAATTTTTTATTACATTTGACAGTGTGCCAGCTTAATTAAAAACATTTACGTGAAATACCACCTCTAAGAGTCGTATTCATTCAGTTAATAATTCAAAAAATAGAAGAGGAAATTCTAGAAATTCGATAAACTTTTCTTAAAATGAGCAAACCCGCAAGTTCGTATTTTTTGTAGGGGCAAACCACCGTATAATCCTTCTCAAGAATCCATTTCCCAAATTTTACTATTGAATTAATTCACTCGAAGTTCGCAAAAATTGCCCTCTTTATGGTAGGCTATGTTCAAGGCCTATTTTATGGCTTTGTTTAAGGTTTCTTTAAAACCTCTCTTAATCACAATGTATAAACTATGTAGTGCCTCCTCAAGGAAGTAAAGTGTAAACGGAACGTTTATGAGTCGGATCCCTAAAGTCATATTGTTCTCAATGGTTTTTTTTATCACAATTGGATCGGAGAATCTTGGCTCTATAATTGAGGGGGGGGGGGTGGAGAAAATTTCAAGCCCCTCAGAACAGGGGGATGTCAAAACATCATGAGCAAATCATTATTTCAATGTTCAAAGTTGGTACTTTCGATTGAAAAAAGAAAATAGCACAAATAAATAAAAATCAAAACTAACTATTCCTCCATCTGTAAGTAAAATTTCATTTATGCCTCGCCATTGCTCATGAATTAAGCTGCCTAGCTCTAAGATTGTCCATCACTCATCATCAGGCACAGATTTACCATGTTACTCCTCACGGACAACAATAGATTTTCACAGTGCGGACAAAGCTATTCAATAAAGCCCCCAAAAGCCCGAGGACTCATGTTTAGATTTCATTACCAATTTGATCTTGCGCACCCGATATCCCCCTCCCCTAACACCTCCCCATCTCTCGAAGCACTTAACCTGGACTTGGCAGACAAGACGAAGAGCGGTCCTAGCGTGTCTAACAAAATCAGCATATCCACACTCGTTTCATATTGGGATTTGCGTGGTTCTGCGTTAGGGGGCAGAGCTGTCGACAGGTGTAACGAAGACCTTGATGCCTCGTGGTCAGTACTAACGGATGACCTCGCCAGATTTCCCAGCCTCGCCGAGAGTTTTTCAACGAGGATGGGGCATGTTATTACGTCGCCCCTCCGACGTAAGGGAGTATCTTCATATTGAGATGAGCCCTATTTCCCGAATCGCTTCACGCGATCCAGGGCTCACCTGAAAATGGAGGTATGCCTTTAAGTCTGAGGAGGGACGATTAGTTCAATATCGAGGACCGAAAAAAAGCAATTATCCCGGTGGAGAGTGCCCGTCATTACGGTGTCAGGCAGGCTGCGTACAGCGTACACGCTAGAATAATCGCGTGCGTCAGGTTTATGTGGAGAGGGAGGGCCAGGGGCTGACGGAGCCCCCTTTCTGCCCCTCGTTTAATCTGAAGAGCCCCAGGTGTAGATCGGTAGGTCGTGAGCTTGGACTGAGGGTCGTGTGACCACAAGTCTACACCGAGAGAATACTGTCGTTAAAATGACCACAGAAGTTTCGCACACAATTTTAGTTGACAGTAGCCATAACCAACAATGGTGGTTCTTGTTCAACACTACGCCGAAAAAAGTGGTATGCTGTTTTGGCACCTAGGATGTCAAAAATGTGTCTAGTCAACCTAAGATGCTACATTGATTGCCCACGCAGTTGAATTTGCATTTGTAGGATGTAAAGTTAACTGCGAGGGCAGTAAAAGCAGCATTTTGGGATCACCAGACACATTTTTGACATCCTAGGTGCTAAAACAGCATACTGTTTTTTACAGTGTAGGTGATAATTTTACCCCTCTATTATTGATTGTAAGTACCCTGAGTTAAGATGATTAATAATGCTAATAATTGTGAAAATTACTCAAAACACTCTTGGATGTATTTATCAGAGACAACTAAGGGGCAGGGGTGCAGGAAGTTCTTCGTCCTCACATTTATTTAGGTTGCCTTCAAACTGATGTCCACATAAAGACTGGAGCGCTGAACCATTTTCTTCGCATAAAAGAGCGCGTTACACAGTTTCCTTCGCAAAAAGCTGTGTGCTTTGCAGGTTTATGCCTTCTGCCTTCACATTTGCCCCTCGGTCGCTTTGCAATTGGCCGATCGAACACTTTCTGCACCCCTTCAAGGGCTCGCTGACCGTCATGGGTCGATCTGTTGGATGCGATTGTCTCGACAAGCAGGAGATGATTTTGCCTATTCGTCAAATGAAGGCGAACAGAGCGCCATACCGTAATACATGATGCCAAGTATGCATCAGAGCGTGTTCCGCTTTTATTCAGCGATCGTCTACGAAGAATCAAGTTGATTCTTCGTAGATTGATTTCGATTCGTTCGTTCGTTGATTCTCTTTCCCACCTCTAGATCCCCATACACGGCTCGGACGATTAATGAAAGCACGTAACGACCCGAACAAATATGTTTGAAGCAAGCCCCTTGCTCTTTAAGAAAAACTGTTCCTTTTTTGTTGAGTTTACCCTTTATCAGATCGATCAGAATAATCGCCCTTACAAGGAGTTCAATTTCAGCCCACCGAGCGCAGTGGCAGTGGAAAAGCGGTTAACGCGGTAAAATTATCGGAAGGTTAATAGCGATTTGCCGAGAAAACGTAATTTCGAGGGGCTAATTAAATTAAAAAGAATGCTTGTAACTGAGAGACTCGTATCAAATGCAATAGGCCTCCCTCGGGTCTCCTGGGAAGACTCGTTTGCATCGGTCATCGCTGTTATACAAGAAAATCCCGCGTGCAACATCTCTTACCTGCATGCAACGTTGCCACACGGAGAAAAAAAACTTCGTGCATAGGATCCGAAGTTGAGGTCATATGGATCTCTGAAGTTTTCTGATCACGCATCCGAAAACTTGAGGTCGAGCTGCCGAAGTTCGGGTCAGACATCGAGGGACTTTGATATGCACCGGAGTACTTCAGATGTGTGACCCGAACTTCGGCAGCTCGACCTCTAGTTTTTAGATACGTGATCCGAAAACTTCAGAGATCCATATGACCTCAACCTCGGGTCCCACGCACAAAGTTTTTTTCTCCGTGAAGAAAGTTTTGACAAAAACATAGCTAATGGAACACTGAAGGAAGTACGTACGTGCTCTTAACACTTGGTGGTTGAAAGAGCTCTTTTGCTCAGTAATATGAATTTTTAGACGTCAGACGTCGTATTTTTAGCTAAATCCAACTAAACATTAAAACAAAACGCGGTTGAAAAGTCTAAAGACCTATTCGATAAAAATCGCATTTTTGAAAAATTTTCCCCCGTAGATTTATGGGTCCTCTCCCACGGGTGATCAACGTGGGCATAATGGTCACTTACTTTTGATTTTTCCGTTTTCTACCCATTTTCAACGTAAATTCCACAAAGAGAAATTATCGATATACACGCCTGAGGAAGCACAATGAAATTTCACGAAATTGAAATCCGTGAAATTTCATTTTGCAGAAAAGTGAAATCTCACTTTCAATGTAAAATTTCAACTATTTTTCAAGGGCTGCCCACATCAAGTAAATAAGTAAATTAGTAAGATAAGTAACTTGGAAATTTGACCAATGATATTTATTTTTCAAAATTTCTAATCGAAGATCGTACTTTTTTTTACACGTTTCACGCTGAGCCTACCGCTAAAGTTTCAAAAAATTTAATGAAATTTCATTTTACAAAGTTTAAGGAAATTTGTGCATCTTCCTAGTACATGCGGGCAATGATTTTTATTTTTCAATTTTTCAAATCGAAGATTTTCCCGTTTCTACAAGTTCCATGATATCTAAGTCCATTGCCGAAGTTTAACAAAAATAGAATTATATTTTATGAAGTTAACAAAATTTTTACATCTTCACCGTGCAGGTCGTAGCACATAACCCTTCCCATGTCTCATCCGGCACCCTGGCTGGAATAGGCGGGAAGCTGGGCATCTCATGCTCGGCCCGATTATCCGGGGAAATTAGGTAGTTAGGCCCGGTGAAAACGGGGCGGGGAGCCGGGGAGGGATGCCCGCTTTGTTTTTCCCTACTTCGCCTCCTTTTCCTCGCCCGTTTAACATAATTGAATACTTTGTCTCACCGGCATCGCATCCGTCCGACACCTCGAGGCTCGCACCATCAACACCCGCGACGCGTCGGCCACGCCCCCTC
>NW_017547183.1:3921616-3957248 GCF_001854935.1 Bemisia tabaci
GATTTCGGCCCCCGAATCCGCCGCCCCCCGTACCCACCCCCGGAATATGCCCCCGAGACGGAGGGGCATCGATACCTTCTGACACGAGAATGTATAAATATTACGATGCAGCAAGTCGTCGGTCCCCTGACATACGGCCGTGCTAAGGAAGAACACCGTATGATCCTTCAGTTGCCAAATTTCCGTCGATAAACCCCGAATTAATTGGGAAAATTGTGATGGAGATGTTGCATGTGTGAGGGATTTGCGATTTGACTGTTGTTTCTTATGTTAAAGTTTGCGAGAATCACGATGGTGCCACTGGTTTTCTCTGAAATCAACTCCCAAGCTTAAAAAAAGCTCTCAAAGTGAGGCCAAAATGGAGGGGATATCCCGCCCTACCCTGAGAGTCCACCTCTACATCAAAACAAACTCTCCATGCAAAGATAGGGAGCAAATACATTAGCAGGGTTGCCGTGTTTTCAGTTTTGGAGTCCCTAAATGAAGTGGCAGCGCTGTCAATGTATTTGCTTTCTATCTTTGCATGGAGAGGTGGGCTCTCAGGGTAGGGTGGGATATCCCCTCCATTTTGGCCTCAACCTGAGAGCTCTTTTGAGCTTGGGAGTTGCTTTCAGAGAAAACCAGAGTGGCACCATCGTGTATCTCGCGAACTTTTACTTACGAATCAACAGTCAAATCGCAAATCCCTCACACATGCAACATCTCCATTATTTTCCCCCAAAATTTTCAGACGACTTTTGACGCACTTTAATCTAAAATATGTGAAAATTTCAAGGGGAAATTTGCCTAAATTGCGTCAAAAATACACGTTTTACCAAGGGAATTTAGAATCTCTCGAATGTTCTAGAGTACTACGGCGTTCTTCCTTAGCACGGCAGCATAGGAAAGTATAGCTCCACTCTGAGGCTCCAAAGTTCTCTCATGCAAGTCAACTTTTTGCAAAGTTATGACCGAGCAGCTACCGTCCAAAATGTGACTGATTTTTGCGTGTCATCGCAAGTAGAGTACCTCTAAAGAAAGAATACGGGCATATTGGTAATTTTGAGGTTAGGTCGTGGAGCTTTTAGGGCCCAACTGGGCAGCCAACCTGAAAATTCAAATTATCCAGAGTGACTCATTAATACTATTGTTACGACCCGTCATTTGTAAAGCACGTATTTGACTCAGTTTCCGCGTAAATTTACTCATTTTTTCGGAAGAACGCTCATTTTTGTACATTCCCGGCCATTTTGGTTTGATATTGGAATCTGAAGATTATCAGCGACATTTTTTGTAGTGTTTTTTGCATTAGAAGGTTGGCTGCCCTCTTGAGCCCCAAGAGCTCTATATTTCGACAAGTCCGTACTTTCCCCAACCCCATATCCATATTCTAATCTGAAGAACAATCAGTACAGTTTTCAGTTAGAAATGTCCAACAATCTCCCGGTAAAAATACAATTTGTGAGTGGAATTTTTGTAACTTTAAAATGCATTTACGGTCCTTCAATGCGAACACTGAATGAAAGGCTTAGGTACATCAGATTTCAGTCAAGCGGGACAGCCGGTAATGTTTCTTTTTCAAATGTTTCGCTGCTTGAGTTAACGTTCAATCGCATGACTTCTTTTCACCTGTGAATAATTATCGTTTGCATGGTTGCATGAATTCTTTGATGTCATTAAAACCATTCAATTCATGATCAAGTTTGTATTTTAATTGTCGTGTGCCCGCTGGATTCCAAATGTTTTATTTTGGAAAAACTCGTTTGCCAATGCGAAACCTTCAGAAACACATGCCCTAGTGTTTTTACATTGTAATGATTTTCTCTTCTTTTTTTGTGTTGCATGAGATGGTTTCAAAATGTCTAACTTAACAATCAGGTCTGCATATAATATTTTGACAACCAACAAAACTGCTGAAGAGAAAAATTAGGAACATGTCTTGGAAATCACATGAATTTCCTCAAACAAACAAGTAATATTGAATTCACCCTTTCATCATTGGTATATTTTATTCTGAAGTTTTGAATGGGTTTTCTTTTCCCCTCACAGTCATTATTCGCATAAAAAAAGGCGAAAATTAGGTAATATCAATTGAGAGTCTGATAAATTTTTAGAAAAATTAGACCATGTAACGCATTTCCTTTTCTTTCTTTTTTTGTGGAGCAAAATTATATCTGCTGCATAAGTAATTTGTTCAAAATTTTTCACGGATCTCTCATGGGAAAATAATTAATTTTGATGTTTCGGTGTTACAGAAGTGCGGCAGGAGGCTGTACAGCAAGCGTTGGCTGCCGTTCAAAATAGACCCAAACAAATGCCCATGCCTTCGAAGAGGACTTCAGTCATGGCACGAAGTCCAGACAGGCAGAGACATGACTCAGGTAAATTGTCAACAGTAGAATCACTGATCTCAAAGTTTTTACGCCCGTTTTTTAACCTCTCTATAGCTTGATTGAATGCATTCTACGTCTTTCATCATATTCTATTTTAAAATAGACGAGGCCAAATATATTTCTTTGAAACATTCATTACAGACTTTTTCAAGTTATTCTAAAGAACCTATCAAATCATGTTTCCTGTATTTCCTTGCCAATCTACATTTTAAACCGGGAGGAGCGAGGGTTTTATTCTATCATTTTTACAATTGAATCAGTCGATATTAAAATCTAACCTATCGATAGTTAAGGATCAATACCGCCTTTCTCCAAACTGACAATTTCAGGACCATTTCGCCTTTTTTTTTTTTTTTTTTTTTTTTTTTTTTTTTTTTTTTGTAATTTTGAGATTAGATTAGCAATTTGTTTATGCATTACAGCTTCATCACTCACAACGCTTCCATACAGAATAGAAAAACCTGAAAGCATTAGCTTGCATTTTTTATAATTCAAAATGCGGCGAAGTCGCCAATGGAGAATTTGCACGCAATTTTTTTATTGCTTCATCTGAAAGTGCCTAATGAGCTGAGTTCGCAATATTTTTCATAATTTTTTTCTGACATGGGAAATTGGAGAAAAATTGATTTAAAAGTGAGAAAATGTGCCGCCTTGTGACGTCATCTGGCGGCATTTCCCATTTAAACACATGTATTTTAGCAGAATCGGTTATTTTGTCATATCTCCTCTAATAATCGCTCAATTTATGAATCAAGGGTATCTTCGTGTTCAGTTCACTCAGAGGATTCCACTTAAACAGGAAATTCATCAAATTTCAGACCCTTGCAAATTCTCCATTCATTTTTACCAAAATTGACACTCAGGTGTATTATTCCTTAGCCCTCGTTATCCATTTTTGATAAGCCGCGGGGTTTATTAGAATGTTCAAATACTAAGGCTCATCAGATAATTGACATGCTAGGTTGTAACTTGACGGATTTACAGTTGAAGGTAGAGAATAACAAAATGTACAGAAGATTTATCACAGAGGTGTATAAAAAAGAAGAAGGTAGTTAAACATCATGATTGTTAATATCAAATTACAAATTGATCTACAGCATTTAGATTAATTTGTAATTTGATATCAACAATCATGATGTTTAAGTTATCACAGATGTGTATAAAAAAGAAGAAGGTAGTTAAATAGCACGATTGTTAATATCAAATTACAAATTAATCTACAGCATTTACGTTTTATTTTATAGCTTCGAGCTCAGATGAGGACAGTCTGGGGGATGGGCAAAGCACAGGGGAGAGTGAAAGACTGAGGGGGACCCAAGGAGGCTTGCACTCAGATACCAGCAGCACTGGCTCCGCACGGGAAACCCCACCTCAACAACGTCCTTCTCAAAGGCATAGGTAAGTCCATGTCCTGTCACTTCGGTCATAGGCGGTTCTACGGGGGTGCCAGTGGGTGCCGGGCACCCCCACACAAAAATTAAGTGCAGTTACCGGAACCGTGAAAGGGGCCTTCTTCTTCCTTCACCTCTATTAATTGCTTTTTTAACCAGTATAGAATTTAATATAGAAAGGACCAAATTATACTGCTTTTAAAGATTCTGCATTCGCTCACACTGAGTAAAAATCCCAGCAATTAATTGAAAATGTTTTAAACAGAATTAATATTGATAGCCGTGTTTTACAAAGATTCTACTGGTTTTTATGGTAAGATTGTAGTTTTGATGGAAAGTTTTGCTAAAAAATTTTCTACGTTGAATGTATAGGTATTTCAGTAGAAAGAAAGGAGAGAAAAAGAGAAAGGATGGTAGGAAAGGGATAAAACTTGAGGGCCGAAACTTAGGCCTCCCCTGAGCGACCTTCCACTTCGAGACCGGTCTCCGACATTTTTCACCTCTGGGCACCCCCAAACATGAAGGTCTAGAACCGCCTATGACTTCGGTAATGGACCACTAGACAAGGCAGGGCGGCAAAATTTCATGAAAAATAAAATCTTGAAATTTCTGGCGAAATATCTCATGAAATATCAGAAATTTATGTAAGATATTGAAAAATACAGATTTCTTTTTATGTTTCGCGAAATGTAAAAATTGTGACTTTTAGGGCTGGATTTACTTACTTGCCGCCCCCTTCTCACTCGTTTTGTAACATCAATAAAAGCCATCAAGTAAACGTGCCGGAGGGGGAGAGGCGTATAAGACGCGTTTACTCGTGTTAGTCACATTTCTTTTGAAAGCCCTGTCAACACTACTAGCAAAAGTTCACGGAACTTGGCGCGAAAGTTAAGTTCCGTAAACCTATCTCTGTATGGACAAGGCCCTCCATTTGGACCACATTTTGCAATAAGGAACCACAATTTCTGGCTCATTTTAGAAACAACATAAATGCCGTTGGTTTCCCTATGCAGAAAGGTGCTTTTATGGAAGAGCCAGAGAAAGTGGTTCCTTATTGCAAAATGTAATCCATTTATAAGAAATGAACCAAAAAATTATGAAAGAACAAACATAAATGTGGTTTAATAATTTTAAGTTCCGCCGCCGCGCCGCGCTGACCGCACCGTATTTGGCGCAATGCGTGTAGTATTCCTACAGTCTTACATGCGCTATGCGTTTCGGGCCGGCCGCTGCTGCACGCACTGTGTTTGACGCAATGCGTGAAGTATTCATGCAGTCTTGTAGGCGCTATGCGTTTCACGCTGACCGCAGCGACCGCACTGTCTTTGGCGCAATGCGTGAAGTATTCATGCAGTCTTGTAGGCGCTAATATGTGTTACATGCCGACCGCCGCGCCGAGGGTTTCTCCTTTTCATCTCATGTTCTCGTCATCATTGCTCACTGCGCCGCGCCGTTCCAGGCCAAATTTCGTGTTCGGTTTCTCTCTTAGTCTTAACTCGACTAATTAAAGGTGCTGTCTATTGTATCACCGAAGGACGACAAAATTAGAGATATACTCTCAGGAAATGAGCAATTTTGTCACCTTTTCTCGTTCGTAATTTTTTTGTTTGAATCTGATTTTTTTTTATGTTTAAAAAAATTGCAAAATTTGCCGCCCCCTAAATTTGCCGCCATGGGCCGCGGCCCATGTGGCCACCGCACCCCCTTAATCCGGCCCTGGTGACTTTCTTCTATTCTTGTGTGTTTGAGTGCAGGTTGCATACTCTAGCCCCTGAAAAATATATAATATTTCACAGCCTCGTGAAATTTCATGAAATACTTCACTGAAATTTCCAATCTTTCATTTCTATTTTACGTTTCATGCCATCCTAGACAAGGCATGAATTTAAGCAATGAATGAGGATAAGTTTCGTTGATTAAGGTGGTGCTCCAGCTTTTTGAAGAGCAATTTAATAGTTGATCAATCAATTGATAATTTCTAGATTTAGGAAATTTCTCAAGAATTTCAGAACTTTCAGTGCTTCTTTTATATCAGGCTGTATCGTAGTGCATCAAGTATTTGCGCACAAAATTTGACCAAGAAACCTTTGAAATAATTCTGAAATGTCTAATGCCACAAATCAAAAGGCAGAACAATTTGCGATGTTCACCCGAACTGTATGGTCTTTTGTGTGCAAATAGATAATGCATTACACTGTGATTTGATTCATGGAAGTTCTTAAGGAATGTTTTACAATCCAGAAATCATCAACTGATCGATGGACTATCAAATCGTTCGCCAAAGTGCTGAAGAACCACCTTTACAAATCCAGTGTCAATATTTTGAGTAAATTACATCAATAGATAAACAGCAATATTTGGTGATACAGATGGTTCAAAAAGTCTTATAAAACCCTTACTGCGATCGAAAAAGTAGTTTCCTGAACATCAAGTCAATTTTAGATAAGTTGCAATGAGGTTCATGAGGTGTGATGACGTGTAAGGTTTGGATACATTATATAAAGGATCACTATCTAACTAGATTAACTTCACTATTAGCCTCAGAATAATTTTTTATCAATTCTGATATCGTTGATTTTGAAAATATTCACGTTTCTCTCGTTCTTGGTAAACCAAAAATTTGATTTTTCAACGTGCCTGTAGTCAATCATCTTATTTTTGAACCATTCATTTCCTTCCCATGTGTTGCACTTTTTCAATTGGTAAGATTTTCCTCTATCATAGGATCATCATACCATTCTTGTCCTAATATATTTTAATTTTTCCAGTAGATTGCCAAATGGAGGACCCGGTCACCCAGTTTGGGAGGAGAGAGGATTGGATCATCAGAGAGAGTCACGTGATGAGCGATCAAAAAAACCCAAGGACATAACAGATTTAGGAGATATAGTTCACATTAGGCCGCCATGTAAGTCCATAGCTTTCTATTACTTTTGAATTTTCTAATGACTACCATTATTTCAGAAATCATGGTAATTGTTTGAGATTACTTGTCCTGCAACAGTTAGACGAACTTCAATTGGCTTTTATTTATTCTTAGAGACATAGGTTGTTAGGGATGGAGAGGGAGTCTTGAATACAATTTAGCATTGCAAGGAGTTTGCATCACTGGTAAAAGCTTAAGTCTGAAAGGAATTTGCAAAAATCAAGAGATAATTAAAGAATTTCAAAGGTCAAACCGTATTCACTTAGTTATTCCAGTAGAACAGTAAAGGATAGCATTGGAATTATCGCGTGTGCTTTTGAAGTGTAGAATTTTGTGAGATGGTATGAAAATCCAGGAAATTTTTCCGTTATTTTTGTGACAACTGTATTAAGGAATTTTTTATTGGATAATAGGAGAAACTGCCAGTACGTTAACTCACCAGAAATTATTACCCGTCAAGTGTTAGATAAGTACATACGTAAAATATTTTTCAGAATATAGTCGCAGCGCCTCTTGGGGAATTTTTATAAAATTGTTTTTAAAATGATTCTTTTACATGCATGTACATAGTTATGAACACTCTGTGTCCTTTTTTAAATTGTGTTTAACTTACAGTTCATTTTTAATTGACTTTCCATTTTCAGATCCACAACCCCCTGATGTCACGCATACTGCTCAGTCTCGACGCTACACAACAGGGGCTGACAGAGTCAACCGCTACAATCAAGTATCTAGACAAACCTCTGACGATGGAATGAGTAAGTTTCTCAACAAACTTAAAACTCATTGTAAATTTTGGAAGGTCTTATTTTATTTCTGTATTTTTGGAGAATTTTTTGCCTAGTATTTAATTGATTTTGGATCAAGTGATCTCACAATGACTTTTTCATGGCAAGAAAAATTTTTTCATTTAGAAACATAGTCCAAGGAATTAAAGCGCGTGTAAGCGGTTTCAATCATTAGTTTCAATAAACCAACCTGACTAACCTCCAATGCTTGGCGCACTTGGCTAGACCCTTTCTCTATTAAGACTAATGGTGATAAATGAAGATCTTGAATTAAGTCGGGCAAAAGCACATATCAAGTTGAGAGAAAATTAGCACATTGTCAAAGTCTACATTTCTGCTAACAGTATTTTCAAAGAGCATCTTCTGTTATCGGAAATAGGAACATCAAATGACATAACTGCACCATAATGCGATAGGGAAGTACACCATTCATCAATGCTTTCAAATTCTGTGTGTCTAATGACTACGAGACAAGGTACGAATTCAAGCATTCTTATGTTTGTTTCCTCTTCAAAACATCTCACAGAACATGATTTGCACAGCGAAAATTGTGGAAATCAACTCTTAACCAATATATTTCTATTCACGTTTTTATGTAGCATGGTCATGAAGAATTTAAATTTCCTTCTCACAACAAAAACCAGAGTCTACCTGAATCCAATTGTACGCTACAAAAATGTTGGCAGGTGTCTCAATCATGCAGTGTTCCCTCCCTACCAACAGCTGAGGGAAGACGCCAAAATTAAGATGGTGATATTTCCATACTACAGAGACTGCCATCGCAAGGACTAGCATGCAATGTAACTTAAGTTGATTGATGTTTTTTTTTTTTAAGCGGGGAGTTTGAATTCATGCATAAAAAGTGTTAGTATCTTGGTTAGGAGTTCATTTCAATAATTTTTGTTAGTATCTTGGTTAGGAGTTCATTTCAATAATTTTGGTCGTACAAATTGTGTTCCATGTGAAATTTTGATGAGGAAACACATGTCTAAATGCTTAAATTTGCACCTTGTCTAGTGGTCCACTCAGTAAAGATCAAGAAAGTTTAGAGACACTTTAATGAAATATTTTTTGTGAACAGAGCAGACATCGCATGTAGGTTAATAAAAATCATTTACATTGCATGAAAGAAATTTTATTGATCCTGTTCGTCTTGTACTAGGTACCATGACAAGCACTGGCCGATGGAAAGTTTCGGCGAAAATTCAACAGCTGCTCAACACCCTGAAACGTCCGAAAAGACGTCCGTTACCCGAATTCTATGAAGATGATGACATCGAGCTTGAAATAGCTGCCAACCCCAAGGATCCAAATGCTCCAAAACCAGAGGGCACAACCATGACACCAGCCATTGGAGAGCAATTAGTTGTGAGTAGATTTTATGCACCTTATTCCTTTCGTTGTAAATATTCATGTCGCTGAAATGAAACTGTTCTTAAAAATGAGCCTTCCTATCCAAAAAACAAATTCTAAAGGCTATTGATTCCTTTTCCTTTGAATTATGAAACTCTCATTCTTAAAATTTATGGTGTCTGTATTAGATTGTCAGGGTGTCTACAAGTCAGTAATTTCCGGAAAGTCTGGAAATAATACTGATTTTTTCAGGGCGACCCGGAAGCACTGAAAAAGTGCGGAAATTGTTCAAGAAGGTCTGGAATTTTTGTCTTTTTGTCACAATTTGGGGGAGAAATTCCAATTTTTTAAAGTTTTCGAATCTGTCAAATGAAGGTACTGAAATAGTACCGAATTTTTTTTGTTAAGAAGGTACTGAATTTCTTGAGAATGTACTGAAAAAATTACTGATTTTTGGCTAGACTGTTTTAGTAGACACCCTGGATTGTAGACCCTAGGAGGAACACAAGGAGTAAATCTCTCAGAAAATCTTTCAGTATTCGATCTCTCTCTTGTATATCTTAACCCAGGACAAACTGGGAAGAAAGAAGAAACAAGTACAATATTTGAAATAAGTATTATCCAACTTAAGTTTGAAAGAAAAAATTTTCCTCTTGATTAAACTTTTCAAATAATGTTGATTGTCCCCATTAAACTTTGCCAGGAACCAGTAATGTAATACAAAGTTAATCATTTAGCTAAATTTTGTTTTTAAGACAAAAATTCTGGGAAACAAAATATTATGTTTTCAAATTATCTTTCGTTAACCTATCTTGAACTTGAGATAACAGTATGTATTTTTCAAGCTCCTGAAGGTCTTTTCATGTGCACTGTTAACTTGTAAATTCCGATGTTCTTATTTCTTTGTAGCAATTCTAGTTTCTTTTTGCACATAATGTTTACTTTTTTTTGTAGGTACCGTCTGGGTTACCAAGGAATTTGGAGGCAGCTGTGCAAAGATATGGCTCAGCAACATTCAAAGCTCCCGTTGCAACTGTCTTAGATCCGAACGGCAAGCTCAGCATTACTCTAACTTATGGTGAGTTTGTGAATAATTCAGAATCTTGTTGTAATTACCATAACTTTTGTCTGGGGGAGTTTTCTAACGTAGAAAGGAAATCTATTCAAACACGGAAGCTTTTAAGTGGCGTTTGGAAAAAAATCTTTCGTTTTCACTGGAGAACTCAGCGTATATTTTAATTAGTTTCGTAGGGTTATAATTTTTCGTCCAATCACTCAATTTGCTGTGGTTGAAAGAAAGTTATGTCTCAAAAAAGTCTTCTGAAAAAAAAAACCACTAACTGCAAAGTTTGTAATTTTCATCAAATTTTTTATCGTTCAAAGCTGAAACTTGAATCTTTATCCTGAAAATGACCAAAGTTGGTTCATTTGACATGACATCAGCGTCCAAGTGCTGCTTGATTATTTATTAGAGGATGCTCATAGTCAATTTTATTTCTAATTCTTCTAACCTGTGTGCCCTGGTTTATTTTTTTCAGGTAAACTTTTAAGTCGCTCTCAAAAAGTCGCCTTCACGTTACTAAACAAATTCTTTGGGAAAGGCAATGAGACAAGTCTGAAGGTTGGAGATAGGATAGCACTGGTCTATCCAAACAACGACCCCATTAATTTTTTATGTGCTTTCTATGGCTGTCTCTTTGCAGGCATTGTGCCTGTTCCAATTGAAGTTCCTCTCACTAGACGGGTAAGAATCAGTGACAAGTTAACTTTTTGTGTATCAACTGATTTCAAAGTGTTGGTTTTGAAATCTCACCTAAGCTTTGCATAGGCAGTCATAAAGTCATGTCTTGTAGGATTGAGTAGTGTTGTCGTATATGAAAGTTTCAAAACTACTTTCCTTCATTCCTTTCAGTTGCTGTGTGAATTCTGTATGAAAGAAATGAAGAATACAATGATTATATTGCTATAGCAGAATAATGATGCAGTCAGTATTTGATTTCAAAATAAAAAAGAAGGCTCAACATTTTTTCCCAAGTGTTTGAGTGAATCGTTCATGAGAACAGGTTTTACTACATTTTCGAGAGTGACATATTTCTGAAGATAGAACTCTTAAATTATCAGTCCAAACAATTATCAATTTTTATTTTTTTTTTATTAACTTGTTTTTTTGCCAATGTAACCGTCCTTGCCAGACCAGGAGAATGCGCAAAAAAAAATGGTAAAATTGATAACTCAAAACCATGGTCTTTGTCAATTACTGCATTGCTAATGCTCCCCATTGGTTATGTTGTAACTGATACTCTGCATTTAGTTCCTTGAAGAACCTCCTGACAGTTCTTTTGTGTTAAAAAGTTAAAATTTAAATTGTTGACTCACTTGCACGTTTTTTAATTATTTTTCTGCAGACGCGTTTCGGTCAGTACGGACCATTTTCGATGCTCGATCGCAACTCATCGCATCGAAAATGGTCCGTACTGACCGAAACGCGTCTGCGGAAAAATAATTAAAAAACGTGCAAGTGAGTAAACAATTTAACTTTTAACTTTTTAAGTCATTTTCTTGTGCGGTAAAGCTCCCCTGAAAGTAGTTCTTTTGTGCCATGGAAGTCTGATGCATACCCACCTTTAAAGTGCGGGTCACTCTGAAAACATGACCGTTGTGAGCCAGTGCAAGTAACAAAAAAATGTTCTCATCACTGGTTTTGCAGTGAATGTCTGATGTAATTATTTAAAATGTGTTTTGCTCTTTTTCTCGTCCTAAATGCTTTTTTTATCTTCTATAAATAGAATTTAACTGTAGGAACTCTCGAACATTTCATGCAAATCAATTGATATTATCGCCTATCCATAATTGGAAGCAATACACTGAATCTAATTCTAATTCTGATTTTCCAGGATGCTGGATCTCAACAAATAGGCTTCCTGCTAGGGAGTTGCGGAATCCAAGTGGCGCTTACCTCAGAGGCATGCTTGAAAGGTTTACCAAAGACAGCCACTGGAGAAGTAGTTGGCTTCAAAGGCTGGCCAAAACTCCACTGGTTTGTGACTGAACACCTAACCAAGGTTTCTAAGGACTGGTCTCCAACCCCTCGACTAACAGATGACACTGCAGCTTATATTGAGGTATGTTATTCATGGAGCCATATTTATTCCCATTTGATTGACTTTTTGACGATTTTGAATCTTATTTCAAGCTGGTTTGACGTATTTGAAGCTCACTACTCCAGAAGACATGGAGATTTGCTCCTAACACTAACATATGCCTATTAATGAACCCTTTCATTATTACCCCTGCCAATTCTTGTTTTGTGGTAAGCATTCATTCTAAAATTGAATACTTCAAATATTAAGTAAGTACTTACATCTGAGTAAATGTTCGAATTTTTACCCTCTGATGCGTCGAAAACTGCAAAAATGTTTCTTCACTGACTCAAAATTACTTTCTGGGGCATGCATTGTATGACAGTCCGTAATCAAGTAATGAGAAGGAACAATTTTTATTTTTTATATTTATTATTATTAATGAACATTCTTCTTGAGTTTCTAATCTGAATGAGATTATTTTTTATAATTCTAGTACTCGACTGACAGAGATGGCTCTGTGATGGGTGTTACCGTCACAAGGACGGCCATGTTGAACCACTGTCGTACATTAACCCAAGCTTGTGGTTACACTGAGGGTGAAGTTATGGTCTGTGTGCTTGATTTCAAGCGTGAAACAGGTCTATGGCACTCAGTTCTGACCAGCGTTCTCAATGGCATGCATGTTGTTTTCATTCCGTATGCCCTCATGAAAGTCAACCCTGCTTCCTGGATGCAGATGATCACAAAATACAGAGGTAAGATTTTTCTTTTCTTCATTTCATTGTATGGTATTGTTTCTTTTTAGTATGTTTAAATTCTATAAACTGTGATTGGTATTTGCATGGCAAAAGTCTGAAAATGAGCAACTTTAATTATATTTTATTCTTCTCACTAGAACCAACCAAAGCATCTTTTTGAGTAATTTCTGGAATATTCTGTGAATTCTTTTCATTGAGTGGTGAAAATTCACAGAAAATTCCAGTGAAAACTGTTCAGAAATTATCTGTTAGAAAAATAAAATAGGTGCGGAACCATGCAATGTTCCAATAGGACGTACGAATTTTTTACTTAAGCTATAGATAGCGTAATAAACTTTGCATTGAATCCGATTGTTCGCTCATAGTAATGCTCTCTTTCTCTCTCAGTATCCCTTGCAGGCATTTTTAATGTTACACTGTCTCAAAAGTCAAATCCTGAATCCTTAATACCTGCTTACAAAAGTTTATTTTACACAGATAAAAGATCATGCATACAATTTTGAAGTAAAAATTATTAAAATGCCCACTTAATGATGGAGCTCAGGTATTACCTTAGATGTAATTTTAGCTGGTCAATTGTAATAAAGTATTGGCAAGTAATGAGATTAATCACTGTACCTAGCAAGGAAAATGTGGCCCAATCTGTATGTAACAAAATGGTAAAATAGTGCCGAATCCACAGGTCACCGCACCCAGTCAACACCAAGAAATTAGGCTGTTTGTGGAAAAAAATGAACAGTAGTGCAGACAGCTTAGAGACTGGCTTCTCTCAAACAAATACGGTTTCAAAATAATATCTAAACGGTTGAGCTAAACATTTATTTTGATTTTCCAGCAAGCATCGCTGTAGTGAAGTCACGAGACTTACACTGGGGTTTACTGGCGACCAAGGATCACAAAGATATCAGCCTCTCATCTCTGAGGTTGTTACTAGTTGGAGATGGAGCAAATCCATGGTCACTTTCATCTTGCGATCAGTTCCTCAGCGTCTTTCAACCGAAAGGACTGCGACCTGATGCTGTTTGTCCTTGTGCCAGCTCCTCGGAGTGTCTTACTGTCTCAGTCCGCAGGTATGATGGACATTTTTTCAAAACAATTCTCACATTTCTGTAGTCAGATATTTTAACTTTCTAGTTTATATTTAATGGCAGATTCATAATCCTAAATATCTTTGAGCCTAGCTGAATGGTCTTTTCCTTTTTTTCCAACTAAAGTGTGTATTTCACGGTTTGATGATCGATAGAGATGTCAAATATAGCTACTTCTTTCGATTACTCTTTTACTAACTTTTAATGAAATGCATTTTTATTCTATCAACCCCACAAATTAATTGTTTTAAAATCTTCCAATAAAGCTATTTCACTTTGTCGAAGGTGGATTGTAAGGTATTACAGATAGTAGCAGACAAATGTTGTTTTGATGGTAAATCATTTATTCAGAAAACTTAACTGATGCATTTGTAAACTAAGTATTTATTCCTTGGTGTACGTTTATTACTTTACGATAATTTTTTACCGGAAGCATTGAGTGACGCATTTATTAACTGTAAATTTTCATAAATACTGTGCAATATCTAATCAAGGTATTGTATATTTCAGACCTGGGCGCGGAGGAGTGAATGCTACAGGACGAGGTGTCCTGTCAATGGCAGGCCTTAGCTACGGTGTGGTGCGAGTCGACCAAGAAAACTCGCTCACCTCACTAACACTACAAGACTGCGGTCAAGTCATGCCAGGCTGTAAGTTTAAGAGCAATTTTTTACTACGTGTATTCACCTATGTATCATTTGCTCTGCTTTGTCATAAATTGGGCTTTAAAATGCTACGATTAACCCGTGTACAGATGCTGCTCATGTTCAAGTTTTGATCGTAAATGTCAGTCTACTTTTTTGGCCTTAACCTCTCAATGTTAAATTTTTTAGTAAATTTCAGCCCCAAGAGCCGAATCCAGCAAATTAAGAGTTGATGCAAGTCCTAGAATGCTATGATAAACGGCGACACTGCAGCGTTTTTCTTAACGGGAGAAAACGTCCTTCACTCGGCTATCAGGAATTAAAATTAACTTGATGATAAAAATATTTAAATGTTTGCCTCAAGTCTGTTCAAGGGGGTGGATCTCCCTCGCAATCCGTAAATTCAAAACACCCGTGCACAATGTGCCGCCATCTTTGTTGTATACATGAAAACGTTGACGAACTCGATCCCCGATCACGCACCGCCCCGATGGAGATTCGGGGTTAACTGCCGAATTCCAACGGTTGACCGTCCAAATCGCTAGTCGGAAAGATTAAAGAGAATAGTGTTAGATATTGTTGTTATTCTGCTTAACCTTTTATTATGTTTTCCAGGTGTTATGGTTGTTGTAAAGATTGAGGGTTCATCACATCTTTGCAAGACAGATGAAGTTGGGGAAATCTGCGTCAGTTCTGGTGGAACAGGGAATCAATATTGGGGTCTTCCGGGCCTAAGCAATACAACTTTTAAGGTTCAACCCTTGCTCTCTGACGGTCAGCCTCTAAGTGACCAAGAGTACGTCAGATCAGGTCTTCTTGGCTTCCTTGGACCAGTACGTACCTTTTTTAATGTATTTATTTTGGAACATATCTCATGGATAACAAATTTCTATCAATAAAAATATTTCATGAAAAAAAATCAAGACTTCATGAATAAAAAGTACAAGAAATGCCAAAAAAAAAGAGTCATTAAATACACCACAGGTTTTCCTTCAAAGTTTACTTTCAAAATTCCAGCTCATAAATGTAATGTTCTCTCTCCTAATTGCTCAAATCATCGCTTCATCAGTTATCTTTCTGATTCAGTCAGATCATAGAAATGTTTGCTACCATTTTATAGACAAAAAACACTCTTTTGAAATCTCTCTGAAAATCAATTTATGATAGAAGTTTGTTGAAAGTTAATAATAACTTGACTACTTTTTTTTTCACAGGGTGGCTTAGTTTTTGTTTGTGGTTCTCGTGACGGTCTGATGACAGTGACCGGCAGAAAACATAATGCAGACGATATCATTGCCACCGTCTTAGCAGTTGAACCTATGAAATTTATCTACCGTGGGCGAATAGCTGTATTCAGCATACGTGTTCTTCGTGATGAGCGGATATGTGTCATTGCAGAGCAGAGGCCCGACTGCAGCGAAGAAGAGGTATTGATTGAATAAATGCATGCTGTTGTCTACAGCAAAATTTATTATTTTACATTCGATTCGATTTCCATAGGATTCAAACTTTCTTAAGACTTCAAAACATGTATTTATAAGGAAGTTTAATAATGAAAAAAGCGGAGGGTAAGGATCTAGGAGAGAAAAGAGAGGACAAGTAAAGTGTAAATTATGTGTTTCTAATCTTCAATCCCCCTTGAATCTAAAATTTAACCATAGTCCAAAAGATGGATAACTCTTGTATGACAATAATTTAATGACAAAATACGTTTGCAGAGAAAATTAAATTATCATCACAGATGAGTTTTATGTCTGTCTAACCTTTGTTAAATTTTAAATCAAAATACTTGTGCGGAAAGTTGCTCCCAACATTCTAATCGAATCCTCATTGAGTTGAAAGGTAAAGAAAATACGGATCGTAAATTATCGTTAAATTGACTTTTCTATCATCAATCTTGTCACACTGTATGGTAAATGCATGGAAAGTTTTCCTCCCTAAATATTGATGTTGCGTAGAATTAGTGCACAATGTTGGGAATATTTTTCCTAAAAAATGCTCTCAATTCTCAAATGCTCTCTACTCCAGAAAGGTCTAATGGACAAAAATGTTCAAGGGGACAATCTTTTGACTCTTCGGCGTATCTCTTTTATTCCATCTTTTCCTTTCTAAGACAGAATTCTGATTCTTTCATTGCCGTGTCCTATTTTTGTTTTAAAATGAGTCTTTTCTGAGGGGCGATTATTGAAAATTTGTAACAGAACGATAAGACATCGAAATAAGTTATAGTGCATACTTAAGATAGGGCTATGTCCTATATCGTTGTGTTGACAATGTTTCAATTAACAAGCCGCAGGCTCCCCACACTGATTAATGAGCTTTTTGTGGAAGGTTTTGATAGACTCTTCATAGCAAGCTTCCGATTATATCCTCTAGTATTGTAAAGTTTCTGATCAGTGATGAAAGATTGTTGGTAAATCCGACTGAATTAAGCAACATCTGATTCTTTTAACCTATGATTCTGGTCTGTTTTCTCTCAGAGTTTTCAATGGATGTCTCGAGTGCTCCAAGCAGTCGACTCCATTCATCAAGTTGGACTCTACTGTCTGGCCTTAGTCCCTCCGAACCACTTACCAAAAACACCACTGGGCGGTATACACCTCTCTGAGTGCAAGCGGAGGTTTTTGGAAGGAACGCTCCACCCTGCAAATGTTCTGTTGTGCCCTCACACTTGTGTTACCAATTTGCCCAAACCCAGGGAGGTCCACTCAGGTAATTTGCAATTAATTGATTTTAGTCTTATCGAAGAAAAGTTAAAAGTATAAAAGAAATGATATTCTTTTCACTTGAAGAACTTTAAGGATAAAAACATTATGAAATAATATAAGTTAGGATAAAGTAATTATGAACAGGAAAAAATGTCGGAAATTTTCAAGGGAGGGTGGGGGGAGGTGATCTTTCAGTTGGTGCAGATCTTTCACCTCTTATGTCTGTGTCTGTGATTGCACTTACAGAGACTTATTGAAATTGCAAAGTAAAATTTAAAAATCAAAGGTCCAAAAAGTTAAAATGCATTTTGCTCTATTTATATTTTCTAGGGGCACATTTGCACTAAAGAAGTCTGATTTTTATGGATATCCTTGTAGATGAATTCCTTTTGCATAAATTTGTCCGGGCTGTTTGTGGCCAAGAATTTCATGTCAAATATTGAAATTTTCATGAATTAGATGAGTCACAATTGAAGAAAATTGATAGTCTTTAATGATAATTATTCAATACCATAAACACAGTCCAACTATCTAGTCCCCTTAAATTCTTCGAAAATGGACATGTAATAGATTAAAAGACATTTTGCCAAATTCAAACAGCTTTATTAGAAACTTTTTCAGCTATTTTCCACATCATCAATTTTTAAGCTGAAACAGTCGAGTTCAATTTCTACTTACCTTTTAATATAAGTTTTCTGTCGAATTTTCATTTTTGTTTCCTCTTCCCATTCCTTTTGAGTTGAAATGACTTTTTTTGCTCAGTTTTAAAATCATATCTTATATTCAACGAGAGAAAGAGAGAACTTGGTTGATTTTTTAGACAAAGTCAATAAAAATTAGTTGTCATTTTGTAGTAAACTCTAGAACTTTGACTGAAGTCGAAAAATGCGTATTACTCATCGGTATGGTGTAAGTTTCTGCTCATGTTTTACTTTTCAAAGAAAAACTAATCAACAATTTCTTTTGAAATTTTCTGTGAATTTTTTTTCTTTATCCTAAGAAAATCACACAAAAGTGAAAAGAAACATTTTGTCTAGCTTTCCGTGAAGAACATCCAATCCAATCTGAGATTTTCAAGTATTGAAATTAAGATACGCATTTTTTGCATTCATCTATTGTCCCTTCATCCAGTATTTTGCAATGATAATGAAACTGAGTGAAGTAAAATGCCTTTTGATTGTGACTTTTGTTGGGTGTAAATTCGAAACGAAATTGAGCTCCTGAGCGAATTGATCCTCCGAATCGATCTTGAGCTTTGTGTAAAGTTTGGTGAAGAATTTTACACCCTACAAGGTTCAATCTAGAGCTTGATCCCTAAAAATTCCTCGGGTTTTGGTTTATCCGGGCTGTATGGAAGGCATGATGGTCAGTGGGTGGTAATGTTGCAGACATAGGTCCTGCCTCAGTCATGGTTGGCAACATTGTTCAAGGCAATCGACTGGCAGCAGCTCAAGGCAGAGATATGGGCATGTCGGACGAAGATTCAGATGCTAGTCGCAAGGTAATTTATTTCTAATATATTCAAATGATTTTTACTTTCTGTTAATATATCCATACATAAGATAATGCTAGTACAACAGTTCTGGAAACTTCAAATAATATATTTTGTTTTTATCTGAAGTCAGAGTCACGCCTCAATAATGGCTACAAGAAAGCAAGTTTTGGAAGCTTTTCATCTTATCAAAGCTGGTAAATTATAAGTTTTTTAGGTCAGTTGCGGTCAAGAAACTCTTTTCTCTTTAAATTAGCCTAGATTATTTGTAATTTACAAAAACACTTTTAACTGGTTTTCATGGAACTGATGGCAAATGGCACATACGGCTATCATCCGTCTCAATATTTTCATTCATGCATTCAGATGTTGCAGTTTTAGAAGAATTCAATAATATTTGTTGATAAAACTTGTCAACTTTCTTCGGAAAGTCACATTTATCAATAGATACTTATTGTTTTGTATTCTCTCTGTTCTAGTATCAATTCATATCCGAAATTCTGAAATGGCGAGCACAGAGTACGTCAGATCATGTGATATTCACTCTTTTAAACGCTAAAGGTGCTACTGCAGCCACTCTCTCCTGCTCTCAGCTTCATAAACGAGCAGAACGCGTTGGATCACTGCTCTTAGAACGTGCAAAAATCAACACTGGTGATCATGTAGCGCTCATCTTCCCACCAGGCATCGATCTCATTTGTGCATTTTATGGTTGTTTATATGTTGGTATGTTGCTCATTTATTACTTCTCCAAAGTTTTGGATCTGCAATATTTATTATTCTCTTTTATCCTTTTTTACATAATTGTATATATTTCCTCAAAATTGTCCTCAAAATGCAATTTCTTCTCATCTAAAATTATTCAGAAAAAGCCCTGTGAATGCAAAATGTAATTTTTATCTTCATTGAATCCATTATGTGTTCTATGAAGTTGATGTTTTGTGCGAGGTGCATTGCTGTTTAGTATTTTGCTTCCCAATGGTATAAAATCTTAGTTGTGGCATTAGAAGTGTGCCATCCTTCCCATGTAAGACTCGTACTTTTAGCTGTTTGCAACAGTTTGAAGTTGCAAAACCCTTTTACTGAAGTCTCTAGCATTGCCTTCCCTTTAAAAATAATTCTGGAGCTTCAATTTGCAGCATCAAAGATATTTATTGACGTTTTAGGTATTTGCATAGACTATCGGAGATCTGACTCGGCTAATATGATTGATTCATTTTAATTTTAAAAAACAAGAAACGTTTACTTCGTAAGGTGGTGAATTTTTTTTTATAGACTACTAATTCTTAGGTCTAATTCGAGTTTATTTCAAATTTTTACGTTTCTTTACTTAGCAGTTTATTAAAAATACCATTGTAAGTTTCAAATTTAGCCTTTTTTCCAACCACATTTATTGCTAATTTTTCATTAATGAAGTTGGCTATTCCAGTACATTTTATTGTTTAATTTATCAGTTAACTCTTGTTTTGAATCATTTCAATTATACATTTTATTGAAGGGAAATATGCTTGTGTTTTGCAGGTGCTGTACCTGTGACCATTAGACCACCGCATCCGCAGAATCTACAAACCACGTTGCCTACCGTTAGAATGATCGTAGATGTTAGCAAATCTGTTTTAGTTCTATCAAATATGAGTGTAATCAAATTAATGCGATCAAAGGTAATTTTTCAGTCATAGCTCCAGTAACACTGTGCGCTCACTTTCTAATTTTAATCTTTGGTTCAACACTTCCCTCACATTCTTAAGTTACACCATTCTTTACACTCATAGCTATAATGTATTAAAACTTGTGTCGCGATAGAGTCTAAACACCTGGAGAGTTTTGGGCACTATGTCACATATGAAGCTAGGCACTTATGAAAAGGATGATTTTTAACAGAAACTTGTCAGTGGTTAAAATTTTATTTGTGGGAGAGCCAGGAGAGCATTGAAAAGTGTGCGATTTATCTCCTGGCTGGAATGTTGAACTGAAGTTAATTTCTTTGTTACGTGACCCGCAGGCATTGAGAAAGATTGGAGATTTTTAGATTGTATTGTACCAACCACCCGATGCACAGATAAACGAAAGCATGAAATAAATGAGATGGTGTGTCTGATTGTATGCAAGCATTAGCTTAAGGCCTAGAATGCTTGGCTTGTTGAAACTAAGAAAGAGCCAGAAGAAATGCGAGGGAAAGAAATAGACATAAAATCCATCTTGGGGACAATTTGGAAGACAGGAGTTGCGTAACACACGACAAGTTGCAAATGATCATTGATTCTCTTCAAAGAGGAGATTGTAGGTTAAGGATAGCCTGTGTTATAATTGTGCTTACATAGTTAAATGGGTCTGAGTTTGGGTTGTGATGTGCCTCTCTTCACTGCCAATTTTCCAATATACCCCCAAAATTTCTGCTAAAATTTTACTAGAATTTCCAGAGTTTCCGGGAAAAGGAAAGAAAGATAGGAAAATAAATAAGAATAATTACATTTTAAACTGTTTCTGTAGTTGGTCACTGTGCCTTATTTCCTCCATGATCAGATTACAAGATCAGGAATTCTTTACACCCTCTGAAACGCTGCAATATCAAGTGGAAGTAAACGTAACATGCTTTACACAATAATTTTGTGGCCTCGCAGTCATCTCTGATTTCTAAAGGAGTACATCTTTCTAGGGGTACATTTTTTATTCTATATTTCCCAATTGTTTTTGAGCAGAAGAATTAGCTCAGAAATAAATTTACAAACAATTTCGAACTGCCAGAATTTGAATCTATTCTTTTAATGCAGTGCATCTTATCCAACGCCATCTTTCCGATTTTCTGGTTCCTCATAAATTGTTTGTATTTTAATTACAGGAAGCCAGTAGTTTTGTGGATGTCAAATCGTGGCCTCCAATTTTAGATACAGATGATATGCCCAAGAAGAAACTTACCGCCATGTACAGAGCTCCAACCGCGGAAATGCTTGCCTATCTTGATTTTAGGTACACAAACGACTTTTCTTTTCATGATAATGCTACTCTCTTGAGCTCTGAAATTATTCCTGAATGGATTTCAGGATTGATGTTCGAATCTTAGGCCACTCCTAATTTAAAATTTTGTATACCTTATTCCTCAAATTTTTTTTTTCTCAATTTTGACGTGTCACTTACTGCATTTGTCGTTTTAACTGGAAAATAATTGGATCACATTCAGCAGAAGGGAACCAGTGCGTTTTTACAGTGTTGTCAAAACCGTTGATCTCCAATTTGTTTGAATAAAAAATTCACCACAAATTCAATCTCCTTTGAATTTTTGGTGGATACTTGTTTTGAATTAAAGTTCCCTGCAAGTAAAACATTTTTGCACAATTTTTCGAGCAACTTCGCAGTTGCCACAGTGTAGCCTTTTCTGAAATCCATGTATTTTGCGGGAGGAGTATCTAATGTTATTAATCATAAACTGCTATCCGATTTTTTTCAGTGTATCAACAACCGGCATGTTAGCTGGCATTAAAATGTCGCATGCTGCTGTAACATCGTTGTGCCGAGCAATGAAGCTGGCTTGCGAGCTGTATCCCTCACGCCACATCTCCCTTTGTCTAGACCCGTATTGCGGCCTAGGCTTCGCACTCTGGTGCCTCTCAAGTGTTTATTCTGGTCATCACTCCATCCTCATTCCACCCTCGGAGGTTGAGGTCAACCCTGCTCTTTGGCTCTCGGCTGTTAGTCAATACCGAGTGCGAGACACATTCTGCTCTTATGGTGAGTACCATTCTTCTCCTGAATAAATTTTCTGACAACACTTAAATTAGAAGTTGAGCCCTATTCTGTGACTGCTCTTAAGTATAAAATTGAATATTCGTATCCCAATTGAATGATTATGGAACAAACTTTTTATGGAGAATTTTGGACTTGGTTGAGTACCATTTTCATGATTTATTTCTCATCAATCAGTCATGGAAGCGCCTGAAAGTTGTTATCCTATTTGTGGAAAAGGCACTGTTACTGAAGAATTTTGTATTACAGATATCTCATGATTTTTTTCTTTCTTTTCCTATTACTCTTTTTATTTTTGGTAGGTTGAATTTATGAGTTGCTATTTTAAAGGAAAAAAAAATTGATGTCAATCCTATGATATATTTTATCACTGATTTTTTGGAAGACCTAAGTATTCGATTTAGTTATAATTTATCCATTTCTAACTTTTTGATCTCCTGATATATTTATTTTTTTGTGTAATCAGGTGTTATGGAACTGTGCACGAAAGGGCTTGGCTCTTCAGTAGGACAGTTGAAATCACGAGGAATCAGCTTATCTTGCGTGCGAACGTGCGTTGTTGTAGCTGAAGAGCGACCACGCATTGGTTTAACCACTAGTTTCTCTAAATTATTCTCTGCACTGGGGCTTAGCCCTCGAGCAGTTTCCACATCCTTCGGCTGCAGGGTTAACATTGCCCTATGTCTTCAGGTAAGTGTGTTTTCTTTCACCTTGGAAAAAATAATTTGCTAAAAGCAATTAACATTCTAAACTGGAAAATGGAATTAGCTAAAAAGGGTTTTATATCATTAATATTATCATAATTTATCAGTTACTAAAGAAATCTCTTTAACAGGCTGAATATTTAAAGAGCTTAGCCTAAGGGGATGAATTATCCATCCGAACTATCAGCAGATTAAACAGGGAAATATGAGCAGTTTTCATTAAAGTCAGCCATGTTCATGATTTTGAAAATACTACCAGTGCAATGAGCTGCCATGAAAATATTCTCAACTGTCAATTATAGCACTATTTGTGGGAACTGGTATGGCCATCACTGAGTATGTCATCTAGTTTTTCATAATTGACACTTATCAACAGATGTTCTGTATTTTTGCATTCTTCAACTTTTTGATCAACTTTGAATGGAGTGATCATCAGAGTTAAGGAGTAGATAACAATGTATACTACACTCTCAAATATCCAGGTCAATTTGGCAGGTGCCTTATAAAAGCGTAATTTGGCCCTATCATCGATCAGAGCAAGCTGATTTTAGACTAGTGAGCATTAATTTTGGTTAAAATTTTCTGTTATTTCTGGAATTCGTTCACGATTTAGATACAGAAGATAAAAAAAGCGTATTTTCATGTAATATGCTTTGATTAATTTATTTTTGTATCCAGATTCCTCCTTAATTTGAATCTGTCCAGTTTCAATTGTTACAAAGAATTAGGTACTTATTGTAATTGTGAGACGTTTGATAGGAAAAATACATTCAACTATGAGACCATGAGAAATTTCCTCAGACAGACTGCCTTTATTGAGAGCGTACAAAGTGCGTTGACATATTTATAGAATATTCTACCTGTGTAGGAAAATCGATTGTAGATATGGTGTCTTGAAATAAACGAAAAGAGCTGGTGATGAATGGTGCTTAGGTATTATTGATGAAATTGTCATTCTGAATGTAATGTTTTTCCTTCTCTTTTTCTTTCAGGGTGCATCTAGTCCTGAACCTTCTTGTGTATATGTTGATTTACGTGCATTGCGGAATGATCGTGTTTCACTGGTTGAGCGAGGCAGTCCTCACTCTCTTTGCTTACTTGAATCTGGAAAACTTCTACCTGGCGTCAAAGTCATTATCGCCAATCCTGAAACAAAAGGACAGTGTGGAGACTCTCATTTAGGAGAGGTAAAATATTTCACCTTTGTATTTTAGATTTTTTTATTTATTTTTTCACGGAAAAACTAATTGTGGTAGAAATTTTTGATTTTACTTTGGCTTCATGAGTGCTATCATTTTTCCCAGTTACCTCAATAATTGGTTCTCTTTCATTGCTCACTAAATCATTCATTTAATTTATTGCGCTAGACTCATTATTGTAGAATCAGGCTAAAATGGAAGTAACAGAAATTTCATGTATTCTGAGACTTTCAGCCTGCTTCGATGCATTTCAATTAATTTGATGGTGGTTGGTGTTATTTATCAACACCTGTATAAGCAGCGTGACTAACTTACATTAATATCTAAAAGTAGTTTTTTGCTTTATTGTAATGTGGTCATGAAATCTTCATTTCCTCAATTTTATGAGAACTAGGGGGCTATGCCCCCTGGCAGCTTTGCGATCTAACCCACTGAAGCACTTCAGCACCTCAGCACCTCAGGCGGTATGTGTTACACGTTACTCTTATGATTGTATCTTAATAGAGAATGATTTGACTCATCATACTATTTTTACAGAAAAAATATATTTAATAAAATATTTTTACAGAAATTTTTACAGCCGTATGGGGGACAGTACTGTCACAGGTTTAGCAATCCTGCGTACCCCAGCTGGTAGCCCCTGCCTCAAAGGGGGTGGGTAGACAGGGCTCTTAGCTGTGGTGGGAGCAACCTGTCCAGGAGAGGTAACTCCGAAATCAAACCCTGGTCCTCCAGGTTGGGGGATTGGGGCATCGGGCTGACTCCCCGATCCTCGGAAAAAATGTACAATGTCAAAAAACCCAAAAACATATGCCTCGGTAACCATGGAAACAAACGGATTCTTCGACTTAGATTACGGAAAAAGACACTCGCTTTTGGTACTTGGAATGTGCAAGGCATTTCCAAGAAACTGACGGAAGTGGTATCAGAGATAAAGAACCCCCATCAAGATCACCCATCCTTCAGAAGCATTCTGCTATTTATATTAAGGGTTGATTCATCAAAGGAATCTCATTCGTACTTACTAAAGTTTGTGTTCCTCATTTCCAGATCTGGGTTCAGTCCCCTCACAATGCCAGTGGTTACTTTTCAATCTACGGTGAAGACGGTGAGTGCAATGAACATTTCAACGCCCGGCTAGTGACAGGCAACACTGGAGAGGTCTACGCTCGAACAGGCTACCTTGGTTTCTTACGCAGAACAGAACCTCAAGCAATTACGAGTGTCACACACAGCGAAGTTACAAACTTATCTGCTTCTGATCTTTCTCTGGCCTCTCAGCCAATACAACCTCCTGACTCAGCTGGTAAGTTAAGCAGTAGAAGTTGGTCACTAAGTATAATACCAACTAGTAAACAACCAGATAAATTGTTTGCCAACATATTCCATGTCCAGCCGGCCTTACTGACCATTCTTTAGGTGTAAGCCAAGAGCCAGAACAGTCATAGTTGCACAGAAAAGGAAATTAACCTGCGTAATATTTGACCCATTTTTAAAGCTTGGTTATATTATGTTAGCATGGTTATATTAATCGGTTATCATTTTTTGGTCTTTCTTTAGAATTACATGATGCAGTGTTTGTGGTGGGTGCGCTCGATGAAACCATTATGTTAAGAGGCATGCGGTACCATCCGATAGATATTGAAAATAGTGTCATGAGATGTCATAAGAAAATTGCTGAATGGTGAGTATTTCATGTTCTTATTAGCTCCTTTTTATACTTTTAGATTGACTCATCGCATCGCAGTATTTAGAAGTCAATGGTTAAAACATTTGGGAAAAAAGCAATAACTAAAATTGAATCGCTGGCTGGTATGCTAATCTGGTCAACATAGCTAATGTGGTCTTGATTAGAGACCAGACAGTTTGGAGTTGAATCATCTCCAGTTTGCACATTGTCTCAGGTTTTTAAGATTATCCTCCAATTTGAGAAAAATTGTCTTATCGTACTTAAAAATCCTTGAATTTTCTATCCTTTTGGACCTAATGCAGGAATATCATAAAAATCGTCACGGCTAAATTTTGGTATTTATTTTTATGATGTCCTTTACGGCCTGTTGAGCAGGATGAGCTTTTAAAATCCAACTTTTTATGGATCCAAGATAATGAGAGGAAGGCTGAAAAGTGAATTTTTCAGTTCCCTTAGATTAGTGAATTTTCTAATATAGATGAGGAGCTTTTGCTGTATCTGTGTGGACGCTGCTATCACTCAGAGGAATTTGATCCATGTCGTCTGTCTTATATTCTCAGCTTGTAAGGAAACAAAATTTCTGCAATTAGATCACCAATCAGTTCTTGCAACATTTCAACTAGATAGTGTGTGTATAAATGTCAAGAAATTCACTCTTCAGCAGTGCTTCTTACAAAATTGGCATAAAAAGTTGGATATTAGAAGCACATTGTGCTTAGTGAGGAACATCATATGAAATAATCTTTTTTTTTTCTTTCTTGTCAAGAACCTTGTTTTTCTATCAGCTGACATTTTTTTGTAATATGCGTAGCAAATGTATCATTATTATAGAGTGCAGCTTTATTCTTGCGTACAAATACAGGGTGGCCATAATTTATTTCTTTGATTCCATCCATTCATTAAAATAGTTTAAAGCTCTAATTCTGATGCTTGTAGATGGTAAAAGTGTTTGGAGTCACATTTTAATGTAACTTGATTGTATTTTCAGTGCTGTGTTCACGTGGACAAACTTGCTTGTGGTAGTCGTCGAGTTGGATGGCAACGAAAGTGAAGCCCTAGACCTTGTTCCGCTAGTCACAAACATTGTTTTGGAGGAGCATCATCTCATCGTTGGAGTAGCAGTCGTTGTTGACCCTGGAGTGGTACCAATCAACTCTCGAGGAGAAAAACAGCGCATGCACCTGCGAGATGGTTTCCTAGCGGACCAACTAGATCCAATCTACGTCGCATACAACATGTAAAATTTGCCTCTCATATATAGTAGAAGGTCTTAGTTAACACAAATCACAGAACGTGTTGCAAAAAGCAGAAACGCTTAATTTTTTGAAGCTTTGAAAATATATTAAAACTCAATCACAAGCAAAATGCATGGCAGTTTTGATGTTTAATGCTATATTCTACTTGTCTGAAGAAAGTGCAACTTGGTTGTACTTATCATTCAAATAGGACTTGAATATATCACGGTTTAAGTTGTCACGGTATAATCAACAAATAGTTGTCATTCAGAGAATTTAAATTTCAAAAACGCTGTTGGTGGGAGGCAACTCTAAAAGGTAAAGGAACCAAATTAAAGAGGAGTTTCATTTGTTAAAATCAGAAATATTCTCACTGGCTGTTGGTTGGGTCTTTTGTTCTTTTCGCGAAAAATAGAAAATGAGCAAACTCGGTTGTTGATTCTCATGGCTATTTTCATCGCCTTGTAGTAACATTACCTTTTATCTGTGAGTGACTAAAGAAACCATGTCTTCTGTTTTAAATTAAAAACTCGATTTGCTCTTTTGGCTCCTCTATTCCAAAACATTACTTTTAAAGATGACTTGGTCTTTATTTTTGACTGTCAGAGGTGAAATTATGTTGATGTTATTCTGTGTCAGTCAAGTCTGATCTGTTTATCTCTTCTTTCTCTTTTTGTTATTGTTTTATACTGACTGTGCTCATAGCTCATAGTGTTGTTCACCAGTAATTTGTTTGTACTTTGTACTTTGTAATTATGATTTTTGTTGTTTTTAAAATTTGACTCGACAAGGGTTTGATCGCTTGTTGGATGTATTTCCTGCAATTTTACTTACGTGACTTGTATTGCAGTTATTTTGTAGATATGACAAAAGAATCATCAAAAATTGATGTTTTCTCAGTCAATGATGATGAATCAAACTTATCTAAGACCATGCCTGTGGTGTCTCAACAATGGTTAAATGCTTGTTTTTATTTTTAATGTTTCAACAAAATCTTTCGACTGATATGTTTGGGCAAACACATGTTTTCCTATATTCTTAAATGCTTTTGCCATCATTTAGGTATCGTTTTAGTGTTAATTTTTTTCAATTGGAGAGGAGTTCATGTAGATGACCGTAACATGCTTTTGACCATCAACAACTGATTTTTTTTTCCCACATAATCTTTTGTGCTAAGACTGCGCAAAGTTTTCTGCTTTGAGTTTTTGATTTTGTTATTCTTAAATATTTTACTTTTATCAGAGTGATATCGGAATCTAGTTCTGAGTTAATATGAGAGATCTCTAGGGAAGATGTTGTCAATAATTATGAGTATAATTCTCTTATCTTTTCCATTTGGCGGAAGGTCTGACTTCTGTACATTTAATCAGAACTTCGAATCTTTACTCAAGAATTTTCAAGCCATTTACTCATCATTCTGGTAAGCATCACATAAAAACTGAAAAGCAAGTAATTTTTCCCTCCTCGAAACTTCTTCGTGGTTCACCTAATTTATTAGTTTATTTTGCATCACTTTGTATATAGATTTCAATCTCTCAATTGTCCAAGCAATTATTTTGTGAGAAGAAATAAATGAAAAGTCGCATAGTAACAGCTTGTTACATATGTTAATAGCGTTTTTTAAAAATGATAGCGCAGATTGTTTCAAACATAACTTTGGCTTTGCCTACCTAGGTTTCCTTGTACCTAACTGTGGCCATATTATTATCCATCGAAATTTAGTAAGAGTTTGCCAGTGTGAACGGAGCCCAATGGCTGGCATGGGCAGTAGAGTTCAATTACTTTAATACCGAATTTATGCTTTCATTGTTGGAGGTTTGCTCTTTGCCATTTTTCATGGTCTTTTGTAGTTGACAAGCAATGTGGAAAGTTTGAACCATTTTGTAGATTTTTTTCCTTGACGTAACATTTTTTAAATTGTTTCAAAGACATGGTAATTGTTTTGTCGTTACAAGTAGAGGTTAGGTTAGGCAATGTTGTAGAGTGGGTAAAATCAATGTCTTTTTTTTGTCCTGATGCTCCTTTTTTCTTGCAGAGTATGAGTTTTTGCTGGTTTTACCATCAGCTCAAATTACTCCGTCTCCCTGACGTTTTGTGTGTCCATCCACAAATATTTTGAGAATTTTGCTCAAGTGAATTTAAAAACTCACGACCATTTGCAGCCAATGAACCTTCGCCAAACTTTGAATTAAGTCCATCTCATGTGCTATACTTTATTTCATCGCTTGAAGTTCATTTTAATTTGCGTGCAATTTTTCCCCCCTCATTACGCGAGGTCCATAATCCTGATGAAGGCCGAGCTTGACATGTACCTTATTTTACGTACAACAATCAATTAGTGCCGAATTTCTTAAGGTTGTAAAAGTCATTGCCATGTTTGTGAAATGCAACATTTATCAAATTAATCAGTTACCATTCTGCATATTGAAGGGGGAAAAATAAGACAGCAAAGGCAGAAAAAATAATGCAGGATCATCGTGCTGCTTTAAGAAACTAATGACGCAGACTTTTTGCAACCTGCTTTGTCAGAACTTAGTGCAATATCGACGAGTCCAAGTGTTTCCTATAAGTTTGTATCGTACCCATTTACTTTTAATATTCATACTTTTTTTTTTTTCATTATTGTAAAGGTAATTTTTTACGCTTTTGTGTAAAAATCACAAAATCCAATGAAATTTTATTCACTTGCATAAAACCTTTTAAGGATAACTCAGAAATTTAACAAGGAAGGAAAAAGAGACTATAATAAAATTTTGAACAAAATTATTGTTACTTTGTAGTGGTCTCAGTAATATTAATTTTGAATTCGTATGCCTTTTTATCAGCAGATATTTTTTTCTGTACAGGATTATTTTGTAGTTAGAACACAATTGTATTTTGGCATATATGTTACCTACCAAGTGTGTGCTTTTATGTATATGTGTGTAAAGTAATCCATGTTTTATCAATGAATGTTGGTGTACTTTTTTCACATCTATGTGGAAGTATCAGATCCCCCATTTAAGTCTAAAAACAAGATGATGTGTTTTCTCCTCTATTTTCCTTCCTTTTATTCTATGTTATTCACAAACCCTAAGTGCATAAAATGAAATGATGGAACTTCATTCAACAGTGGTAGATAATAGAGACTGCTGTTTTTTTATCCGTTCGTTCTTCTTTTTTCAATCAAGTAAAACATTTTCCTGAAGACAGTCATTTATTAAGAGGACATATCCAGTCATAATTCTAATACCGTAATATGAGGATGTAGACAATAATTGATGTAACACTATTTTATGTAACCATTGTTTGATAACAAGTAAGATAAATGGTGATTCATGAGACTCCTCCAGAAAATTCCTTTTTCAGTTCTTCCCCCCTAGATTTATCTACCCGTGTATCTTCTGTTGATTCTGTTTACCATTCCAACTGACAGATATATTTGAGAATATCCTCATCATGAGAAGTTAACATAAAAATTATTTTTAGGATATTGAGGCAATTCCAATGTGAAAGTCGCTGCAGAAGTGGAAGCAATATCCGAAACGTAGAATTTATAAAGTCAGGCCTTCGCATTTCTGTAGGAACATTTTAATAAGTAGCTGTTGAATATCAAACTTTGAAGTTAATTAGATTTTCAGTAGATAACTACCAGGTAAAAGTGAAATAACTGTAATCTTTTCGTTTTCCTTTACAAAGTATCTAAGAAGTTAAAATTGTCATCATTCTTTTTAAAAACAGAATGAAAAATTAAAGCAAAAATCAGCTCAACATCATTATACTTAAAATTTAGTAAATCATTTAGCACTAACTATAAGTTTGCCATTAGAAATTGGTTTCTTCTCTTCAGTTTTGGTTTAATCCAGTGTTTCTCTTTCAATAACTTGTTTACATTCATCTTGAATTATATCCCATAGTATTATTTTTTGGCATAATCTACTTTCAGGCAGGCTATCTGTGCCAACTTTTATCTACAGCATTTGATTTCCATTCCCAAATTGGTGTTAATAAACGTTTTACAAAGTTGAGTCTTTTTAAAGGTTTGAAATTTTTCAGTTATTAAGTTATTCAGTTTCTAGCAACTCTTTCATGGCTTTGCCCCAAAACTTTTTCCTCCAGTACATTTTTTAAAGCCTTTAAAAACATGACGAGGAAGATCTTACGTGCAACTAAAGTAAGCTTATGTTTGAGTGGAAGAAGAGGAATCACTGCCGTAACAGTAGGAAAATAGATAATGTTATGATTTTTATTTTATTCACTTTTTCTTAGTATAATTATAATTTTTTACTTCAAATTTTCCGTAACTTTTTATATGTTTTTGCCAACCATATGAAATTACCAGGAAATATGGGAAATTTACTTCTACACTTCGTAGAAGAAGTTTTAACGCATGTGCATCAAAACTTGTTGAATTGGAGCACACATACCGTAATGGGTCTTTTAATATTCAACTTTAGTAAGTCCCCTACCTATCTCATAAGAGAAAAATCCAGCTTTGCAAAAAGTTTTTAAGGCAACACTGTATAAAAGCATGTCTGGCTCAATAGAATATATTCTTTGTACATATTGCACAGTAGTGTCATCTGAATATGTATCTATTTGTATTTCCACTTTCTTATTATTTTTGTCTAGTTTTTGTATTGCGTTTGTTCTAGAAATTTGTGATATTTGTGATGAGAAATTTAGGTATTAAAAGTAGAGTACCGTATGAATATATGGATGAATTTATGTACAATCTGCATTGTATCTGTGGAGTCCTCTGATATGATTTGGAGGCGAATTTGTAACTAAGTTGTGAAGTAGAGCTTTAAGGTTTACATTTATTATTCCCAACATAGTGATATGGTTATGTCTTTTAAATTCATAAATTGTGCCAGAAAAATTTGTATTATAAATATTGAATAAAATATTAATTGATTTCCTAATTTTTTTTTCCTTACACACAGAATTTTGGCTCCATTAAAAAAAAAAAAAAAAAAAAAAAAAAAAAATTGAAAGATGAAAAACTTTTAATGTTATAGCACCTATCCAAAGTGAAATTATTTTTCCAATTCTTGCTGCTTCACCACTTGCAGCACGAGGGGGTAAATGGAGATTTGAGTGTTACTGTAAAATATGGCTGTTAAATGTTTCTTGCAGTGGCGTGAATGATCGATTATCAATGTTTCACCATTTAAAGCTGTGGTAAAGAATCGATTATTAAGGTGTTTGTTGCGAACACTTAAATAATCGAACCTTTTCCATAGGTTTAAAGGGCAGATAAATCGATATATCGCAAAGCACGCCACGCCACTGGTTTCTTGCTGTATGAAAAACAAAGAATCCATCATCATTTCATCAGCTTTATTTCATAAGATTTCCAAGAGTGAAAATATATAACTCAATTGTTTTATTAAACATCCTTTTAATTTATGGTGTACATAGTTGCTACTTGCATGCTTGATATGGGACTCAGCATCCGCACTTCGTCAGCCCTGAACAGGATCCAAGACAGTTAGAGAAGCAATTCTCTGGGCAACCAGGTGGCCAATTCTGTGAACAAATGCCGTTTCGATTTCAAAGATGCAATTTATAAATTTATTAAACTGACCAGATAATTGAGGGGCTTGGAGGACAAGGCTCATAGGTGCAGTTTTTTAAAAAATTGAGATATTGATTATTTCAACCAAAGCCAGTCTTGAAGTTTATTCAGTGAAAATTCCAGAGCTAAAATCTAACTTTAAAGCATCAAAAAGTGAGTTCAAACTCCCTTTCTACCATAAGGTCCCATGTAATTTTGAAACTTGAAATTTGTATTTCTTGAAATAGCAGAAACTGCACCTATGCGCTTAGTTTTCCAAGCCACTCAATTTAAATCTAATATCGTTAAAAAATTAATAGAAAAAACACATTAAAAGTACAGAATGTTCCAGACCATTGGGATGTTTCTAGGATAAAGGAACTGTTCATACTCAGTATTGCCAAACTTTGTATGGGAATTTTATTTTTTTACAAATGAATCAATAAATAGATTTGTGCCAAGACATTGCTGAATTTCATTAGTGCCATGGCATGAAGAATATTTAGTTAAATTTTCATGCAAACCAACACATTGGTTTGGTCGTAAAAGTAATACAATTTCTAAACAATTTTTGGCAAGGCTAAATGTAAGTATGAAATTCATTTTATCATAAATACATAGCTTAAATGAGAAATCACCACCAGTGAGCTTCAGACACAAATTCAAGCACATTTTTTTTTATTTTGAAATTTCTCTAATCTGGATTATCCTCTTGGAAATATACAATCAACCCAAAAATGAGCAGCAAGATTATGTCTTTGAAGAAAAGTAGAAGAACACAAATTCAGAGTGAAAATTTGTCCTAGTTGTAAAAATAAAGTGCGGGGAAGTTTTGCCCTCAATATAGTGGCACTTACAACAGGTACACCACGCTGTACCTATTCCGTGGAAACAAATTTTTACAAATGGTTTGGCATTACATAATTATTATTTTGTTGCGTCCTTTCTTCTTTGTTGATTTTTTGGGTAGTTGTCTTCTTTGACAGAAAATATAGTATAAATTGGATTAACAAATTAAAAATCTTACGCCATATCGTCGCGACAAGAAAGTACGGCGATCTTCCCTTTCACTTTCACCCATAATGCCAGCATCCGTGTTACTAAATGTGCAGAAGAGCATCTGAAAACATGGTAAAAGCAAATAGTGAGCCAAAAGCCATTTCTTTAAGATCAATCCAAAGTTAAAGAGCCTCGGCAAAAAATGGCTTGTTTTCCCCTCTTTCTGAACCGCGCAGATTGTATTAAAACATGGCCCTTGTGAGACCTTACTGTGACCCTTAACCAACCTACCTTCATTTTATTAATTTTTTATCGTAAAATTTGACTAAGATATTCCCTATTTTTCTCCTGTTTGGAGACAGTGCTTCAAATTGATTCACCATAAGTTAATATCACCGCACTAAGCAGGAGACACGATCTGCATTACTGCTTATAACTAAGTTTTCAAGACTTAAAACTCCATGAAAAATTCCGATTTTCTTCCACACTTTGCGTGGAAAATGTTGAATCTTAAAACACATTTGCTTTCAGGTTTTTTATTGACTTTGTATTTTCACCTCTCTTTTTTTTATTAGTTTTAAAATTTTGGATTTGTTTTAAAATTTTCAAAGTTTTGAACATTAGGTACCTATTTTAAATTATGAAGACTTCAAAGATTCCGAAAATTTTTAGTTTAGCTAGAATTTTGAAGCTCTGAAAATATTTCTAACTTTTAAATTAGTTATGTATTTCAAAAAAGTGGGTTTTCTATCAACATTTTTCATGGTCTCCAGATTCAACTGTTCCGATCAGGTACCTTATGTTGAAAATAAACAGGTTCCTAAAATTGAAAATGTTCAGGAGTTTTGAGGATGATTTTTCAAGATGATAAATACCTAGTTAATTAAAAAGAGCGATTATAAGAAAGTGAATATATTGATAAATGAGTAAAAGGAGGAGAAAAATAAGCAAATTGAGAGAAGACAGCATAGTTGCAAAAAAACCCTCTCCAAAACATGATACTCACCAAAGCATACCTATGTATCCTTTTTTCACTGAAACTATGGGAATTAGAGCTTTGAACTTTCTGCCCTCATCTGGTAAGATTATCACCAAAACCGGAGGCAGACGTAGTTTTTTTTTCAGCCTTAAGTCTTAAGTCCATTTTTTAGTTTTGATTTTTTTCTTTGATAAAATCCCATCCCTCCTCCCTCTCTCTTAAGTTACCTTTGGCGAGGGGCATAATGACACCGCATGGGTAACAAATAGAACCATGATATCTTAAAATTCGTAAGAAACGAAGACATAAGGAGAGAATTGGAGGTAGGTAGCCACGGTTAGACAAGTAATCGCTGAGACAACGGAGAGATATGAATGTCATCTTGAAAAACATGTCAATGAAGAGGCTGTAGGTAAACCTCTTAGATAGTACAATAGTAGTAGTAGTGAAAAGATTAAAATGGTGGGAGACCTTTGAACTCCCATCAAGATTTACTTTGTAAGTAGTCTGTAAGGTATGAATGAGAGTGTGGATGGAGTGCGAAGGAAGACTGTGAAACAATTAAAACTAAAAACCTGCATGTTTTAATATCTCTAAAAAAGAAGGCAGAGAATTGTACAATTCCTGTTTTTTAGATAGGTACTTAATCATCGTCGCATTATCTAACGTTACCCTGTACATTTAATGCAATTCGTTTAGTTTTAGTTTTAAACCATGTAGATAGATACAGGGCCGGATTTACCTATAGGGCACTGGGGCACTTGCCCATAGCGGCAAATTTTGAGGGGCGGCAAATTTTGGCACTGGATTAATTGAAAGTTAAAGCGAGAAAAAAGGAAAAAATGGAGACAGAGACGGAGCGAAGTGAAAAGATGAGCGGCAAAATGTATGAAGGAAGGGAGTTGACGCTTGACGGGAGCGGCAAAGCTGCCGCCCCTTAGGT
>NW_017547183.1:3964902-4065799 GCF_001854935.1 Bemisia tabaci
GGGGGGGCAATGGGCATGTGGTGATGAGTTCCCGCGGTTTGTTGGACGGTCGGACGGGCAGTTCGTCGCGCAGTCTGTCGATCGCTTTTTCCTCGGAAAAAGCTTTCGAGAGACCGTTCGACGTACTATCCATCTGACGGTCTGAAAAACCTTGTGATCTCACCTCGACCGAGGCCCTCGTTTCACCATCAGTTTACGATTCGACTCCTATCTTAGTGGAGTCACCGGTGGTTCCATTTTGATAGGAGTTTAATCGTGAGCTGATGGTGTAACGAGCGCTTTGATGATAACCTGCGAGGCTTCTTGGCCACAGACCAAGAGGATCTCGGGCACCGTATCCACCCGGGCAAAGTGCCTGCTGGTCGGTGGGGAAGCTCTGCCGATCACTTCCTCGCCTGTACTGACTTGCGGCTGTCGCGCTTAGCGCTATTGCTGTGAATGCACGTCGCGCCGAAATCGGAACTTTTCCGGGACCGAGCACCCACCTCTTGCCCTATGTTGGGCAACTCCTTCCCACACTGGAAAAAAAACCACATTGGATCTAGCGTCCAGACTCTTGAAAAAATTGACAAGAAAAAGGACTTTTGATTCAATCAGATTTAAGCTTCTTGATTTAAGCTTAAATGTGATTGAATTAAGAGTATTTTTTCTTGTCGATGTTTTTAAGAGTCTGGACTCCAGATCCAATGTGGTTTTTTTTCCAGTGCATTCTCGAGAATGGAGTTCTTGCGTGCGTCAGGGATTTGTAATCTAAATACTTTTTTTTATAAGTCGTAAGTAACAACCTCCCCCACCCCTACCTGGAGTTGGCTCCCCGCTCCCCCTATACTCAGGATTCTTCGGTGGTAACGTTGCCTCTCCATTTCCCCAAACCTGACGACATATGTTTCAGTTTAGCATAAAAATCTGTGTGGATTTTTAGCGTGGTTCTTCTCAAACAGAAATAATTCAGTTGAGCACTTCAGATCTCGGCGTTGAAATTTGAGTTGGAAGATTCGTTCGTTTTTTTTCTTGTGCGATCTTCACAGACAGAATAAGAAGCTCTCATTTCGAGGGGGACGTTACAGCATGCAAGGATGCAAGTTTCCAGCATGTAATAAGAAAATCATTCCATGGGTTTTATATCTGTAGGTTTCATACTTATGAGATCTTCGAAGAAACATTCTTTAACTTCAAGGGGGGGGGGCCGGCAAACAAAAAAATGCTATTAGATGGATCTAATTTCCGACCCCTTTTTTAAAATAAATTGTATCGCGAATCCTAAACTTCAGATTTTTTGCCACCTAAGTAAAGGAAAGCGATACACTCTGAAATCGGCTGCCAGCCATGCAGCCCAAACACCCTCATGAATAGTGCACTCCAAGTTAGCTAACACCAGAGAAACGTTCTGGAATATAATCGCGCTCATCTGATTTACCTGCACGGATAAGAGGCAGCGTTACATGTTTCTTATCAAACTTTTCTCATGCGGGAGCCAACTCTGTACTCTTAATAGCCAATTCGGACTCTCGGCTCGGGGAGCTACTTATTGTCAGTATCACCCCAAATCCCTGACGCATGCAAGAGCTCCATTCCCGACCAAAGTATACTCCTCGAAAAACTAAAAAAAAAAACTAAAAAAAACTAAAAAAAAAACAACTAAAAAAAAAAACAACTACTTGCTTACTTACCATTACCTACTTACATTTGATTATACACGCTGCATTTAAAGTTCTTTTTTCTGTTTTTGTTTTCCGTAGCAGAATTTTTATTTCAATAAAAAATCGTGGAGATTTACGCCAAATTTCTGGAACTAAAAGAAACCTTTCGGTGACAAATATTGCATTCAATACTGCCAATAAAATGTTCTATGTACAATTCCACTCTTCTCATAATTTAATTCAAATGAAATTATTTTAGAAAGTTGTCACTTAAAAAGTTTTTTTCGTCACTTACTTACTCTCTTACCCCTATCCAGGGCCGCCCAAACACAATGTGGGCCCCAATGCCCCGGTAAAAATTAAAGTAACGCCTTTGACGTGTCTGGGGGGCCAAGAAATTTTTCAAAATTGAAGGTACTACAGATGGATTTTTATGCCTCCTCAACGTAATTTCTCAGTCGTTTGTATAGCTTAAATTATAACGCAACAATATATCTATATTGTCAATTTTCTAAGTCTCTCTGAAGTTCCATGAAAGAAATGGGTCGGAGGGGCCCACGAGGCAGCGAAGGAGGCCCCAAAACCTGGATAATACTCAAAAAAATTTGCTTCTTTGTGAGGTCCCGAGACAAATCGATAAACTACTTTAGTACCCCAAAAACTTTAGAACCATCTCGACCTCGGTGACGGTGAGGCAAGGTCGTAGGACGATATTCCCGTTTGCCGCCCCCCCCCCCCCCCNGGAATGAATGATGTAATATTAGTACCAAGTACCGCTCCTACTGTTAGTTCCAGTGTTTATTCACCACTTATGAATAATTCTAATTTTATTTTTCCTATCTTCGAAGCCGACCCTCTTCCCTTCATGAGATTCATTATCAAAGATCCAAGTTCAAGACTATCTAAAACTACGAAAATTTTTTCGAAATCAAGCCAATGACTACCTGCTAAACTCGTAGTTTATATTCTTTGCTTGTTGAACTGTCCACCCAAGATTCTCCTGGAACCACGCATTTTATTGCTCTAATATTCATTGTTGAAAAAAATGTTCTAGTTCACATCAATACAGTTTTAAGTATTATTTTTTTGTAGTTTCAATTTTCATAAATTAAACAGCGCGATAGAAAAAAATCGCGTGAGCTTTGCTCTTTGGTTAACTAGTCATGTACCAATGTAACTTATTTTTAATCTTAACGTAAAATCCCGGAGGTAATACGTTTTCAAACTTGTTTTTCTTCGAAAATAAACTTTATCTACAATCAACCAGTTCAAAATGATTGAGAGATCACAGCTTACTTGAAACTTTTCACTGACTATCTGAGGTTTATTTTAGCGGAGGCCTAAAAATGTTGAGCGAGGTAACACTTTGTCTTAATGTCACATTAATTTGCGTCCCGATGCTTTAATGGATGTCAATGCCTCGAACTTAAATAGTTGTCTACGGAAGGCATAAAAAAACAATGTATGGCGAGGCTCAAAATAATTAAACTAAAACGTTGTGGAAGTAAAAAAAAATTGTACAAAACCCCCCATAATAGCTAACAATCAAATATAAATCAAACTTTTCATCATAGCCATCAACAAAGTAAATCACCCCCCCCCCCCCCCTCAACAACTAGTCGAAGGTCGTGTAATGCATCATTGCATCTACTTGGGTTCACTATTAAACGTTAAGGTCTGTTTCTTCCTTTCAGATTTTCTTTCTTCTGAACGATCTTTGTCTGAATCATAATATGGCAGAGTATAGGTTTTTGTCGTCTTTTTTTAGGTAGTGTTTTTTTAATTATTTCATACTTTCAAAACTCAGTTTTGAAACCGAAAAATCGCCATTTCCTCCCTTTCTCTGTTTAGGTTGCGTTTCTAAATCGGGGGTCAATAGATGCGGAAAGGCCGGAAATATTACTGATTTTTTGAAGGCACGGGCGGTTTGGAAGTACTGACGAAGTACGAAAATTCCGCAAGAAGGTCCGGAATTTTTTGCTTCATGCCATCCGTTTTTTTTTTAAGACAACTAGCAAATTATGCAATCCCTTGCGCATTGAATTTTAGTGCAGTACTTGCCCGCTAGATCACGATTTTGCCGCCAGTCGATCTATTTCTAAGTTCATGGTTACTACATTTTTTTTCGCGTTTTGTGTGTGAATTTTGAATTCTGTCACACGAAGGTACGGAAAAAGCACTGCATTTCTCTGTTGAGAAGGTGCTGTATTTTTTGGGAAAGCTCTGAAACAGCACTGTGAATGCATTGATTTTTGGTTCGCCAGTTTGAGTAGACGCTCGGTAATTTCAAAAATCCTCCATGTTCCTCAGGATCTAGCCAACTATGATCTAACTGGATGCATCACTGTTAAAAATTCAATACCAGTAACCTCAAGATTTTTCACATTCCACAAGAAAATATCAAAAGTAAAATTGTATTAAATTAACGTTGTAATTCATTATTTCCAGTACCCCTGAGTTAAGTTCATTTTGGTCCTTTCGGCGTATCAGGGGAAAACCGCACGTCGGCCCCACTTGGATTGCATTTTGCAGTTCGGAATTATAATATTTGACTCTATTTAGAATCGACGAATGCACCATTTGTTTTCCTATACACATTAGTGCGTTTTTACAGTTGAGTCAGATTTTGTAGTTACTAACTGCAAAATTTACCTAGTCCATTTATTTTGATGGAAATCTGAATTTTTGGAACTCCGTATCTCATATCCAGCGTAAGATAGGACTACCTAATGCTCCAGACACACGAAACGGTTTATTGGAGATTTCTAAAACGCCACTAACTCAAGGTTTCCAAAGATGTTGGTTACGTACCTTATGTTTCTGGGATACTAAATGAGTAAGGAACTGACATCGAGGATGTGCAGCCTCCTAATTTTAAATGCAGCTTTGCATTTTATTCCAACGGGACAAGCCTAAGAGTGGTTTTTCATTTTGACACTTATTTTCTCCGCTAAGTTTTTACTGAGCGAATGATGCTTACATATATTTAGTTTTTTGCACCTGTACTCAGACGCGGTTGTTGAAATATCGAGGACAGCAGGGAATTGTTCAAACATGTTTCGTATGGTGATAACGAATTTCTCTCAGTGCAACCTTAACCAAGTAATGTGTTCGATAAAAATGTCTAATTTTTTTAACTGAATTTTTGATGAAAACTTGTGTAATGTTCATTTCCTCTTCTGGGGAAAAAATGTCTTGATGTTGCTCATTAACGCATGTTGTACTCTCACTTGTTTGCGTTTTCAGAAAAATTTTAAAACTGTACCTCCTAAGTAATTGAAAGTTAATTTTTCCCATCCGCGGTGACTTTTTATTAGAATCCCCCCCCCCCCCCCCCNTTGACTTATGAAGGAAAATGAGGCCTTTCCAATAAGCATTCCCCCAAATCATTCTGAAGGAACCTCTGCTCAAGGCATTAAAGTAATTCTTGAAATGTTCAATCGTCAATATGCGTCTATTGTTGCACTTAGAAATAAGCGATAGAAATTGATCGATGGTTTTAAAAAACTTGAGGCCCCTTGAGCCCCCTTTCCGACCCTCTCCCCTAGCCAAACTACTGAGATCGATCACCGCGCTATCACCACGATGACGTCCAATCGTACTTAATTTTGCAATCAGGAACTTCTATTTTTGACTTATTCATAAATGCACCTATCTGCATAGGGAAACTAATTACACATAGGTTGTTTTTCAATTTTGCGACCACTGGTAAAAAAAAACCTCTTGGACCAATGCCGCGGTGCATTGACTTAAGAGTGCAGTTTCTTGTCGCCGGATTTAAGAGTCTTGAACTCTTGTTTCAAGCGAATTTTGCATTGATTCAATTCAAAATCCTCTTGAAACTAGAGTCCAGACTCTTAAATCCGGCGACAAGAAACTGCACTCTTGAACCAAGAGGTTTTTTCTAACGAGTGTGTAGTTCTTAATTGCAAAATGCAGTCAAGTTCTCGAACAGTTTGTAGCTTGTAAGTGTATAAATGCCCATCGCTGGCAGGGGCTGTCTGCAGCATTGTTTTTGTCATGATAGCGAAGAGATCAGTAACTCTTAAATTTTCTAAAATCGAGTTTCGAAATTTGCCAAACTAATTTAGATGAAATCACTGATGCAGCACCGCATAATTCGTCTTACTTGTATACAAACTAACAACTCATGTGAATAAGCCGTAAGTGCGCAAAAATTGACCTGTTTCAGACGCAACAGCTGTACATGATATCATTTTCGCTAGAGAACCAATAAAGCTGTACTTATACGTTTAAAATGACGCCATTTTCTGCTCATGCCTAACTTTGAAATCTATTTGATGTTTGTCCTAAAACAACCACGAAAGTATGCAAAAGATTTGTTGTAAACGGCAGATTTTTTTTTAATGCCCAAAGTTATCCTTAATCGAAAATAAAGGGAACCTCTCTTCAAATAGCTGAAAATAAAATTCGTCGCTTTTTTAATATTTTTTTAATTTATATAATCCGAACGATTTTTGAGAATCTTTCGGACGTTTGGTGGCATTTTTATGAAGAGCAGAGGCCTCTCTCAATAAAAGCATCCGCTCAGACGCCATTGAGCCCATTTTCTCACAATTTAATTATTGCACTTACGTCTCTCTTCGCTGTCACGGCAGTATTATTGTATTTCTAGTGTATATAACTAACTTTATCTTCTCGATCTTTTGGTTTCATACCGAACATCCCTTTCGTCGCAACGTTTTCAACTCTTTTTCTCCATCTTTCACGTGTACTGCGGGAGTTTCAACCGGATTTCATTTCGACTACTCAGTCCAATTTTCATCCAAGCGGAGCAACTGGATTGAATATAAGGGCGTCGTTGTGTTCCGTCCTTCATCAGCTAAAATTTTCTTCGACCTCAGGAATTCTTTATTTCGCGAAATTAAGTTCTCCTCGCACAATGATCATGCAAAACGATGTTTCTCAAAAGCGCAAAATTGGTTTCGTCGCTCCATGCCAAACGAAGATTCTCGCACTAATTAGATTTGCTCTTATCGACGCGCTGTCAAGTATATCGCCAAGCATGTTAAGAAAAGCAATTTGAATGCATCCCTTCGTTTGGATGGATTATGGATTTTTATGGTACTATGTGATGAAAAATGCAATATTCAACATGGGCCTCACCATCAGTATTTTGGACTAATATTGACTCAAACAAATGCCACACACAACACAAATGTCACAATGCCGACAAGCTCCAGCCAAGTATGAACCATAGCGTCCATATTTTGAGCCAATGTTTTTTTTTTCGTGGATCGTATGAATAATTTCAAGTGTGTCGTGCGGTCGGGTGGTTCTCTCTCAACCTTGAACTCAAAAAAACACCCGGAATCTGCTATATCCAGGATCAAGTGCCGCAGAATTATTTCGACATCGATTTCTCCCGACACCTGACTCTCCGATGAAGAATTCTATTAAAGATGTCGTAGTGTATCCTGAAGAGGAGGTTCTTCTTAGCCGCTCTCGATGCGAAAATGATGACCTTAAGATCAGATTCGTTCCTTTACTCACCAAATCTGTCTGTTACAATACTTCCAGCCATCTTCAGGGAGTTCAAGTGGAAGACGAATGGTCGAATCCCCAAGAGCCAAAACCGATTGACTGTCATTAATGTCGTTCATGACGAAACAAACGTCCGAAGAGCTCAAAAATATTCGATGACCTCACCAATGGAAAAATCTAAAAGCGGATTTCCATGGATTTTCAAGAAGAACAAAGCAACTTTGATGAACGACAATGTCGAAACAGACCATTAAAATGGACCGAAAATTACCAAGAAAATCATCGCCTTTTATAATTAACTAATAAGTTGCGATTTTCCAGGACATTGAGTCCCGGATTTAAATCTCGGTAGTGGCATTAAATTTTCACGGAACTGACGAGTGGATTTGCAGAAACAGATACTACTCGGCCTTAATCCCTGAAAATTTTAAATGCCTGGAGCATGGATGTGCTGACTCCCAAATACCGTTCAATTCAAGTTTTGTTCAAATCTCGGCAGTGGCATCAAAGTTTCACGGAACTGACGAGTGGATTTGCAGAAACAGATACTACTCGGCCTTAATCCCTGAAAATTTTAAATGCCTGGAGCATGGATGTGCTGACTCCCAAATACCGTTCAATTCAAGTTTTGTTCAAATCTCGGCAGTGGCATCAAAGTTTCACGGAACTGACGAGTGAATCTGCAGAAACAGATTTTACTCGGCCTTAATCCTGAAAATTTGAAATGCCTGGAGCATGGTCTCCCAAATACCGTTCAATTCAAGTTTTGAAAATTACAAGATGATATTCTGAAGACATTCTGATCCCAACAAGGTTTTGATCGAACACCACGTGCCTGGAAAAAGGTGCAGAAACGTCTCGTAAATGATGGCGGCAGGACCTCAACGAAGAGATCCCGAGAAGTCGGCTACCGCATGACCTCCGAGAAGAAAAATTCATGTGGCGTTTGGGTGTCGCAGAACGCCGGAGTGCGTGTAGGAAATGCACGTTTATATATTCTGATCACCAGTTGGAGTTGGCCGAATTTTCTCCCTTCATCAAGAGGAATGCCTTGGCAGTTTCAACCCGTGAGGCCCGATCGTTGAGATCGCAAGAAATTGACAAGCCAGTGGAAATATGCTGTCTGGATGTAACTAGATAATATTGCCAGAAATCACGTTGCGCCACGGAAGCCTCCGTATCAGCAATTGATGTATCGTTGCCGTCGAATATGTCGTGCTTGAAGTATGCGGTCGATATTGCAGGCGCTCCGAACGATCCTTGCTGACTTGACTATTCATACATTGGTATCTCTCGTGATAGTTTGAAATCACGGCATCAGCGTTTTTAACCGTTTTGGCGTTTGGAGACTGGAAGAATGATTCTGTTTCCATCAAATCGTTCATCGTGCATTTCCAGTGGCACTCAAGTCTGGAGGCAACACCTCAGTCAGCTATTACCTTGAAATGGTACTATATGTCCATTGCGTCTACGACGTGGCTCAAGCCTGTGCTATAGCAACGCCTGGTAAAATACGAAACTCCACCCAACGCAGCGCAATAAATTGAAATCAAGGTGAAAGCCCCATTTTTTTCTGGAAACTAACTTCAGGTCTCTGACTTAGGTGAAACGTTTCAGCGACACCGCAATTTCATCGCTCAGAGAAAATGCCCCGCGCATCCACCAAGATTCGTCAACGCACGTCCTTGGGCATACTATTCGTCGTCCAAGGGAGGCTGGCTGCGTGGACAACCTTCCAACATGGATTAAATGTGCGTTTCATACCTGCTACAGTGCCACCAACCCGATGAGCTTATCGAATGCTCTGCCAGTATTGATACTCAATAAATTCGCAAAAAGAATCGGCGATAGGAGTGGAGAGCCTTTGTAGCCCACTAGGCTGGCCTTTTTTCGCCAGAAGCAGCTTTAATTCAACTATGCCAGCTATTCGAAACCAAAACTGTGAATTGTCTCAAATGGATGCCAACGATGGATCAAGAAAAACACCCGAGTAGTACACTGAAGATGGGAAAAAGAAACTAGGATGACCACTAATATACCGAAGATTTGTATGCTTAGGGATGCGGATGAAACGGCGTGGAACTCGAGATGTCAAATTGTAAAAGATCTTTTTGGAAAACCATGTAAAAGGCTTCCGTATCGTTTATTTGCCCAAACGTTATTCGCTGATGCCGTATCGGCGTTGTAGAGTCGGATTGCGTTTGAGTGTATGAACGATGCGTAAGTCTATTTCAGGTGTCTTACTATTGTATGTAATTATGCGTTTATCGTGGACGAATTTGAAAAAAAATTGCCAGAAATCATCGAAAAGGCCAAAAAAAATGAAAAATAAAAAAAAAATGAAAAATTAAAAAAAAATGAAAAATAAAAAAAAATGAAAAATAATAATTAAAAAAAAAAAAAAAAAAAAAAAAAGAAAAAAACAATTTAAGAAAAAAACACTAAAAAAAAAAACACTAAAAGAAAAAAAAAACACCAAAAGAAAAAAACACAGAAAGAAAAAAAAACACTAAAAGAAAAAAAAACACTGAAAGAAAAAAAACTAAAAGAAAAAAAACTAAAAGAAAAAAAAACAATAAACGAAAAAAAAAAAACAATGACAGAAATATTGGAGAACAACAAAAATAAACACCCACACACACCTTAAGACTGAGAAAGAAGATCGCCTGAAGTCAGTCCAGCATTTTAAGTAAATGCAGGAATCATGATGACGGATTTTCTGTCGTAGTCTAAAAGTGTGTAAACTTATTTAACGTGGCCTTTACTGTAAGGTAATCTGGGTACACTGCTTTCTGTAAATGCAATGTAAATTGCATATCGACGGTGAAACTCACAAACCACGTAACTCGTCTGCGATCTTAAAAATCTCTCCTTTCATTTTATTTGTCTAAAAGAGGACATTTAACATCGATCATTGAAAGTTTTACAGAATTTACCCCGCACAGATTGGGAAAATCACGGGTGTTTTAAAAAATTGACGTTGAGTAGTTCTCCATCTAAAACAAAAAGTATGACAGGGAACTTTGCGATGTCGCAAACCGAGCTGTCAGTGGCGAGGCGTGAATAATTGAGTATCGATATTTCCCCATTTGAAGCTATGATAAAAAATCGATTATTATGGTGTCCGTTGCGAATACCCTGTTTATCGATCTTATTCCATAGGTTTAAATGGCAGATCAATCGATTTATCGCAAAGCACGCCACGCCACCGCGAGCTTTGTGGTTTGGTTCGTAGTTTCACCGTCGATATGAACTTATTATCACTGTTGAGAAATTCATTATCACCAAAGTTGCTCGCACATCGGATCTTTCTCCTCTTTCCTGTTCCTATACACTTCTGTTTCTGCTTCCAGGAAAATTCCGGTTCCTCTGCTATTTCTGCCGTGCAACGCAAAATCGCCGTAAACGCCATTTTACATTTTTTTGAAAAAACGTATCATAGCAGAAAAACTTGTGTACCTTGGAAGAACATTTTTACAGAATTCTTTTGCAAATACTATCAAGAACTTAACCTGAAAATTTAAGTAGCATGGGTAAAACAGTCTTTATTCTATAAAGTGTTAAGTTCCAAAAAACGCGGAAAAATCTTGATGGATTTACGGCGTTCTTGCTTAGTACGGCAGATCTATCCTTTAGGAAAATCTTCAGTTCGTCAATGATACTCCCTTATGCGTTTTCTCATTGAATAATGACATGCTTTAAACAATAATAATGGTCGCGTTTTCAAATATGTAATACAGGGTGTTTCAGAATAAGATAATCACTTTGAGTATCATTTAAACGCTTCGAATATCGAAAAATGCCGAAACTTTTCACCGAAAGTTTTTAAGGGCGACCTCTCCTCTGCAGATGTCCACTTTTGGGCCCTCCGAGGGCGTTTCGGCGTTTTTCAATACGCGAATGTGTTCAAAGGATATTCGAAGTGGACACCTTATTTTGAAACACCCTGTTTTCAAGCTCAGGTATTACCCTCACTGCCTGGACGAAATCGCCGCACTGCGTGCGGGCAGAGGCGAAACAGGCAGTGAGAGTAAACAGGTATGCAGATTTTCGCGTTTTAAGGTAGGAAATACAGGGTTTTTCAAAAGAAATAATCCACCTTGAATATTTGTTTAACTTTCAAGGGGGAACTCTCTTCCGCAAATTTATAATTCTAAGCCCCTTCAGGGCGTTTTGCAATATTCGAATTTGTTCAAAGAATATTCAAGGTGGATACTTTCTTTTGAAACACCCGGTATTTGAGCTCAAGCACTGCTCTCACTGTCTGGCCGAAATCGCCGCACTGTGTGCGGGCAGAGACGAAACAGGCAGTGATAGTGATCAGGAAATTGAATGTCATTAGAACATGAACTGTCGAAGAAAAATTAGATAGTATAGGGTCTTTCTTCTAACTTTGGCGGTGCACCCCTTTTAAGCATCGCTCTTAAAATTATCATTATACGCGCCAAACAAGGGAATTCAAACATACGAAATGAAAATCTGAGAATTAAGTATGCAATACGCAATAATTGAATCTGAATGTGCGAAAGCAACTTACAATTTTTTTATTTTTAAGAAAAGCGCAACCACACTGTACAAGGCTCCCAAGCTCGATTAAATAATGTGCAAAAGCTAACCTCCATACCTCAAGAAGTCTTTAAAATAAAAAAGCCCCAAACATGTGATAAAGTGGACATTATCAGTATTCTTAATAGACTATTTAATTTACGTCATTTCAATCAAGTATCCTAGAAATATTCGGTGCTTCTACTTATATTATTGGAACACCTATGAACCTTTTTTCCCGTCTCTATTTATATTCTCTGCGATCAGAAACTGTATGTTTTTCATTGCTCTTGAATTTATCATGGCTCATTTCATGCCGTCAACTTGTGTTGCATTTGGATTCTGAGGGATATCGGAGTTCTTCATTCGTGTAACATCCATCGCTGTATATTCTGTCAACATTGGATTCAGAGAACAAAAATTGTATGAAAGTTTCCTACTCCTCTAAGTGCCAGGAGTTCGGAGATCTTGATTCTGGATTGCAAAAACATAAAATCTGCATTCAAGAGGTGGTCCACTATTGCCTTGACCCTAGTGTTAAATGCACAAACTTAAATTTTTTTTCAGTGAAAGTGCTTTTTCGGAATCTACTTAGTCCTTTTTCCCTTGGAACTTTCTTTGGAAAATTTTAGGTGTCCTCTTGTTTAGCCCCATCTTTAAACAGTCTCATCAGGATAGGAGGTGTTTCTTGATTTTGGAACCGAGCGAATTTTTTTGTCGAAAACACGAGTGGCCTTATTGTGGAATAATCCTCACCATTCAGTCGTCAAATTTGCAATTGCAACGGTTTCTTTGGACTTTTCTTCAATTTTTGCCCGTTTGGTTTGACGTTCTGATCTTATAAAGGTGTCGTTGTTTTATTCGGCTTCGTTTGTAGATCATCTGGTTGCGCGTGACGTTTTTTGTGACGTTATGACGAAGAATTTTTTGCATGAAACGAAACGTTTTTGCATTTATCTCTCCTTTCTTTTTTCGTGTCCTTATAAATCGTGTCTTATACATATAACTGTAGTCACTAGTCGTAGACCAGTTACCAAAGTTATGGGAAAATTATCATTTTTTTGCTAATTTGTCGAAGTGTCATTTTAATGTTGATCTCTCTTGTAGTTTCTATTTTTCACTCTGTGGAGTACCCAAAAATTTTTCATGGGATGAAGGGTTACGATTACACACTTCTCATAGGAAGGAGGTGGGAGAGGATCCTAAACTTCTGATTATCCCTCCCCCCTGGCTATGCAACATTTACATTAAACGTCGTTTCGAAAGTTCGAGTTGCTGATCTCTCACTCAATTTGTCGGTTTCCATTTGTTCCCATCAGTTCTCTTCACAAACCATAAATATCCTCCTCTTCTATTTTAGTTTTGTAGTTCCATAGAAATAAACTCCCTCAAAATTGGGACTAATGATTCATGAGCTAGTTTAATAAATTGATCATCTAAGCTAAATGCTATTTTTTAAAGTTCCAACCTAGAATTTGCAGGCAGTCATTGTGGTTTTGGAAGTGATAGTTGTGTATCTTTTTCCGTCCCAAATAAATAAATAAATAAATAAATAAATAAATGGATTCATGCATTTGAATACCGGAAAAGTTATGCAGCGCGCAATGTGTGGCTTCTCGTAAGGAAACAATGCAAACTGAAATAGGAACATATTTTTGACTGACTCCTCTTTGTCCTTCTGGCATAAGCTATGAATTGAATACTCCTCTTCTTTCTTCCCTCACGTACTATGAGTACGTAAGGGGAATATGTATAAGTCCCCTAAGTACTGTGAATTAAATGATAATTAGAAAGTAAATAAGTAAATAAATAAATAAATAAATACATAAATAAATAAGTAATAAGTGAGTAAGTAAGTAATTAAGTAAGTAAGTAAGTAAGTAAGTAAGTAAGTAAGTAAGTAAGCAAGCAAGCAAGCAAGCAAGCAAGCAAGCAAGTAAGTAAGCAAGTAATTAAGTAATAAAGTTAGTTTCTTAAAAAACAGTAAAAATTGAAATGTACTTACTTTGGTATACAATTAACGGCTTGAAGACAGCGGGGTTGCAAAATGTTCTCGACCTCCCTCAATTTATAATTTGCCTTCCTCAATTTATGATTTGTCTTCCCCAAAATTAGGCGGTTTGCTGTAATTGCGCCTCCTCACAAAACAACGCGCCTAACGGTTTCCTTCCTAAAAATTAGCGCGCTTGAAATAATTCCAGCACATGAAACAGCGCGCTCGAAAGTTTTCTTCCCCAGAAGCAGCACGCTTGAAAGGCATCAAACTCAGAAAACAATGTGCTTAGCAGTTTTCATTCCAAAATTGATCGAAACGGGTTGGAAGAAGAAAAGAAGCCTGTCCCAATCTTCTGTCTTCCTCAATTCTCACGCGATTACCTCTTGAGAACATTTTGCAGCCCTGTTGAAGAGGAAGAGATCTTCGAAGGCCTCCTGTGGTGTAGTGGTTGTAGCGCTAGCTCTATGATCGGGAGGTCTCGGGTTCGATTCCCGGCCAGGCGACCCGAGTTGGATGGTCTCAAACAATGGTTGCCTGGGACAATGTTCGGTAGGGACGGAGGGGGGCCGAAACTAAAAAGCGCGGGATTAGCCCTTGTGGGCTACTTAAAGTGGTAAAAAAAAAGAAGTGGTGTGCCCATTAAAGGGGGCAAGAGGTACGAGCCGATTATGCACGTCGCAAATAGGAACCGAGACGATGAGCATCGACCTCATCCGTGAGGTCGATCCTCATCGTCTCGGCTCCCATTTGCGACGTGCGTAATCGGCTCAAGACCTCGTGTCACTCTCACAGTGTTGGCTTCTATGCCTCTATCCGTATGACAGGGCACGCGCCCCATGGGTTGAGGTGCGTGGACCCTGTTGGATGGAGGCATCGAAGCCCACGCTGTGAGGGTGACACGGGCTCCAAGAGGTCCCGCGGAAGTTCCGTTTCGGCAACGACTTGCATTCACAGCCGTGGCGCTCGGCGACGGCAGAACCGCCGTCAGTTCAGGTAAAAGTGTCCGTCACGACGGTCCGTCCGACGGTCGGGTGGACGACCCGCCGAACGGTCTATGAGAGACCGTTTCGGCGTTCGGTCGTCGCCTGACCGTCGGACTTCGGATCCGTGTGGGGGGCACTAGAAGGAGGGATCTGCAGACACCGCCCCGGCCAGAGGCCTTGCCCGTGGATGGTGATTGGTGACCTCAGATCCTTGGGTCATTGACCTTGAATTACCTCCGTATGCCATGGCAAAGGGAGTGATCGTGAGTGTTCTGAGTATATGTGTACATTCAGGATTATCGTGTTGTCACCGAACGTGGGTGCGTGCCCATGTTTGATGATCTCACGATTACACTGACTGTACGCATTTGGAACACTCATTTTCGCAGCTTTTACCAGGGCTTGGTTATCCGCCGCGGTAGAGTCTACGTCTGCAGCACAAGTCGGCGGGTAAGTGGTACCATCTAGCCATTTCTGTGCCTCGTAATTGCCGTTTTGGCAGTGATGAGACGTAGAAAGCGTTAGATGATGCCTTTTTACCGCCTTCTTTGGTTTCAGGCGCAAACTCGTATTTACCGTGGTTCGCGCGTTGGGGTGCGATAGGAGGGATAGGGTTGGGATCAGGGGGTGGGTTAGGAGGGTTAGGAGAGATAGAGATGGGATCGGGGGTAGGGTTAGAAGGGATAGGATTGGGAGAGGGGGAGGGTTAGGAAGAATAGGATTGGGAGAAGGGGATGGTTAGGAGGGATCGGGTTGGGATCGGGGGTGAGTTAGGAGGGATATGGTTGGGATCAGGGGGGCGTGTGGGAGGAATAGGGTTGGGATCGGGGGAGGGTTATGAGGGATAGGGTTGGAATCGGGGGAATGGTCAGGAAGGATAGGGTTGGGAGCGGGAAAGAGTTGAGCGGGGTAGCGTTGGGATATGGGGGAAGGTCAGGAAAGATAGGGTTGGGATGGGGGGGAGGGTTAGGAGGGATAGGGTTAGGATCGGGAGGAGGGTTGGGAGGGATAGGGTTGGGATCGGGGGAGGGTTAAGGGGGATAAGGTTGGGATCGGAATGACTCATGATTCACGCGGGTAGGTGGAGAACCGGTTAAAACGTTTTATCCCTATAGGTTAGAACGTTCTATCCCTCGCATTCACTCACTCTTGATCAAAAAAAACAAAAAAAAAAAAAACCTTACTCGTAGAATTATTCTATAATTTGACTACATTTTACAATTTTGAACTATAATTTCTGGCTTACTCTTCAAAACACATAAGTCTATTGGGAAACCAACAGTTCTTACGTTTTTTATAAACTAGGTCAGAAATTGTAGTTCCTAATTGCAAAATTTAGTCTCTTCCTCAGTCTGTTCAAGTATCTAACGTTTCTTTCTGTTTTCAAACTGCATGTCATTTTTTTATCGTCTTTCCCGTGTCTCATTAATTCACCCACTCGTCCAAATTGTCCTGCATGTTCTAAATGAAGTTGTCTAACATAACTCGTAGTTTATAACTAGTAACTTATTAAATTCTGTGCTTTTCTATATCCGTCTGTCCTTTCACTTACTCTACCAATCGCACAAAAGTATCATTAACCTATACTAAAACATCATGTCTTCAGTTTCTTACTTTCTTCCATCTTCTTTCCTCCCACCCATGCGTAGGGTCTTACACCTATCAATTCATTTTGAAGTATGCAGTCTATGTATGACAATCATCAAATTTTAGCCGCAGCCTCGATACCACTCCAGCCACGCAACTTGCTTCACTCTGCGAATGACCTCCCTGCCTGATCTTCGCTATATTAATGCATCAGTGTTTTCATCGTCGCTACTCATTCTGCTCATCAAACTTGCAATTTTTCACGGAATCTCTGAGCAGCACCATCAATGATGGAAATACTTGCGCGGATCTCCGGCCGCAAAGTCAACCATCGCTAACACCCTGCTTCTCAAAGGATCACGGATAAGGTGGAGAAAGTGCAGGGCTCTCAGTTCCCTCTCATGCACTAGAAAAGTAGAAACTTCACGTCATTCAAAATACTCTTCGCGTAAAATGAGTAGAAGGAAGCAGCAAAGGAAGAAACAGAAAAAAAATTACGGAGCTGTAGAAGAAGAAACAGTGGCAAAGAAAAAAGCGCAGACCAAGAACAGAATAAGTTGAGAAAGCAGTAGAAAACAGCGTAGGAGGAGGAATAAGAAGAAAAACAGCAACAGCATCAGGAAGAGGACCGGAAGAAACATCAGCAAGAACAACGTCTCACTGTCGTACTGTCGTACGTCTCGCTTTGACATCTTTGCTTGTAATTAATTTTTATGTTTTTTTATTGGTTTTTTTTAAATTGTCTAATAGTTCAACTTTCCTTGGTTTTTTACTTTTTTTTAGTTAATAGGTAGGTTCAGTTGGCAATCTTAAATTTTTTAAGACTTCAATTATTATCCCAACCAGGCTATGAACAAGGAAACAGCAGCGGCCAAAGAAGAATTCGGCGTAACAAGGCGTTTCCCCCAACAAAACTTACGGTTTTCTCAACGTAACGAAAAACTATCAAGGAAACGGCTGTTCTTTTTGTGAAATAGAGTATCGAATTTTTCTTAGTTTGTAAGCAGATGTTCGTTAAGTTGGAAAAACTCTTCGTCATCCGACTGAGTGAAAACATATATCTAAGGCTGCAACTGACACAATTGATGGATTCGCCTCTTTAAGCACTTTCCATCTCTCCTAAGTTTGAATGTGTGTTTTTACATGTCCACATCTCAAACTGCTTTACAGCCGTAATGCCTCGCAGCCTTGCAACGGAATGAAATCAACTCCTTGTTAAAATAACTATACCTATAACTCAATTTGGTCTGAAATTGATTTGGAAAACCGCAATGAAACGTAAGACGCTGACTTCCTTGTTTCACGTCATGTCTGTGTCCATCTAAAAGCTCGCTGAGTTTTTCGCAGCGTTCATACCCTTTATGTAATACCGTGGTTTGTCACCGGTATTTTTGTCATGTAGGTCGCTGATGCTTTCCGAGGCCCCTTTTTTAAATAATCGGTTTTCAGTTGACATGGAATGTTTTTACTGTGTGAAAGAGAAAAATTAGTTCTAATAAGTATGTTTTTATCAGGGCTGCCGATTCTCGAGTAGTTTGAGAATCTGTGGGTAAAACGTGAGTAATGAGTAAAATTCGTGAGTATCTAATAAGTATGTTTTTATCAGGGCTGCCGATTCTCGAGTAGTTTGAGAATCTGTGGGTAAAACGTGAGTAATGAGTAAAATTCGTGAGTAATGAGTAAAATTCGTGAGCAATGAGTATAATTCGTGAGTAATGAGTATAATGCGTGAGTAATTCTCCTATAATGTCTCGAACTGTGTTGAAGTGATCGATGGAATGATGGATTTTCATGAGAGAATTCGTATCTCGCGCGATTCTTGCGAGTAATGAGTGAGTTAAATTGAGAACAGTGAGTGGACAGTGAATACAATCGAGAATGCTAAGTAATAAATGAGTAAAATTGAGAAACAGTGAACAAAATCGAGGACGGTGAGTAGAAGTGAGAAAAGTCAAAAAGTTAAACTGAGAACAGTGAGTGGGTAGTGAATAAAATCGAGAATGCTGAAATTACTGAGTAATAATGAGTAATTAATGAGTGAAATTGAGAAACAGTGAGTAAAGAGTGAGTAAAATCGCGGACGGTGAGTAGAAGTGAGAAAAGTCGAAAAGTTAAATTGAGAACAGTGAGTGGATAGTGAATAAAATCGAGAATGCTGAAATTACTGAGTAATGAGTAATTAATGAGAAAAATTGAGAAACAGTGAGTAAAGAGTGAGCAAAATCGAGGATGGTGAGGAGAAGTGAGAAAAGTCGAAAACTGTGTGCAGCAAATGAGTCAAATTTGGAACAGGTAGTAACCAGTGAGTGGAAAATGCGGGAAACGTGAATTTGTAAAAGCATCGGCAGCTCTGCCTTGATTAATATTCTTCACCTGCGCTGGAAAGAAAGTCTCTTGGATCCAGAGTCCAAACTCATCAAAAATTTGAAGAAAAAATACTCTTGGTTCAATCTAATTTTTGCTTGAATCGAGGGCCAAGCTTCTTAATCTAAGCGTATTTCCTTTTGTTTCAAGTAAAAATGCAATTGAATCAATAGTATTTTTTTTGCTCTTCTAGTTCTTCTTGTTTTTTTCCTACTTTTTCTGTGGTAGAAAATTAGAGCTGAGAAAGTGTGCTTTTAGTGACAGCACCTAGCGATGTGTTTGGATGAAACCGGCCTTTTTTTTTTTTTAGCGAATTTTATTGTGTATTCTTGTAATATTCTACGAGATAGTTATCAGATTCTTAGTGGAAAAATATGAAATTCTAACCTTGAGCTTCCAAATGCAGGTTTCCGTCCATGTTGTTAGACTTCTTCCTTTTGTAGTCCTAATCTCAACGTACAGCTCGTCATTTAATAAGTAAAACAGCAGATCCTAGTTCTCTTCAGCAAAACAAGAGAACTGATGCGATTCATGACTTTACAACGATTCAACGTTTATCAATGAAGTTATGTTTTATCAGGACAAAAACAATGCAAACGTTGCCAGAGGCGGATCCAGCAATTTCGCAACACTGGATTTCCTCCATTTAAACCTATGCTAAATAATCGATTCTTGTTGGAGCACCTGGCCCCTCCAAGAATCGATACATTTCAACATGTTTGAATGGAGAGAAAACAATGTTGCTACTTTGCTGAATCCACCAATGAACGTTACTTTTCTTCTCTAATTTCAAGCAACTGATTTACTCGATACAAATCAATAATTTAAAAATATTGCTCCTGCTACACAATTTGACGTCAACACAATGGAATAATGCATCGCATGATATAGTAACACGCATCATGTTTTAATACCTTTCATTTTGTTTTCATCTGGAGGAAAGTTTCCTCTGTACTGTATTTCTGGTTTCAAGGCACATTTTTAATTATCTTAATAATTTTATCATCATGTTTTGTTTTTTTTTTTCCACCGTGTAACATGTAAACACCTTATTTGGGCAAAATTTAAATCTGTTAAGCAAGTATATCTGGTCATGATTCATTTCCTGATGAATCTGTAATTTTTTTTTCAAATATTTAGTATCAATTAAAGTAATCTTTTTGCGACCACTTTTTTAGTGCGCAGTGCGGTTTCAGTGATGGTGTCGTTCCGCGAGTGCTTTCAGCTTGGCGTCGGGCAAGTGGATAATCCTCCTCTGGTACGTATCTAATAGTTTTCCGTTATTTTCTTCTTCAATTGGACTGCATTTTGCAATTTGGAACTATAAATTCTGGCTCATCTGGAAAAACACTTATGTGCATAGGGAAACTAATGGCACATACGTTGTTTTTGAACCGGGTAAGAATTTTTAGTTCCAAATTGCAAAAGGTAGTCCAATTATTGGTCTATGTGTAGTGGTAGGTATGTGGTATCCTGCGAAACTGAAGGAAAATAAGTTGTCCTGTGGGAATGGTGCGTGTGTTTTAGCCAGATAATAGTTCCATATTGCAAAATGTATAGTCCAATTAACGATTGCAGCTGAAATGAACTGCTTACTACCGTCATCAGCAACTAAGGTAAGTAAATCTGTACCAAAACAAGTAGCTGATGGCACGGTTTAATTCATTTTGCATCGGAATCCCACCCTAATAATCGAATTTCATGCGAAGGCTTTTCGATATAAATCTAGTTTTTTAGAATAAATTACTAGTGCTGCGGCTGCAAGTAGAGTTTTCGACGCATCACAACGGTGAGATTAATTAGCAAGGAGCCTTCATTTTTGCAAGATACCGTAATAGATACAAGAGCGTTGTCGTTGCATTCTGCAGCCAGTGGTTTTTTGTAATGTGTCAATGAAGGGGCTCAGAGTAACGGGAAAAACAGGGAATAGACTTTAAAACAGAGTGAATGGGCCGTTTAAGGCGGTTCTTCAATTTCGAATTTTTCCCAATTGTTTTCATTTCTGAAGATTAATGTAATTCTGTTACTTTAGGGCTGTGAAAAAGAAAGAAGAAACCTCTTTAATCACACATCTATCGCTGAGCTAAGGAAGAACAAATGAAAAGTCGAATTTTGCCGAATTTCTCTTGATGAAAAATATATTTCTGCAGGGAAATTTTTGATTTATTTCCCGCAAAATCGTCAGGTACGCTAAAATATACTCAAGGCGGCGAATTCAAGTACCACAATTAAAGCACCGAATCATGCTTGACTCATCGTGCTTGAATTTGCCAAGCGTTTTTTTAATTAAGATTCCATCTATATAGCTGAATTACTCTGGAAACAAGGAACAAATGCTGAAGGTAAATAAAAAAAGTAGCTCAATTTAAGCAACGTCTCTCTTGATTCAAGATGGACTATTTCTTTGCGGCTTAAATTTTTTTTTTTTTTCAGTGTGTACTAGTTTGAATTGGGAAAAATGTTTAGAGAAATAGACCTGACATTACCTGCAAATTTACCATAAAATTAGTATTTTATCAAGAGAAATTCGACAACGTTCGAATAGGGCGTTTTCCCTCAGCACGGAAGCCTAGTTGTATATGACTTCTTGGAGAATCAACGATGCTCAGCAAGTTTCAATTCCTGCATTTTTGTGAAGTAGACTCCAAGTTCACAAGAATCTCATAGAACAATAATATTTTAAACAAAAGAAGTTGAAAGTTGCATAGTTTGAGCTTCCATTTCAACGCGCATCGCCGAGAAAGCCAAGATGGCGTCGGATAATATCCCTACTATCGCGATCTCTTTTTCCATCGAGGGATATCTCTGCCGCAATTCATGGTTTGTGTTTTCATGCAATGATGACTGCACGGACCGTAAATTGCGGCAGAGGGATCGCGCTGTCGAAAGAGACATCGTGGTTGCAGGGTATACCCAGACGCAGACGCCATCTTAGTTCACTCAGCGATGCGCGTTTCAATCAGAGCTCAAATTGCGCAACTGTAAACTCGTTTTTCGTGGTTTGATATTTTCAAAACAACTGGGAAAATTATAGTCTGCTATGTGCCCTCCACTACTTTTCGAAAACGCAGGAAATAAAAATTACTGAACAAGTTCACTGTGTGTCAGTGTCATTTCATTTACCTCATCAGTATTCGGGCGACGGCAAACTGCCACCCGGGTGGCAGTTTTCAAGAAATTTGTATGAAAACTGCCACCGGTAGTGAAAACTGCCACCCGTGTAAATTTGACAACTGCCACCCACATGAATTTCGGCGCACAGAGGGTCAAAGCGGTATTATGGGAAGACTGATTGTGAATCTCAAGCCAGGAGAAGTAGAAATAATAAGATAATGTCTGCATTAAAATTAACTCGTCTGAAACATTTAGAGATTTTCGGAGATCCCAGGTAAAGAAAAAAAGTAAGTGGGTGGATGCTGTCATCAAGCGATTTGATGAAAAAATCCCCAACAAAGAAGACGAAGTGATGTCCCTTTATGACTTCATGGAAAGAATTTCCACTAAATTCGCCAAAAATCCCACCAACCTCACCAGAAAGAAAGAAGGTAAAAGTCAGAAGAAAGTTCAAAAGGTAAAAAAGAAAAAAAAAGAATAACAAAAGTAATGCCAAATGATGAAAAAAGCTCCTAGTAGTGATGTACTCTTTGACTGTAATTTTACTAAAATTTTACTACCTTTAACTATTTTTTACTATAAAAATACTGTAAATTACTGTAAGAATACTTTTTACAATTTTTCACTACTTTCAACTAAGAGCCCATTGACCTCTTTTCACCATATTAAAAAATTTTAAAAAAATTGTATTAAAAAATAACTTTTAAACACGCCTATTAAAAATCATCACAGACACTGCTCAATTTCTTATCATGTGTTGATTTTCAGTAGACAGTCCTCAGCCTGTCCAAGTGTGAAGGAAAGTTTGGTAAACTGTGCGACCCCGCTCAATCGCGCTCCTTGGTCAAATTTCAACGGGTGGCAGTTGTCACTACCGGTGGCAGTTGTCAAATTTACACGGGGGGCAGTTGTCAAGTCGGGTGGCAGTTTTCAAATTTATACGGGGGGCAGTTGTCCATGTTTCCAGGAAATGAGTGGCAGTTTACAGCCTCCCTCAGTATTCTCATTAATTTCAATGTGACGTGTTATAATAATGATCGTTTCATTTTCTGTTTCAGAATTGATATCTGCGAGCCCCCTCAGCCCCTCAACTAATAAGGTATGTTGTTTTTGTTTTTTAAATTCACAACTAAGAGACACAATTCTTGTCCACTTAACTTTACGATTTCCCATTTCAAATTATAATGGAATAATTTCAGTAGAAAAACTGGTACTCCAAATAATTATCACGACATTACATTTTGAACTTCATAGTAAGTGATCAACGAAGTTTCGACCGTTAACCAAGACGTATGTACACACAAACTTATCCGTCGCATTATCACATACAGCCGCTGTTTCCTATGAAACCTTTGAGCCTTTGGGGATCTCGGGATTAAGGTGCTTTGGGGATCTCGGGATTAAGGTGCTTTGATGGCTGGAAGATTGAGATTCTGAGTGACATGCGATTCAATATGTCAGTAGGATTACCTCCAAGTATTTAAATAACTTATTTACATTCGATTTCGAGATCGTGTTTCTGTCAACGCGAGACCAAAAAACTTAGCCGGGAAATCAGATTTAGAACATTCAGCGTGGTAGAGGTAAGGTTCATTTTAGAGGAAATTACCCAGGCCCGAACTAGCCATAAAGACGATCTGCCATTGCCAGAAGAAACACCCCATTACTTGCAAGCGCGCCCCTTCTCCGTCATGTAGAAAGAACAAAAATAAATCCAACTTCGGCTGATTTCGCTAGGTATTTTTACTCTTAGCAAGATTTTGGACCAGAAAAATGTGTCGAATTCCGCTGAGAGCAGTCTGATTTTTCAAAATTCTCCGACCCTCCGTTACCGTAGAAGGTGTCCGCTGTCCGCCCCCCCTCCCCTACCGCCTCGGAAGAATATCACCCTGGTCCCCAACACTGAGTCCAGTGGCGGAGCGTGAATGATCGATTATCGATAATTCCCAATTTGAAGCTTGGTAAAGAATCGATAATTGAAGTGTCATTGCGAACACCCTACCTATCAATCCTATTTCATAGGTACAAATGGGAGATCGATCTATTTATCGAAAAACATGCCACGTCACTGATTGAGTCTCATCTAGGTATAAAATTTCTAATCTCTTTTTCTCGGTTCAAACCTGATGCGGGACTTGGTACGTCTCTGTGAGAGGAAATGAGGTACATTTGGACTGCATTTTAAGCTTATTAGTGTTTTTACCGATGAGCCAGAAATTGTTTGTTGTTCCGAATCGCAAAATTCACTCCATTTGATAGCTACATATATGTTTTGTGGCTCTGCAAGGTTGTCAATACAGCCTATCAAATTCGATCCATTCTCCATTGGAATGAATGGAGAGGCGTCTGGTCTGTGCACGATCTAGTCGCTGGACGCTTTGGATCTGTGTCAAGGTCACTACGTCTCGCTACCCGCTGAGCCGCGCTGACGCCGACGGTATAGGAAGCTTCAATTAGGATGCTGAGAGGCTAATTCCCATCTTGAGCTGTAGCTCTTCGTCGCCTCCCAGACCCCCGTTGAGATATTGCATAAACCGTCGCTCCTGCAACGACTTTTCCAATTCATACGTGAACTCCAGAAAGTATTGAACGATAGGGACAGTAGGGCTCTTCTCCAAATACCGTTAGGAGCTGCCCGTTAAATACGTAACTTCCAAAAGAGGGTGGCGAGGAAAACCGCCGCCGCCCCTCCCTCCCTACTTGGATAGACTAAAGTTTAATAAGTTCCCTCTTCCTTTTCTCTGTTTACGCCATTTCGTTTTACTTGTCTATTTATAATGTCACAAAAATCCGGGGTCTCCAAAAATCAGAAATGCGTTTCTTATTTTATGAACGACCCTTTATGCCCTAGCAATGGGCGGAACTAGAAGGAGCGGAGTCCTATCCCTTCTCCACTTGGACACTTGCTCCACTCCAGAAAATATGAAAGAGTTCGCTTAAATAAGTGCATGGCGTATCTTCCATCCATAAGTTCGTATTTCGATTATATTTTCGGTTAGAATAATTCCAAACTTCTCGAGAGACGACCCATTTTTTCAAAATTTTCCCGTGCAGACCTCTGGGGCCCCCCTATGAAGCTAAGCTGAAGAAATCTTTCCCCATCCCTCTTTTGAAGCTGGTATAGTCATTTTGAGTCCCTTCGGAATGTCATTCTTTGCTCCCCAATCTCTCCTTGATGAGGTATGCTCCTTTGGCCACCTCCTAAAAAGGAGAAAGTTCCAGCCATGGCCCTCACGTCAGAATCAAACAAGTGACGAAATGAGCCGCAACTTCATCATACCCCCGGCCCGGCCTACGCCGTTGGTGGAGCAAGAGGTGATTTGGCTCGAGAAAAGCAACTGAGACGCAAGAGTTCGAAGAAAAACCGAATTTTTCAAGATGGCGGCCCGAAAGTGGCACTTTTTTTGAAGCTAGAAGACGCATCAATTTTTTGTGGATGCAATATTGACATCTGTTTAACGCGAATAGTTGGCATCTAGTTGTGTGTTTAAATGAGACTTCGCGCGGATCGCAGTTCTAGCACGAAAAGCCAAAACGCCTTCAATTTTGTCGGATATGCAACACGAACATTCGTAAAGCACGAATAGTTGTATTCAGGCGCTATGAAGGAGGCTTCGTGCGGATTGCCGCTGCAGCATGCACGGTCTAAGGTTAGCACCAGCACCCAACACCCTTCCCCTTTAAGTCGCGACCCATTTGTTTTTCAACACTGAGGGTCTTTATGGAACCCAATGCCCATAGTTTCTCTGGAAAGGTATTCTTAAGGGGCAGATACGTCTGCGAGTCGCAAGCGCTCGAATTACATAAGCTCGACGTCGAGCTATCGAAATCCTTCTTACCTATTGGTGTGTCAGGCAGGGTTGCGGCGTGAACTTTTAGCACCTAGGGCAATGATGTAATTGTCGCCCCCTCCCCCAATCCCGCTCCCTGAGGGAAGGTTGCGGGGAAGGGGGGCTTTTGAGAAAATCTTGAATTTTAAGAGAGCATTTTTTTCATCTCTTTTTCGTTTTCTCTCGTACTGATTTCTTTCCGACTTTTTGGCGCCCCCTCCCCCTCTCGTCAGCATCTGGGGCAATCGCTCCACTCGCCCATAGGACGCCACGCACGACCCTGGTTTTACTTTCAACAAGCGCTCGTAACTCGCAAGTGTATCCGGGCCTTAATGCGTGGCAGGCAACGAAGTGACCCATCCTTGTTTATTTCCTGGAAAATCGGCAACAACGGAGTTCTGAAACAATGGAGGCCTCCGATGGTCGATGGTGCGTCCGATCACGATGCAGTCGGAGTTATCCATGCGCTTAAACGATGCTGATTCTCATGCTGATGCTGATACCTTGGCATAGATTAAAACGGAGACGTCGCACCGGCACGCGGCATGCGCCGTGCGCTAGGGCTCTGTTGTCATAGAGAAAAAAAAGGAGGTGTTTGCATCTTGAGGATTCTTTACCCTGTGACGTAGGTCGGTACAACTTGGCCAGTAAAATACGGAATTCGAAGTATGAAAAACGGACCGTAACGTCCGATTATTTTGCGTGAATCAACTCATGATATAATTTTAAACACTTTATACAGAACGACTTCTTTCCATAAACTACACCATTTCCAAGAAAATCGATGGCAAAACTCGCCCGCACCGACCTCTACGTCATCAAAAAAATCCATATGATCCATATGAACCACCAATTGGTTTATAAAGCCGTAGATTTTTCTCCGTGTGGTCCACTCTGGTTAAGGACGTTTAGGGCACGAAATGTTTGGATTATTTAGTGCAACTTTACTTTATTTCCTTCATTGTTTAAGATATTTCACATTTCTCCCCTCGAAATTTAACAAAAAAAAAACCTTTTTTTCGATCCAACTCAAGAAAAATCACCGCTCTGAAAATCCTGCCTCTGCGGGTGATCATATTTCGCATCTCTGGTCTCGTGCGACCGACTCACGAATTTTTTGGATTTTAGCTCAACTTTGCTTATTACCTCAATTGTTCAAAACATTTCACACACACCCCCTCCCCCTCTCGAAATTTTTTAAAAAAATACCTTTTTTTCGATCCAACTTAAGAAAAATCACTGCACCGAAAATCCTGCCTCCGTGGGCGATCATATTTCGCATCTCTGGTCCCGTATGACCGACTCACTTCGAGCGTTTGTTTTTTTACCGTGGGAAAGGACCTGGCATCGGCGTTCGAGTCGGGTCGAGCGCGTGCGCGAACGTCGAACGTGGGCGCGTGCGCAGAACAAAAATGCACATGCAGCGTCGACGCAGGCGCATCGCGCATCTGCTCATCTGCCTTGCACCTACCGCCGCCCGGGCCGCGCCATAATCCACTTTCTCGGAGCTCGGACCTTGACCATTTCTCAACCGGGCGGCCGGCTCCTGTTTCGAGCTTGACCCCTCCCTCCGGGGGGGGGGGGGGCGGTAGGCGGTAGGTTGGCGGGAAAATAAGGAGCGGATTCCTCGAGTCCCGGTATCTCCGTTACGAGGATTCGTTGAAAGTTGGCAAATATTCGACCATTGATTCCCGGCTCGCTGGCAATCGACGACCTTTTTTGGAGATGCTCGATTCGTTGACGAACACGTGAATTTGCAGGAATCTCGGTGGGAGTTGCGGAAAGTATTGTTCGATCCGAGGTATCCCTATCCCTTCGCCGGCCTGAACGCTAGGAAACGGCGTCGAAAATTTTAATCTATTCGGACGCATTTTGAGGCTTCTATGACGCAGATTTTCTATCAATTACTGCAGAAAAACCGCGTTTTCCAATTTTCAACAGCAAATACTTGCGTATTGTTGCATTCAACACATCTGGAAAAAATTTGAAATTCTAACTCTATTTGGACGCATTTTAAGGCTTCCATGGTGGGAATTTCAAAAGATGCTAATGGAGATGTTGCATGTGTGAGGAATTTGCGATTTGACTACTGATTCTTCCGTAAAAGTTCGCGCGAAACAAACACGATGGTGTCACTGGTTTTCTCTGAAATTAACTCCCAAGTCAAAAAAAGCTCTCAAGTTAAGGCTAAAATGAAGGGTATATACCCAGGATAGCGGGGGATATCCCCCGCTATCCTGAGAGTCCACCTCTACATCAAGACAAACTCTCCATGCAAAGATAGGGAGTAAATTCATTAGCAGGGTTGCCGTGTTTTCAGTCTTAGAGTTGCCAAACAAAGTGGCAGCCCCCAGTATTTGCTCTCTATCTTTGCACAGAGAGTTTGTCTTGGTGTAGAGGTGGAGTCTCAGGATAGCATGGGATATCCCCTCCATTTTGGCCTCAACTTGAGAGCTTTTTTGAGCTTGGGAGTTATTTTTAGAGAAAACCAGTGGCACCATCGTGTTTCTCGCAAACTTTTACATGGAAATCTGTAGTCAAATCGCAAATTCCTCACACGCAACATCTCCATTGTAAGAACTCTGTGTTTTCGTTTGTAGTGCATGCACTACAAAATATTCAGTCCAAAATTCTGAACGTTACAATTAGCATCATTAGGATCGGCGATGTTACAAGCATTAATATTTAGCAGTCTCTACGGCCGGCAACGGCGCCAGAAAAGTTTCACTGTGTTTCAGCTGAATTTTCGGTAAATCGTCCTTTAATTTTGAAATACTCAAGAAGAATGAACTTAAGAGGTTAGGAGCTTTTACGGATGAGCCAGGAATGTAGGTTTCTCATGACAAAATATGGGGCAAGTATTTTCGGCGGTTATCGGCAAGTCGGATGATTGATTTGCGTCGGGATGGAAAACTCGGCGACGACGCGACGGTGGCGGCGGCGGCGGGTACGGTAATGACGTGACGTGACGCGTGGCAAGGTCCTCGCCGACGTGGAAAAAATCGCTAATCGAATCCGCGTCACACGGCGAGCCGGCCCCCGACCCAGTTGACCGCTCGTTACGGGTCTGATCTGCAGTTCCTGCCATTAGCAGTTGGCACCTCGCTCCCGCTCCCCGTTGCAGTCACCCGTGCAGTTGCATATACTAGAGTCAGAGAAAATGCATTTTCCGGATATCGCACAGCTATCTTCCTTGGACTGTAAAAAAAGTTCACTCAGATTCAGTACCAGGATACAGGGGTGCTAGAAGATCTTCAGAATACGCTTTTACCGGCAAGACATAGATTTTCCCTACGCACTTAAACACAGCGCGGTCGAAGTAATTTTGACTGAAAAATCAGCGCGGTCGAAGTAATTTTGACTGAAAAATCAGCGCGGTCGAAGTAATTTCGACTGAAAAATCACCGCGGTCGAAGTAAATTTGACCAACAAAATCAGCGCGGTCGAAATAAATTTGACCTAAAGTCAGCGCGGTCGAAGTATAAATTTGACCAAAAAATCAGCGCGGTCGAAGTAAATTTGACCCAAAGTCAGCGCGGTCGAAGTAAATTTGACCAAAAATCAGCGCGGTTGAAGTAAATTTGGTTGAAGGAAATGTTCTATCCTGCCAGGGCTGCAGAATATTCACGATCCTGCGAGAAAAATCTCGCGGGTGAAAGGTGTAGAGTGTACACTGCACACTGCAAAACACGGTGTATACTCCGGTAGGCGCAGCATAGGCAATTTGCACATCACCTCATCAGTGTAGCGTTTGAAGCATATCTACGCCGTTGAAGGCGCTCCAAGAGGTGCGCGCCCGCAATAAATCGAATTCGCGGCGTCAGCTTTATACAACCATTGTTTTTTTTTAAAGATTTTAATTTTTATAGTTAGGTTAGTTTAGCTATAACCTACTGTACACCTTCTCCCTAGAAAAATATTGAAATCAAATGACACAGTGTACGGTCGTCAGTTAATAACCGAAGTTGTACCGGATGTCTCAATGGTGTTCGGTGCACGCTTACCTTGCCGTTACCCGTGAGATGACTCGATAAAAAAATGTCTGTTGCCTGTTTAAAAGGGATCTAATTTTTTAAGTAACAATGAAGGAAGCTTACCTGGAGGCTGACCATTGTGATTTCAATCAGTGACCATCAGAATACTTCGCGGTGGGAAAATTCTTTTTTAATTCACAGCGCGTAACCTCTAGAATTAATTGGCAGCCTCTGACCATACCTGATCGAACCGCAACCGCATCCTTCATCGCTGCGCTGTCGAATTGCATCGAAGTAAATGCTCGATACCTGCTCCCTCGTATTATCTAGTTGAATCAGTTTCATAGATCGATAGTGAAAGTGAAAGTGCCAAACCACGAATCCTGGTTTGCGAATTCGCGAATCTCTTGTCATATTTTATTTCTCTGATGGAGGCCTCGTCGGTAGTTTTTAAAAGCGAATTTTGTTCAATTTTTCTCTCATATTTCCAAAAAATTCTCTGAAGATTTCAAGCCGAAATGTCGGATCGTATCCTTTTGAGAAATAAAAATTTGAGCGGCAATTTTCAAACTTAAAATGACTGTATAGCTAAATGACTCAAAATTATGTCTCAACTTACTTTGCCAAAAATGAATAAGATATTATCCCTGTAGGATATTTCATGGATCAATTAGGAAGCTTAGGAATGTAAACATTATGGGAGCTTTATTCGATTCACGTTTTTTTTTGTAAAGTCTGAAACACGTTATGCATACTTGTCAAATCATTCGCTTGACACGCTTTACTATTGTCAAGTACCGATTAAATTATCCACTGAATAATACGTTTATAACTGCTGAGCAACTTAAGTAACCTTTTTCAGTAATGCGTAGAGTATCGCCCAGGACTGAAGGCGCGTCAGTGTAGAATATGAGTTTTTCTCGAGCGAGAAATTAGAATTTGTTGTTTAAAATCAAAATTACGAACTTCATTTCCCTTTTATGAGTTAATTTTACAATTGCTTGAAACCTTCAATGTATTTTTTTGTGAAATTTTGATGAGAGTACACGTGCGGTGGTGCTTAATTTCTAACCCTCTCTAGTGGACCATTCGAACGCACTTCTGAAAACGGAACTTGCTCTCCCGCTAACGACTTGGCAAGAGTGGCTCTCTTGGCGCGGCGGCCACCCAGTTTCCGTCATTGTTTCTGCTGTCAAGAACACGATTGCAAATTGATTGGAGCTGCCATTACGCGGCCTCATCAATGATGATCCGCTAACTGACCGCTTAATCGCTCACCCGCAGAGAACTCGCTCCGACCGCTGCTAATGATGTAACGCACTCCCAGCTAGTTTAGCGTCCCCCTCTCAGGAGCCGGAAAAATCTTACCAGGGTCTGCCCGAAACTAATGATGTGACACGCAGGATTGGACCACTTGATAGGATGAGGATTGTACTTCCGCAGTACATGATTCCTTATGCGTAGAACTCGTTCACAATGTCAACATCTGTCAAATTGAGAGAATTTAAAATTGAGAAAATCCTCGTATTAGGGTAACGGGCGGCATGGACAATTGGGAAAATCAGGAAAATTTAAGCTGAAAGACTTAGAGAAAAAAATTGGATCAGTCCAATCACCAAGTTCCTACGCCCAATATTAACGGAAGAGCACATCGCATGACGTCCGAGGCGGTGCACACCATGGTTTCTTCCGCCTTGGATCCATCCTTGTTCTAAGTGAAGCAACCATAGCAAATGTATTCGTCATTATTTGATGAATCCAAGGTGGATGATACCATGGTGTGTGTTACCACGATGAATGACTTCACACACCGTGCTTTTCGGAGGGGGATATCTCAGTTAGTAATGGGCCTAGAAACTAGGAATTAGACAATTTTTTGCTAATCTATAAGTTTCAGCTATCATAATGCAATTCTCTGACTCGCGCAAATGACCCATTGCGTCGTGTTTCTCTTACCACCCCTCAATAGGCATACCCCGGGGATAGGAGGTCAATGGAGACGTTGCATGTGTGAGGACTTTGCGATTTGACCATTGATTAATATGTAAAAGTTCGCGAGAAACACGATGGTGCCACTGGTTTTCTCTGAAATCAACTCTCAAGCTCAGAAATAGCTCTCAAGTTGAGGCCAAAATGGAGGGAATATCCCACGCTATCCTGAGAATCCACCTCTACATCAAGACAAACCCTCCATGCAATGATAGGGAGCAAATGCATTGACAGGGCTGCCACTTTATTTGGGAACTCTAAAACTGAAAACACGGCATCGCTGCTAATGTATTTGCGCCCTATCTTTGCATGGAGAATTGGAGAGTTTGCCTTGATGTAGAGGTGGACTCTCAGGATAGCGTTGGATATCCCCTCCATTACGCCCTCAACTTTGAGAGCTTTTTTTGAGCTTGGGAGTTGATTTCAGAGAAAACCAGTGGCACCATCCTGTTTCTCGCGAACTTTTACATATGAATCAACTGTCAAATCGCAAATTCCTCACACATGCAACATCTCCATTCTGTGACTAGCACAAATGACCGATTGCGTTGTGTTTCTCTTATCACTCCGCAGTAGGCACACTCCGGAGATAGGAGGTTAATTTTGAGTTTTTTCGGACTAGGGTCCCGCTTCCCATGACCGGTCACGAATACAAAGACGGTGTCACCCGAAATTCGGAGGCGGGCCGCCCAAGGCTCCAAAGCACACGATGAGGTGTTAACGTCATTAGTCGCCTCAAGTATGAGTTGGTAGACGCCGAGTTTGTTGGAGTTGTGAGAGGAAGATTTGATGCGTCATTGACCCGACCGCAATTAGGAAATCACGATCGCGTTGAACCTGTCTGCCGGGACCATGTGCATCCGCTCAATGCTCAAGGTTCCCGACGAACCGTCATAAATTCATCATCCATCCGTTCATTAAAATAGTTTGCACATCGGCCTGTTCTCAACGTGTTTATTGTCATCCGACGACGATGTTTCACAAAATAGTCCGCCCCCTGCCACTATGCAAAGCGACCTCCCGAATTGTACCTTGATACGTTTGGAGGACCTACATAGAGTGGGCATTTTCATCTTAATTATGTGTCCACAAAGAAATCTAGATTACATTTTGCACTAGAATCCATGATTTAAAAAAGGTTTATGGGAAAAAAAAACACATTGGATGTAGAGTCCAGACTCTTTAAAAAGATCGACAAGAAAAAGTAGTCTTGATTCAATCAGAATCTAGCTTAAATCAAGAACCAAGCCTCTTAATTTAAGCGAATTTCATTTTGGTTCAAGCAAAACTCCGATTGAATGAAGAGTATTTTTTCTTGTCAATTTTCAAGAGTCTGGACTCGAGAGTCAATGTGTTTTTTTTTCCAGTGTTGGTAGTCAAAAATGTAAATGTTACTGGAGAAACCAAATACTATGAAATTGAATTCTGGAATTTTTCGGTTGTTACATGGAATGAACAATTTTTCTCTCTCTCTCCCCCCCCCCTCTCTCTCTCTCTCTCTCTCTCTCTCTCTCTCTCTGAAAAAGCGAGTTAAAGTTTCTAAGTTTTGCGTAATCTTCAGACAGATACTAGAAATCCTTCCGAAGAGAAATTTTTCGCAAAAACTTGGTTTTTATTTTGGACATGTTCGATTTTAATATTGACTGATTCATATTGAGGGGCGTATCAAGGAGGAATTTTTTCGCTTCGTTAGCGAACCTGCGGAAATTTTTCTACCTTTGAAATCCGCGGAGAGGCGAACTCTCGTCTTAATGTCTACGCTTGCCGGCACTCAAGAGGCGAGGGGATGGATGGCTCAGCTTAGCCGCGAAGAAAAAGCGGCAGGATTTGGGGCGATATTACCCCAGACGGAGGTCGAGCGGGTAGGGGGTGGCGGCGAAAGAGCCCCAATTAGGAAGAAGAGAGGAAAACGTGCATGATCGTAAGGTAGAAGTTAGTAATGAGCCAGACGGATCAAGCCGTGGAACGTGCCCGGGTTTTCGCCGATGCGCGCCGCCGGTACGCGGATAATGCACTCCCTGCCGCACGGCGAGGGATTTTGGGACGCTAAGTCTCCAGAGCGGATTTTTGGCAGCGCACCATTCACCGCGCGTTTTTCTCCAAGGAGCTGACGTCAAACGGACGCGTAGGTGCTGCTCATACACTGGGTGTTTAAGTAGCATGGTGAAAAGAAGAGAGGGTGTTATCATTTCTGAAGGATGATGTCGATGACGTGGATGGATACGGAAATTGTTTTCGATTTTTTTAAAAAAAATGGTGTGATTTGTAGGAAAAGTGCATGCAGTAATGTAAAGGACCGTTTTCTTCCTTTGCGTTACGAATTTCCGAAGAATATTGACTTCATATAATTCATCCAAATATGCGTCGTCTTGGAGGTCTACTTCGGGCTGCACTGGAAAAAAAAAAAAAAAAAAAAAAAAAAAAAAAAAAAAAAAAAAAAAAAAAAAAAAAACATTGGATCTGGAGTCCAGGCTCTTGAAAACGTTGACAAGAAAAAGGGCGCTTGATTCAATCAGATTAAATCTTACATCAAAAGGAAATCCGCTCAAATTAAGAGGCTTGGTTCTTGATTTAAGCTTAAATCTGATTGAATCAAGAGTATTTTTTCTTGTCGATGTTTTTAAGAGTCTGGAAGATCCAAGTCTATGTAAGCGTCAGCGAGTTGTTCGAAGAGCAAATTTTAGCCGTTCCTACCGGGAAATTGATCGAGGTACCATTTCACATATCAAAGTTGCGGAATGCATTTTTTCAGTCAAATCTCTAGTATTTTTGGGAGGGGTTAAGAGGATTTTTAGGCGATAAATAGACGGCAGCTCCCTAGTTCCTTCGTAGCCCCCTCCTTCCTGTCACCCTCTCCCTCAATACCTGACATCATTTATAGACTAGATTACTGCTCGCGAGCTGCGGAACCCTCGCGATTCATGGAAGTGTGGGGGAGGGGTTTCGAATTAGGATTCGAAGGTGAGGAAGCGGCCAAGCTAAGCGTGAGTGGAGAGGAAGCGGCGTGTGATGAGGCCAGGACGCATTGTCGTGTGCGGCGGACGTCATTGTGAGTTCACCTTTGCGCTTGATCTTGAACACCGGCCGTAGTGCCATTAAAGCGGGCACCGAGATGCGGAATATCACTTTCACTAATTATCCGATCCCGCGCCCCCGCCCCGCTGCGCCGCTAAATGCTCAATGCAAAATGGATCGGTCCTCGCGCCGCACCACTGCCCACTGGGCCGACGCGACGACTGACATCCACCGTCACGCCGCACAGTGGAACGAGCTATCAGAAGAGGTCGGACATGAACTTTGTGGCTAAAATTTCAATTTTTCATATATAGATGGCTGTAGGTTCCGTATCAGGAATATAAGCCAGTAAACCAACAGAAGAAGAAGACAAGTTTTCATGTTTATTTCGTCACAAATTCTATTTCAAGGGGTGTTTCTACTCGAAACTGTTTTGTCCCATTTTTTCGAAAATATAAGCTTTGAAATTTTCCAGATTATGTCCTATGTCAAGGGGTGTTTCTACTCGAAACTTTTTTGTCCCATTTTTTCGAAAATATAAGCTTTGAAATTTTCCAGATTATGTCCGACTTCTCCTATAAACTCGATCCACTGTGCGCCGTACAGAGCGATCCCTGTAAAGCATCTGAAAAACTGTCGTCTTATCACCGGAAGGATTAGTTGTGCAAGTGAAGCATCGATAAAGAGAAACAAACCCTCTACTACCCTCCTGGCGACAGGTGAAAACTTTTACTTTCGGGAACTCGACACTTTCTTAAGGGCAATAACATATCTGGGGGCACCTATCATTTGGGTAGCTCGAATTGGTTTCCTTGGCCGTCTGCCTTAGTCCGACCTAGTTCCTGGATGAGCCAAAACCCTCGTATGCACTGGTTCCCAATTTCAAATTTGCTTTGTCAAAAATTTTGAATTACGATTTTACAGATGGGAATTAATTTGGAAACTGGTACTAATATGGACTTCGGCAGTGGGAACCATTACGGTCTGCGGAAATGGGAAGTAATTCGGCCGTTTGGGAACCAATTCGGCAGCTCCCTGTCATCTGACCCACTAGAAGGATGATGAGTTTCGTGTGACGTCATGTGCCAAACAAGTTTATCAAATTCCGTTTTGTTTGCAGAATGAAATGCTCAACATGTTTTTCAGCATCCACCTCCTAACAAGTAGGTGAACAGTTAAATGCTGGAGTCCCGCAAGTAAAAGTCTTTGGAATATGAACACAAACTTTAAAAAAGGATGGATCCGGCGTCCGAGAGGAAAATTTTAGCGAACAGATCCTCCGTTCTTTGTAAAACTGTTAGTTAACACCCAAAAGACGCCTAGATTGTGACGAATTTCTCAAAAATACACCAAGGTGCGCACTGCGCATCTTGGGGCAAAGAATTGTCGAGAGTGGTTTTGAATTTGAAAATTGTGGATTCCAAATTTTTTAGGATGCAGTGCTTTCCTAATGTGCAAGTGAAAACTACTACTATTCTGAGCTTTGTTAAATTACCTGACTAATGTTTCCTCCTGTATTTTTTGTTGCAGGTAAGGCTTGCTTTCATTGTAACGATTTTCACAAGAAAATTTCAATTGAATCAGTTTTCAGCTGCCCATTCTCGTAAGTAATTTATTTTCTTCCCTACTATCATAATTGTAAACATCCGGGGGACCCGAGTGCGTGATGGTGGTTACCGACCTTGATAGACTAACTACAGTGTCCTTCGTGGGTTGTTTTTAGTCTATATTGCTTACCTTACCTCATTCGGACATTGCAACCGCTCGCTTCCACCAATAGGATCACTCCATTTTTCTCCCCAACTTCTTCGCCTATCAATGTCAATAATTAACCCGCTGAAATAGGTGCTTAGTTTTGAACTTATCTCTTGTAACAAGGGGTCCTCTCCCGGATGACCACATTTTTACGTTCTTGAAATAAAATTTAAGAGAACACTCAAGGAAACGGGCAAGAAAAATTCAACAAAAAGCTCTTACATTAACTTTGATTGTTTGTCCTTTAAAATAATATGCAGTTAAGAAGCGTTCATGATCTATTATCGATATTTCCTTATTTGAAGCTATGGTAAACTGAAGAATCAATTATGAACGTGTTTGTTGCGAACTCGTCGTTTATAGATTATTTTCCATAGGTTCAAATGGCAGATCAATCGACATATTGCAAATCACGCCACGATGAGACGGAATTTCGCGACGTCGCAAACCGAAATACGTGTTTATCTAGGTTACAATCGGTCTGCGTGCGTGTGGTGAAGCTTTTGTGCTTCGGTGCGGGACTGAGTTGTGGAGTGGTGACCTTGAGCTGTAACGTCCTCTATTATCCCGAGCATCAAGTTCACCAAACACAAATTGCCCAGTCATGAGTTTTGCTCGCTTTTGATCTTTGCACTATTGGAAAATTGGGTGCGGAAAGATCCATTATCCAATTGTGGTCACAGATGCTACCAAAACGAAGCCCAAAGCGGAGATTTGCTCGCGTACGCGTACTTCTGGAAAGTCTAAAGGCCCAGATTCACCCGCGAGTTACAAGCTATTGGAAGTGAAACGCCAATAGGATTTCGACCGATAGGAAACCAGGCTTTCGATCGCTCGACGTCGAGCTATCGAAATTCTATCGGTCTTTCACTTCCAACAAGCGCTTGTAACTCGCAGGTGTATCTGCCGCTCAAGAAAATGTTATTAGTTTTCATCTCCTCAATATTTAATCTCTCTGAAGTTCACTGGCCGTGTTTTTTTTCGATCAGAGCCACTTCCTTAAACTTGGTTCAAATTTTATATCATATATGGCGCAGGTAGTTAGCATAATGACCGGCATTTTGCAAGTCACTAATGGTAAATAGAACAGCTTAAAATTTAGAAATAAAGGAACAAGATTAGAGAACTGATGCTTTGCCTGAATTGAAATCGACGCTTGCGTCTCCGTGATAAATGTATTACATCGGTGTATAACTGGGTTTAGATACAATGGGTATCCACTCTGCAGCGAAAGAAGCCCTAGGTGTTCACAAAACCAGTAATAAATACCAGCATCCTTACTGGTGGGATGAAGAAATTGAAGACGAGATAAATCTTAAGAGGCAAAAACACCTTATATTTCTGTCGTCTAAAAAGACTGAAGATAAAGTTGCTTACAGGAAAGCTCAGTCTAAAGTTAGGAGCCTCATAACACGGAAGAAGAATGAAGCTTGGGAAAGCAACTGTTCTAGAATTAACACCTACCTAGGGGGGAGAAAAAGTGCTGAGAGCTGGAAGTTGATTAAAGGTTTGCGTAGAGACATGAAGCGCGACATCGTTTCTCCGATATCACTTAAAAAACTGGAGGATCATTTTAAAGATCTTTTGACGGAAAGGCGCCCAGAGTTTCGAGACAACAGCACGGACAACGGAAGAATGAACAACTTGGAGATCCACACTTGTGACATAATTAAAGCGGTCAAAGAGCTGCAAAATGACAAAGCACCGGGTCCTGGTGGGATTCCTGTCGAGTTGGTCAAGTACGGGACTGCCAAGCTCTTTGAGTGCCTCAGAAAACTGATGCAACAATGCATCAGGGGTGACGAGGTACCAAGGGAGTGGAAGGAGTCTTGGATCAAGGCCATCTACAAAAAGAAGGGAAGGAAGGACGACTGTAACAACTACCGGGGGCTCTCAGTGACCGGGACAATAAGCAAAGTGTACGGGAAGATACTGAAAGCGAAGATCGAGGACGAATGGCAGGATCACGAAGCAGAGGAGCAGGCTGGTTTTAGAGCTGGCAGGTCTACGATAGATCACCTCTTTGTTATTGTCCAGGTCATTGAGAAGAAAATGGCCGTAGCTCAGGAACTGCATTTAATTTTTGTGGATCTCCAGAAGGCGTATGACAGCGTGCCGTTGGTGAAACTTTGGGAGGCCTTGGAAAAATCGAATTTTAACGGGGGGTTGATTGACGCTGTTAAGCGATTTTATAAAGGGAGTTTTACCAAAGTTAAGTGCCATGGGGGGTTGTCAGCGGGATTTTATGTGACTAAGGGTTTAAAACAGGGATGTTGTTTGTCGCCAACATTATTTAAAATTTATCTCGAGTGCGTGCTAAAAGAATGGAAAAAGAAATGCTCTGGTATGGGTGTCCCCTTGGGTGATCTCGAAACTCTGTTTACTCTGTGCTTTGCTGATGACCAGGTGGTGGTTGCTCAAGATCAAGATGACGCGGAATACATGATGCGCAAGCTAGTAGAAGAGTATCGGAAGTGGGGTCTGGAAGTCAGCATATCCAAATCTGAGAAGATGACTTTTGGCGGTGATCAGCAAAGCATTGAGTTGGAGGATGGGCAGCAGATCAAAGGCTGCGAGCACTTTAAGTACTTGGGAGTGCGGTTGACCCAGGATGGAAGGACGGATCAAGCTATCAGGGAAAGGAACACCTTAGCAAGGAAGGCTATAGCGATGTTAAATGGAATCCTCTGGGATCAGCGGATTTCCAAAGATAACAAGAGGAGGATATACAACGCTGTAGTCAAAAGTATATTAACATACGGATGTGAAGTTTGGCAGTTGAAGAAACGGACACAGGATATGCTAAGAGCAACGGAGATGGATTTCTGGAGAAGGTCAGCAGGAATTTCTAGGAGAGATCGGGTCCGTAATGATAGAGTGCGTCAGATAATGGAAGTCGAAAATGACATCGTGTTCGACGTCATGACCAAACAACTTGTTTGGTATGGTCATGTCAATAGGATGACGGAAGAGAGGCTGCCAAAAAAGATGCTTGATTGGGTTCCTCCTGGGAGGAGACGTAGGGGACGCCCAGTGCGAGGTTGGCGACAGGGGGTGTTAAATGAGATAAGAGATTGTCAACTCCCTGATGACCTGTGGGAAGACCGAGCTTTGTGGCGATTAGGCGTCGCACAGCGCCAAAGAGCGCTATAAAAGCGACTCATATATATATAACTGGGTTTAGGTCGGATAGGCAACTAAACTAACTGCATGACAAAGCTTAGCGTATCGGAAAAAAGGGAAGGCACTCCCATCCGATATCGTGCTTTGAAAGACTTAAACGATTTAATGCGTAAAGCAGNAATTTAGCGTTGCTACTTTGATAAGTGAACCACCTTAGAGTAGTGTCGCTGTTTTTTCATAACACCTTGAAACTTTCTGCAACGTTTTCCCTCACGAATATGGCTTTTTCCTAGGAAAAATTCGATTTTCCAGAACGCTGCAACATGAAGGGTAAAAACTGAAGTTAGTTTTGGATTCAGAAGTCGAAAACCGGTATGGAAACACCTACGCCACGCCTTAATTCTTTGCACTCTTCCTGATGAAGAAGTTTCTTCACTTCACCGACCCAATCCACCCCTTTGCTCAATGTATATCTTATCCGTAGGCCGTAGGTTTTTCGTCCAAAAGGAAAAGTAAATTGTTCGTGAATGTCTCTATGACACTAGCCCTAAACCCAAGTCTTTTTAGCTGCTGAATCCGAAAATTGCCTCACTCTCTTTCCATCACGCCACCGTCTTTTGATAATCATTTTTTTTTTAATGAGTTTCTCTGGGAAAACTCCCTCTAAAGTTTGAAGGTCCGTCAAATTTACTAAATTTCAACCGAGTACAATTCTTTAACAGTTAGGCAGTGCTTGTTTTGACTTAGATAATAATATTTGGCGGGTAGCCTTGTTAATTTTGAAATGAATCACTTTAATTTATTGAAATAAGGCTCTACTCCTGTCCTTTCAACAATATCTAGAAATCAATTTAAGAACAAAGCAAAAGATCGGAATGAGGGAATGATATCGATTTTGGAATGAATATTCTGTCCATGATGTCTAAAAATTAATATCGACGGATAAGTCATAACGACCAGCAACACCGGGTTGAAATGAGGATGAGGAGCTGTTTCCCCACCGGCTCACCGGATCAAAAATAGCGTAACCTGCTCGAAAATACAACGTGGATCGAGGTTTTTCTCGCGGAGATCAGTGGCGGAATTGGCGAGGCCCCGGACTGGCTCGCGGAAGTGCGTCGAGATCGAAGTTATCCTCGACTCCACTTCAACTTCAACTTCGCCAAGTCAAATTAAAAAGTTGAGATTGAAGCTCTCGATTGAGTCTTATTGAAATAACCCCAACCGGAAGTTGCGTTGGAAAGTGGAGGCTTTAAAGTCTTATCCCCGCGATTAAGGCCGACAAGATCCCTCGCGGGTTGCAGATTGTTCTTTGCAGTTCATCCCTCTTACTCTGCTTTGCCGAAGAGAGAAGTCGTGTGAGCATTCGAACATCGGAAAATGTAGATACCTATTCATTTATTTCCAGAATAGTTATCAATACTTTTTCTACACTTTATGAACAGCTAGAAAAGGTAGGAAATTAGGTACTAAAGCGCACATTTACTCATCTAATTTTAGGCAACCCCGTTAATGGCATCGATACCCTCCAAAATGATCTTACAAGTGAGAAATTAACGTTTGTAGTGCACTAACAACACACAATTTATAGGTTCCGTGAAATAATCATGACCAAAGCAGGCCAAAATTTTAGGCATTGAAATTAACCCATTTACGATAGGAAAATAATCAATGCTCATTGATAGGCTCACTCCCTTCACTTTTGATATCAAGCACCTTTAATTTTTCCAAAAATAATCTAAAACTTTTCGATCCGAAAATACGTGAATGCCAATTTTGCGGATTTTATGACTTGCCTGGCAAATATAATTGACCGAATGTTCTCATTTTCTGCTCTGGTGTGGGATAGTCTTGAACCTAAAATCTGGATCGCTAGTTTCTTAACAGGTACACATAGTGCCCGTTAAACTTCAATCAGCGAACAGATTATTGAAATTTACAAATAAAGCTATAGAAAAAAAAGAGACACAGAGGACATGGAGCGATCCTGTTGGTGGAAGCGGGTGGTTGAAATGAACAAAGTAGATAGTAAAAATACTTACCTGACGGCAACCCACGGGGGACCCGGGGACCCTAAAGAATGAGTCCATAATTTTTCCTCATAGTCCCTAACAACCGCCCGTTTCAACCAATAGGAGTGCTCCATCTTTCCATTGTCTTCTTTGTCAATCGCTAAGCCTATCAATTTCAATAATCAGACGAGAGACCGATGTAAGAATTTGAAGAAGTGTTCCGGGCAGGGATTCAGAAAGGTCTTTGCCTTTGCATTAATCAAGGTGTTTTTCACAAAATACCCTTTTAGTTTAAAGGCTTATTGTTAGTTCGAGGAAAGGTCCCGTTTTCATGAAAAAAGTGTCGTGTTTGACATTTTTTTCTTTACATAAGAGTAGCGCGTTTGGCTAATTTCCTCACTGAACCTAACTTGCAAGTTGGTCTCATTAACTAAAACCACCCTGAAACAAATTCAGAAAATAAATTTGAACATAAAGACTGCGAAAAACCTTGACAGCTTTCACAAAAAAATCCCCGTCCTCGACAGCTTTCACCAAAAAGTGCGAAATCGGTTCGCGCTCCCGCAATCCACCATTTTCCGGACCCCTGGTCCCAGAGAACAGAAGAGAATGGAATGAGTAAAAAATTTTAATGTGTCCATCTTGATTCGTTCAGCATCTCAATCAATTTCGTCACATTTTCTGCCGCGGGGCCTGCCGCGGATACAAATGAGTTATGAACTTGACCCGGTCATGACTCGGTCTGCGGTACAATAAGTGTGCACCGATGGTCAGAACCGTTGGTTGCATGGGTGCTTCGTTTAATAACTCCTCCGTTCGCATCTCTGTCAAACCGGGCGCGAGTATTCTCGATTTTAATTCGGAAAAATCTTCTCATTTCAATGTTTTTGCAACCTCGCGCACAGTTGCTCAAATGACGCCACCCGAACTGATTGAGCCCGAGCTAAAGGTTACGACGAATGTGCGCAGAGTTGACCTTACCGTTGGATCTATAATTTTGATCGGGATCATTAAAAATTAGTCACGCTGATTTTGCAAAATCACCAAGATCGCTGTTATTTGTCTGCGTGTTTGTTTGTTTTTTAATATTCGGTCATTTTTCGAGAGCGACGTCACTGATTTCCCATTCGGCCCTAATTATTTAAAGCATATTATGAACGTCAATGCACCCACCTCTGTTTCTTCACCGATCCTCAGTGTCAATCTCGTGTGCTATCATGCTGATATTCTTAGATAATGCAATACAGGAAATATTTCAGTCACCGAATCACCTTTACGACTAAGTCAGATTCATTGCAAAAACACAAATGAGTGCTTTGGAGGATACGTTGCATAAGTGCAGTTTTTGCTATTTCGGGAAATAAGTGTTCGAAGTTTCGAAATTACATGGATCCTTATGGAAAGAAAGTCCAAACCGTCTTTTTGACGCTTAATAATTGGAATTTGGGAGCGAATTTCTCACAGCATATGCATTAAGACTAGTTTTACTTTGAATAATTAATATTCCAACTTTTTCAAAAACTGCACCTGTGCGCCTTGTCCTCCAAGCCCCTCAAATGACGTTGTGTGTATGTAACCTTATTTCCATTTAATGTACGTTTTTAATGCTTGATAATATCTCGTTCCAAAGTCAATTTTTGAACTTCCCATATTGTGATCGTGTGAATCCTTTTTTTCGAAAATTTCATAAGAGAAAACCTGGGAAATTTATGTATTTTTTAGACCTCTAATGATTGCCCATTCCTCGATCTTTATATCAAGGACTTAAATCAATTTGAAGGCTTTAGCCACAGCCAATATTTACAATTTTGCTACCATAATCTCATTTCATGGTAACCCACAAAATCTCTCAGATACAATTTTTTTCTTCCAATATCCCTGGAAACTATGGTCTTGCTTCCAGGGAAATATCACGAACAAATAGGGTTTGTGCATGTTCCTCCGCAAAATTGCAGTGTTGTATGGTATAATCCTAATTGCAGTGAACCCTTCAACTGAACGCGGAAAGACTTTAAATTTGGCAGCGCTGTGAATTGGGCTATCCGTCGCGTGCATTAACTTCACTTGGTTTTCATCATAATTGGGACCTTGTCTCGGACCGATAATTGAAAATAGACTGGCCGTTGACTTCTGTCACGAGATCGGTGCATGGGAATAGGAAATTAGTCTATGGAAGGCCTTCTGGTTCTTAGATATTGACTGTTACGCAAAAGTTGCCGGCATGAGCAGGGATCCAGCCGATGACTACTAATCACTAGATTGTGAGTCAGAGCTAGTATACAAAACAGAAAGTAGGCTTTAGACAAAATAGCCGAGGAACTGTACGTGGTGGGTCGTACTGTGTTCATAATGTTCGAAAGATTCCATTATTTCAACTTCACAGCGATGGAGTATTGTGTGCACGAAAATCAAAAGGCTTTTCATTCAATTCCAAACCGAAATTTTTCACGCCATTTCCTGAAATCTTCTTGAAATCACTTGTTTGACAACCATATGTGAACGATATATACATATAGAACATATGTATAAAACAGGGTGTCTATCATCAGGATGTCCCCGAATCTATCAGAATTTGAGGTCAATCAGAATTTAATCTCGATTTCATCAGGATTTGAGGCACTTTTCTTTACTCCCTCGAACTTAATGCTAGAGTTCTGATTTTGCCTACGCTTATGCAGAAATTTTAATTTTTCTCCGCAAAAAATCAGGATTTGACCATGATTTGGAAAAATTATGAAATCAGGATTTTCCAAAATGAAAAAAAAAACTAGGCAATCTGTAAAAGAAGATATCAGGATCGCAGTGTGAAATATATCAGTCTGGGATCGGATTAGTTTTTAGATTTGGTCGGCCGAAGACGGCGGAAATTCGCCGGCATTTTTATCCCGTTGACAAATTATCATGAATAACGATGAAACGCGAAACCGAGGATATAATATCCGCGAGCAGGGCCATTTTTCAAATTTATCGCGGTCGTGAGCTTCCGCGGGACAAAAGTTTGATCCGAGCTCCTTTGAGACGACCGAAGCTTCGTTACCTTCCCGGGCGCGTAAATTTTCATTGTAGCCTTTTATTCTTTTTCGGTGTGAAATGAACTCTGAACTTCTCATTAGTTCTCCGACGCGCTTGAATAAAACTTTCGTCTTCGTCCCGCCTGAAATAGATATTACCACCGCATTCAAAACAACCGGCTTCAATAACTGAAAGAGAATTATTTTTTGAATTGCCAATTCAGTTGTTGTAAAGGGAAACTCGTAAGCAGTTGAGAAAACGAAGTTAACAAACATTTGGGTCTTTGTGAAGAAGTCACGTTTGTCGTGAAATGTCGTTTAGCTTTAGAATTCGAACTGGTGAAGTTCTTCGTTGAAAATTCCCAATATCAGTCATTTCTTTTTCCGAATTGTTATTTTTTGCAACCTGCCCAGGGAACTTGGTCGACGGAGGAATTTACAGTAATTACGAGAATTTCAATCGACATAAATCTTAAGTGTTCTTTAAAAGCGTTGAAAACCTTCTTTGTTTCGTTGGCGTGGTGCTGACTGAGTTGCCAAAGTTGCATTACCGGGTTATCTCGTGCCCTAAACGTGGAACTTCTTCAGCAAACCAGAGAAAGTTTTCCTTTGTATAATAATAAAAGGAGGAGTTGCGTTTTTGGCCTTTTCCGGCCCCACCTGGATTTTGCTAAATGTTTCATATTTTCAAAGTACTAGTCTTAGGTAGACTCTGTGCCAAATATTAGACCGAACGGAGCCCATGCAAGGGCGCAGCAGCGCCTCAAACCCAAAATCCTGGAATCGAAAAACAATTATTTTCGTCGACTTTTTCCACTGTTATCACTCTTCCAGCACATGATGCTTATGTATTTTTTTGCGTACTTTTCGTTTCTGGCCTTTTTAAAGGCCTCCGATAAATTTTAAGGGGCCTTATGGCCCATTGTTGCCATTTTTGGCCCATTTTTAGGGGTTTTTTCCATTTAACACATTCAAAACTCAATTTAATCCAAAAACTGTGTACATTTTTTAAAAGTACGTAAAAAAAATGAATAAAAAATGTTCAATAAAATTTTTTCCTATGTTGCCAAATTTCCGAGAAAATTGGTCCCAAAGTGTCAAAAACGGCAAAAAATCGATAAATCGCCGCGTCTAAGGTTCAAGAAAGTGGAGTACATTTTTCATACTGTACCAGATAACAGCTCTTATCCATCCATACAACATACTAAAATATCATAGTTGTACCTGGATTCCCACGTTGTGAAAATTGACCGAGATGTCGATTTTAGCGGCCTTTTTATACTTGAAGGCAGCTCTTTTGAATGTTTTTCGACCTTAGTCACCCTCTATGGGTGTGCACTATATGTATTTTTCTACGTACTTTTCATATCTGGCCATAAAAATGGCTTCCTGTGAATTTTAAAAGGCCTAACGATCCATTGTTGCCAATATTCACCAATTTTTAGGGGTTTTTTCAAGTTTACGTGTGTGAAACTTAATTTAATCTAGAAACCGTGAACAATTTCGGAAAGAACGTAAAAAAATACATAGAAATGTGATTTGTACCTTTTCCCTACGTTGCCAAATTTTCGAGAAAAATCGTCCTGAAGCGTCAAAAATGCCAAAAATTGGATAAATCATCACGTCGGAGGTTCCAGGAAGTGAATTTCAAGTTTTTTTTCACTACAAATAACGTATCGAAAATGGAAAATTGCAATGCATCTCAAGGAACATGTGATGGCGCAGATGAACGTGACAAAACGGGCCCTCAAGGTACGTTTACTTTATCCTTCACTCCAGTTCACCTCTTTATTCCTGTAACCTCGAGATAATCCTTGGTTCTCAAGATGCTTGCTACAGGCCAAATATACCGAGGAACAGAAAATGCGTGGAGAAAGTGTTCCACGATGCACATGAATGTCATAATTCACTTCCTGGAACCTCCGACGTGATGATTTATCCAATTTTTGGCATTTTTGACGCTTCAGGACGATTTTTCTCGAAAATTTGGCAACGTAGGGAAAAGGTACAAATCACATTTCTATGTATTTTTTTACGTTCTTTCCGAAATTGTTCACGGTTTCTAGATTAAATTAAGTTTCACACACGTAAACTTGAAAAAACCCCTAAAAATTGGTGAATATTGGCAACAATGGATCGTTAGGCCTTTTAAAATTCACAGGAAGCCATTTTTATGGCCAGATATGAAAAGTACGTAGAAAAATACATATAGTGCACACCCATAGAGGGTGACTAAGGTCGAAAAACATTCAAAAGAGCTGCCTTCAAGTATAAAAAGGCCGCTAAAATCGACATCTCGGTCAATTTTCACAACGTGGGAATCCAGGTACAACTATGATATTTTAGTATGTTGTATGGATGGATAAGAGCTGTTATCTGGTACAGTATGAAAAATGTACTCCACTTTCTTGAACCTTAGACGCGGCGATTTATCTATTTTTTGCCGTTTTTGACACTTTGGGACCAATTTTCTCGGAAATTTGGCAACATAGGAAAAAATTTTATTGAACATTTTTTATTCATTTTTTTACGTACTTTTAAAAAATGTACACAGTTTTTGGATTAAATTGAGTTTTGAATGTGTTAAATGGAAAAAACCCCTAAAAATGGGCCAAAAATGGCAACAATGGGCCATAAGGCCCCTTAAAATTTATCGGAGGCCTTTAAAAAGGCCAGAAACGAAAAGTACGCAAAAAAATACATAAGAATCATGTGCTGGAAGAGTGATAACAGTGGAAAAAGTCGACGAAAATAATTGTTTTTCGATTCCAGGATTTTGGGTTTGAGGCGCTGCTGCGCCCTTGCATGGGCTCCGTTCGGTCTAATATTTGGCACAGAGTCTACCTAAGACTAGTACTTTGAAAATATGAAACATTTAGCAAAATCCAGGTGGGGCCGGAAAAGGCCAAAAACGCAACTCCTCCTTTGATTTTAAGCTAACTGCAGGAATAGATCTACTTAAAGTATTAATTGCGTAAAGAGCCTCCCAAAAAGTGGCCCCTTTTTTGAAACTCGGGGATTTCATTCGTATGTGGCTGAAATGAAACCTTATGATGAGACAAACCTCCAGTAAAAATTTTAGCTTGAGTATACGTCTAGTTTCCGAGATACAGCGTTGCAAAATTTGCATATTTAAGCTTTAAAAATTCGCATATTTTCAAGTATCTTATTTTCGGAAACACCTCCATCGGACATTTTATGATATTTTGTGACATTTAACCAACAGTTAGTCTTATTATTGAATGCATACATATATTGATACCATAATACTGCTAATTCTCTTGATACAACGTTGCAAAGTTGACACCAAAGACCTATAAAAAATGCTCATTTTGGTTAGTTTTTTTTTTATAAAAACACGAACTTACTGATCACCCAAATATATGTTTATGGGGTTTAGGTGTAATTTTATAATTAAGATACGTCTTCCATATAGGCCTTACCGCGAGCGTAAGCACAGATTCAATAATACAGCGTTGCAAAGTTTATTTATTTGAGCTTTAAAAATGTTTATATTTTGAAGTTCCGCGTTTAAAGAGCGATTTTCGTGGATCTTGTTTTCGAATTTGAGTAGTAAAATCTACCCACGTGTCATTTTTAGATGTATATTCGAATAAACAGGGATACTTTGATTGGTGGTGGTACAGCGTTGCCAAGCTAACAACGTTAAACTCTTGAAATTATTATTTATGGTAGTTAAAGATGACGTCTATGAATGTAATACCTGATATCAAGACAAAATATCGAGGGTTTATGTCAGTTCCGAGTGACAATTGGTATTGGCAAAAATACTATGATCAAGTTTATTAATACTTCTTTTAAAACGATAAATAAATGAGAAATTAAAATTAGGAATCCTCTAAGAATTGATATTTGATTTTTGTTTTTTATAACCTTGCTTTACTTTTTTAATTTTTATTTTTTTTATTTATTTTTTTTACATGTTTAATGTTTTTACATTTTTTAAATAACAATTATAATTTTTTTTTATTTTTTTCTTCATTTTTTTTTCATTTTTTATATTTATTTTTTTTTTGCATGAATTTATCACACATCGGTACAAGTTCTGCCTGCAAATCTATGGACAATGTCTTGACACTCTTGACACTGTCGCTAATCTTAAACTTTAACATTAAGAAAAAAAAAGAAAAAACAAATAAATGATAAAATGAACACTAAAGCAACAAGAACGGATGCAATGGATGAACGCATTATTTTTTCAAGGCGTAATAAATGTATTCTCTAGATCAAGATTAATTTATACTTAAAAAAACTCAAAATATTCCGTACTCTATGTTTATTTTTTAATTTTTCTTAACAAAAGGTCGAATTGGCAACTATGGCAAGGCAGAATTTGTTGGATTTTGAAAGAAACGCTGATGATGAGTATTCCATTAAGCATGACAAAGTCTCTTGAATTTGATTTTGAAATCAGATTATTATTTTTGGAAGTATCCTAATTTTAAAATTATTTTATGTATAAATGTAGAAGGAAAACAAAAAAATAGACAACAGTGTAATTTTTTATACCAATTGTCATCTAGTTCTAACTAGAGTCCTAACATTATGCTTTAAAATACCGAGACATGTTTGATCGAAGTTTTTTTTTAATAAAAAAACAATAGAAAAGACATGTTCAGAGGTATAAGATGTAAACTTTGCAACGCTGTGTTACTTGAAATTATTGTAGCCTTACATCAATGCACTATGCATCCACGAGTACCACTAAGGGTTAATTTCGTGCCACAAAATACAATTGGACATTCACTATAAAATTGGTATTTAAATAAGAAACTCAAAAATATGAGTATTTTTAAAGCTCAGAAAGGTAAACTTTGCAACGTTGCACTACCTAAACAGGGGTCATACATAGGCTGAAACTTTTACTGGAGACTTGCTTTATCATTATGCTTCATTTACGTTTTGTTTCAGTATTGTAAAGTTCACTCTCATGTTAGTTTTAGGAAGATAATATTTGAAAATATGAAGATTTTTAAAGCTTAAATATGCAAACTTTGCAACGTTGTATCTCCGAAACCGGACGTATACTCAAGCTAAAATTTTTACTGGCGTCTTGGGTCATCATAAGGTTTCGTTTAGGCTACATTTGAATGAAATCCCGGAGTTTCACAAAAGGGGCCAAAAAAGGCCCTTTTTTTGGGAGGCTCTTTGACCGCGTTAAGCAGAAAGGAAACAAATCACATCAGCGTGTGGATGGTCAAATTTTAGAATGAGACATTTGGCGGCGGCCGAATGTCCATGCGATGTTTTCCCATAGCATAACAGCGTTTTCCGATGCCGGGCTAAGGAAAAACTTCTTATGTTTACTCTACCATTGCCACAATTTTGCCGATTGAATTTTCATTATTTAGAGGTGCATATGAGGTGGCTTCTTTGAAATTTTGTGGTAAACTAAACTGAAGTAGGACTGAAATTCTGTAAATTTTTCAGCGAAAAGGATAGTTTAAAGTTTCCCAGAAAAATTCATTTTAATGAGAGGTGATTTAACGCCGTCCGAATGGTCCATACGACATTTTAACGCATGCTGCGGACAACGCGGCCGCACCAAGGAAGTACGCCGTATGAGCATCCGAATGTTGCCTGATTTCCTCTCACATAATTTTTATTTTTGTAGAAAGTTTTGGATATTTTTCCTTGAGATTCTCAAACACTTTAGACAAATTACGAACAAAATTCCCGGGATAACCGAAAGAAAAATAGTAACTATTTTTCCAGGAAATTCGTAATAGGTCAAAGGAAATTTGGCAACGCCTACAATCTCATGCGAGGTTTTCCCTTTACACGGCATAACGAGTGTGTTGGTAACTCACGGACTGACCCAAGGGACTTGGAACGAGGCCGACCTAGTGCGAAGGCGGAAGGCGGAAGGCGGGAAAGTAGATTCGTAGGAAATTAACGGAAAAAGTGTGGACGAGGAGGGGGCAGGATAGCGCTTGTAAGCTCTCGCCCTGCTAATCAAAGGAGATCGCTTTCGTCCTTGTCAAAAACCGCGTATTTCCTCACAGTTTCGATTGGAGTTAGGCTGTTCTTTCTGAGCACGGCAGATCGTAACCCTGAGCCTCGCCTGAGTGAGGCGTAAACTGCAGCATCTTCGCAGACTCCTTCAAGTTCTGGGTGAAAATGGGCTCGTCTTCCGCAGACTTGCTTTCAGGAGCTCTGCCGTGTTATCCAATTTAGTAGATAGCCCCAAAATAGAGTTTTAAGAACTTGACCGTCCTACAGTTCGAACGAAAACTTTTATTAAGTGAGTCCTAATTTCTTCCTAAAATGTTAATTCGGCGTCCGAAAAGCTATCATGAAACGGTCGAGTGGCGTGTATTTTGCCGTGCTAAGGAGGAACGCCCTATGAACATTCGAGAGTTGCCAAATTTCCCTTGATAAAACATGTATTTTTTACAACTTTCATACATATATTTCCTTGAAATTTTCAGGTATTTTAGATTTAATTGCAGAAAAAAGTGTCTGGAAATTTCGGAAAATAATATTCACAATTTTTCCAGCAGATTCGGTTTTTATCAGAGGAGACTTGGCAACGTCTGAAGGCTCTTACGGCGTTCTTCCTTGGCACGGCAGTATTACAAACGTGGCGGGTCCTCGGAATCGCGAAAATTTGTGTATTTGAGCGTGATATACAGAGTTTCTTCTAATTTACTATCATGAGTCTTCCTTATAGCCCAGATTTTTTTATTTTTCTTCCTTTGTGAAATTAATTTTGACCTATTCAAGTGCGAAATTTTCGAAGAACAATTCTGATGAATCGCACGAAATTTGGAACAAAAACGATGACCATTCATCCTTCGACAAAACGAAACGCAACAGGAAATCTGTATTTTTATAAGTCTAAATTCACGTATATGATTTCCCAGGTACAAGGACAAAACTATATCACAATGAAGTTTCGTAAATATACTACCCGACGAGAATTATACATATCATGTGTTGAGCTTTGTCGCTCCTGAAATGTGCGCTGCGTCTAGTAAATATTTAACAACTATCAGTCGAGACCTCGAAGTTGGGTGAACTTTGAAATGAAATTACAAATCATACAAATTTTAATTTCCACTACGATTTTCATCCATTACTGTCGCAATTTTTTCAACCGTGCGTTGATGCGGCCGGGCAGTCAGGGTTTTTTTTTTCAGGAAAGGGGGTTGATTTCAGAGAGAACCAGGATCGAATTAGGGTATGGAGGATATGGGGTGGGAAGAGCGGGGTTTAGGTCATTTGAAATGCGGCTGTTTGGTTCATTACTTAATCCTCTATTTTGTTGTTTCGGCGAAAGCAGGGATTTATGTTTGCGATCAATCGGAATACTCCGTAGTCGATTCATCGATATACTTCCCTATTTGTTACGTGAGCAAACTTTAGAGGTCTAGCGTCTCGATTAACGATTAATCGTGGTTTTCCCCGGGGAAAGCTTATCATTTAAATAGTAGTTGAAAGCCTTTCCTGGATTTTTGCCGGCAGCTTTTGCTACTCTGTAATACACGATAATCACTTTACAATGTCCATGTGAATATACATAGTCTCTGCCTCTTCTTACTCCAGAGACATTCACCGCGACCGAAGAGGTGAATGCACAATTCGTATATCTTTAAAAATTTATTTTCTTCGGACATCTCCTGGCAACCGAGTAACTACAGCGCACGCTCGCTGAAGAATGTTCTACGAAAAATGTGTCTGTACTAGAATTTTCGAAATCTCTATTACTTTTCGTCCATTTGAGTCCAAATCCCCCCTTCCCCTCCATAAAAAGAGAAAAAAATTGTGGGGTATTGTTTTTTTACTCGCTTTTGAATTATCATTGTGGTGTTTATTCAGCCTGCACTAGAAAAAAAAACACATTGTATCTGGAGTCCAGACTCTTGAAAACATTGACAAGAAAATGGACTCTTGATTCAATCAGATTTAAGCTTTAATCAAGAACCAAGCCTCTTAATTTGAGCGGATTTCCTTTTGATTTAAGCTTACATCTGATTGATCAAGAGTCCATTTTCTTTTCAATGTTTTTAAGAGTCTGGGCTCTAGATCCAATGTGTTTTTTTTTTTTTTTTTTCCAGTGTGCTCATTTTTCCGAAGTGTCCATAAAAAATGGATGAGGGAAGAGCTAAATACTGGAGTTTTGAAGAACTGAAAAAGTAGAGAACAGGGAATTTGTGGCAGCCTGAGAGAGTTAGGGGGTTTTCAGCGATCAGGGAATAGTTAAACAATTTTGAACAACTAGAGAAAGTTAGGGAGTTTGTGAGAAAAGCACTGAGATAGAACGAATTTAGAACATTTTTTGAGGAACACTTCAGACGCATACTAGGCTTAAAACTAATTTTTGATGGAAAATTAGTAAAGTTACAAAGCGAGATATTTCTTTTCGAAGTCAGTGGAAATGCAGTACTCGTCATTTCCACTACTTCAGCGAAATGAGAAACTTTTTAAAATAAGTTCAAAAGTTCTGTTTTAATTTTTGTCCTTTTTCCTTGTCGGAATTTTTGATAAGCGAGTTTTTCCAAATTAGGATCGCTGGACCTATTGCCTAGCTCTCCTGTCATCAGTCATCATCAGATGAATATGAGCTTTGAATTGCGAGAGTAAGTTCTTCAGTAAAGAGTGCATATAGCCGTGTAATGTCTCTTCTTTTCTTTCTATAGATTTGGTGTCATAAATAACTAAACCCGTTTCTTTTTACCGTGTTTAAAGATTTTGTAATACATTTTTTGGAATGAATGTTTCTTAAGTGTTAGGTTCATAGATAGACATTGCGATATTCCTGTTGATCTTACAAAGCGACCTACCGATCGTACCCCAAAAGCATTACGACACAGCTTAGGATCCGTCTCAACTATAAAACGAAATGCGACCACGAGCTCAAACAAAAGCTCGTTTTAGGGTTCGTCGAGACAACAGAGGGTAGGTCATATTCTAAAGCTCCACAACAAGGGTCGTCATGGATACCGTTTTAAACAAACGCAAGTGCATGTTCAACGGAATGCGGAATCAGTGCAATACGAGGTGCGCGCGAGCTTCGTGTTTATCCGTTCTCCACTCGCACTTGGTGCCAGTGACTCTTTTTTTAAAAAAAGAAAAAAAACAACACTCAATTGCTGGTTTTTCACTGTTGGAGTATACAAAGAGTAGAATGTTTGTTTTACTGTAAACAGTTGGTTTAATTGTACCTCTCGAGTGGAGGTTCGACTTTTTCGCGAAGAAGGTAGGATGATTTTCAATAGTTCTCCCTTTATGACCCATTGGGATCGCACGGGCGGTGTTCAGTGAAAGGAATTTGAGTGGCATCAGCTATACTGCCAGATTTTTTTCGGTTATTTTATTTCATCCCCGGGCGACTGTCGCATAGTTCTTTCGAAAATTTTAAGAATTTTTCCCATGCAACACATTTTCTGAAATATTTTAGAGAATCCTCGCATCTCTCTTGGAAAAAAAAGAAGCGAAGCAGTCGATTTATTTTAAAGGTGACCTGGTACATGTACATGGTCCCTTTAAATAAGAGGTAAAACGGAAGAAAGAAAAAATCCGATGAAATGTGACAGTAGCTAATGCCACATTTTTATTTTTTTTTAATGAAAAAAAATCCGCATGCAATTGTGCACGAAATCGAGTGTTTTTCACATAACATACTTGTTATCTTTTTTTCGCGGAATGATGAAAATTTTTAGAAATTTATGAGCGAGTTTATGAAACCTCCAAAGAAGTAGCCTCTGGAGACAACGTCTGCGGTAAATTAAAGGAACCACGGACATCGTTTTTCGTAACTGAAGTACCAAAATAAGAGGATGCCATGCCCGTTTTTTTAAAAAAAAAAACTGGTTTTTATCAATGAAGGTAAGACACCAGATACTCTGGGAGCTCCTTCATTTCATCGAATATGCAGCTAGGTTGCCGGGAAGTTAAAAAGTTGCGCGAATTTGAAGCCTCGGTGTATCAACTTTGATCGTTAGGTTGCAGAACCTCAACGATCAGATAGGAAAGAGCCTCCCAAAATTTGGCCCCTTTTTAGGTATTCGATTCGACCATCGGACCAAGGTTTAAATGGAAGCTTATATTAACAGAAAACTCAGGGAAAAATTTCAAGATGAGTATAGGAACCCTTTTCGAGTTACGGGGGGGCAAAGGGGTCACAATCCGGCCTAATTTTTTGCTGTTTTCTTGTAGAATTGATGTATCGGCGGGGATCTTATCGTTGTTTACGTATGTGTAACACATGGATTCCTACGTGTTTTTACACGTAGAATCGATTTTTAACGTTGCCGAATCGATATACTGATCAGTTAAATCGATTTTGAACGATTTATTAAGGAAAATAGATGATTTTTCAGGGTCGAAATTGTTTATCTTCGATTCATGAATGAATAGAGTAGAAATACGTAAGAATTGATGTGCTCCAATCATAAAGGGTACATTTCTCCGATCTTGGATGGAGAGACACCTATCTCAATCCCGATAAACCATCGATTTTCCGCAAAAATTCGAAAAAATTCAATACAATTGATCGATATATCGACTTATCGAGGTTATAGATCGATTCCACGTATAAAAATACGTAAGAGTCGATGTGCTCCAATCATGTTGGGTACATATCTCCGATCTCGGATGGAGCAAACCCGATTCTAATTCCGAAAAGTCATCGATTTTCCGTAATAAATCGCAAAAATTCGATACAAACGATAGATACATCGATTCGTCAACGTTAAAAATCAATTCTACGTATCAAAATACATAGGGTTACGTGTGCTTCAGTCATTTCAGATGCATTTATTCATTCATGAATCGAAGATAAACAATTTCGACCCTGAAAAATCATCTATTTTCCTTAATAAATCGTTCAAAATCGATTTAACTGATCAGTATATCGATTCGGCAACGTTAAAAATCGATTCTACGTGTAAAAACACGTAGGAATCCATGTGTTACACATACGTAAACAACGATAAGATCCCCGCCGATACATCAATTCTACAAGAAAACAGCAAAAAATTAGGCCGGATTGTGACCCCTTTGCCCCCCCGTAACTCGAAAACGGTTCCTATACTCATCTTGAAATTTTTTCCTGAGTTTTCTGTTAATATAAGCTTCCATTTAAACCTTGGTCCGATGGTCGAATCGAATACCTAAAAAGGGGCCAAAATCAGCCCCTTTTTTGGGAGGCTCTTTAGATTTTCCATGTAAAGCCGAGCTGATAAATGAAAACTTAGGTTATTTTTGGATTCAACGCTCCATGTTTGACCAGCATCAGCAAATAATTTTCGCCCGATGAAATGATGGTCAATAACACAGCATGTTCATTCGAACAAAAAAATAAATAATAATTTTTTGACCATAAAAGATGTGAAATCCACTAATGTCACACGAAACGCCCATTCTGCTTTATATTTTGATATATTTTTCGTACTTACGGATGTATTAAGCGCTACAAATCGTAAGAGAAGAAAGTTAGTCATTCTACATTTTCTAGCCCATAACCACCCCAAAATCTAGTTTAAATTGAAAAAAAGTCTCATCTACTCCATAGAAGATGCTTCTGTACCTGTTCTACTCTGGGACACTCTGCATCTACTGATGAGTTGATTTCCAAATTCCGCGATGTGAGTAGAGTCCCTATATACCGAGAGTTAAGACATCTCAATTACCAGGTGACCTGGGGTGACCATGGTGTCCCAAGTGGGCACCTAAACAAACGATATTGAGGGATAAGGATAAGGAATCCTGCGATGTATATCATCCAAAAACAGCAGCATCAACAATAATGATCAAAACCTAACCAAAGAAATTCCAATAAAATAAAATGGGATTCATACGTGCATAATTTTTCAATCTATTTCTATTTTGGTTCACATTCGAGCCGCCGTCATCCTGGTGCACTCTTTTGTGACTCCTTGAGTGAGAGCCAATCAGAATTGGATTTTTTTAAAGCCACTTTCAGCCCAACCAAGCCCGACAGAATTGAGATGTTTTAACTCGGTACCCGGACACTTCGCCTAAAATTTTCACCTACAAATTATTATACCTAAAATTATTTTGCCTACTTCAACACACCTACAAAATTTATCCTAAAAACTTTTTTATCTCACCTACAATAGGAAATCGTGTCCAATCCCCCGAAAATAATCCAAGAGTCTCCCCTGATCCTTAAATGAATCAGTGAGTTCGAAAACACACCAATTCGTGGGAAAAAAATTGTTCAGGAAACACCTAAAACTGCGCAGTGGGCGAAGAAGTTAGTTTAAGAAAAACCTTTTTGGTGCCAAAGGATAAGTACTTAGAAACTTTGTAAAGCACCAAGTTGAAATCGATACACCATGTTTGATGACAGAGAATTAAGCATTTAAAAATTTCCGAGTTGGTGTGTTTTCGTTCTCACCGATTTTCAGATACTGATTTTTCATAGTCTGCCCACAATAATTTTTATTTTTCGACCAGAATAACGCTTGAATATTTATATAGCTTGTTGGTACAAAGTATACTGAACCGAAAAAAGAAAACCGCAAAATCGGATGGTCACCCGTTTCCCCTTGAAATGGCCAAAAATCGGTATTTCCAATGAAATACTTCGATTCTTCCCTTTTCCCGTCGCTGTTTCGAGCACTTCCGATCGCAATTTCGAAATTTCCTTTTGTGTGCAGATGCTTCTATCCTGAAGTGTTACTAGGTAAACCGTAGAAAAGTGAAAATCGAAAAAAACCCGAGTTGGTGTGTTTTCGAACTCACTGATTCTAATGTGTGGTAATCTCTGGACTCTAGATGTGAGAGTCTATTTCAACTTGAACGTAGTATACCAAGGAGAAAACAGCTAAAACAGAGTGCTTCACCTTGTTCAATTACCTCAAATTCGAAGGAGGAAAACTGTCTTAAACGCCTCCGCACGTTGAAATCGCCACGAGGATCCCTTCACTTTTCAACCCCCGCGAGTGGGAAACCTATCCGAATCGTGGATTTTCCAGCGCCCCACGAGTGGCGCCCGGCGGAACGGGGAAACGAAGCGGCCCGAAGACCGGCGGCAAAAAACGAAGCGGAGGCAGTGACCACTACCCGCTCCCTCGGCGTCGCGGCGCCCAAGCAGTCTGTTTGCATCTCCTGCTCCGAGAGGGACCGCGTAGCGTTCGTCTCCGTTGTGCCGCGCGATAACTCGCGAAGTTGTTTACAAACGCAGCGCCGGCGTGTGTGTGCTTCTTGCTTTTGTGTTCGGGAGGTGTTTCTGTGCTGTGTCCAGTTCCCCCCGGAGTCTGAATTTCTTCTTCGCGGATTTTTGGAAATTTTTAGACAGGTGAGCATTTATGCTGGCTCGTTCTATTAGAAAAACAATTTTTGTCTGGTTTTGTGAATGAACACACTGGGAAAAAAAACACATAGGATCTAGAGTCCAGACTATTGAAAACATTGACAAGAAAAAGGACTCTTGATTCAATCAGATTTAAGCTTAAATCAAAAGGATATCCGCTCAAATTAAGAGGCTTGGTTCTTGCTCTAAGCAAAAATCCGATTGAATCAAGAGAATTTTTTATTGTTGGTGTTTTTAAGAGTCTGGACTCTAGATCTAATGTGTTTTTTTTTCCAGTGAGCATTGATGAAAATATCAGTTGACTAACGCCAAACCCAGTCGATAACAATCGATATTAGCATGTAAAAATCAGTTTTTGAAAAAAAAAAACGAATTTCAGTGATCTTTTCCGTTATTTTTATTGATAACAACCGCACTTTGGTACCTATCTACCAATATTTGTCGCCAAAATAGTCAGTATCAAGTGACACTAGTAAATAGCAGTAAGGGGACGTACTGAATTTTACCGGTAATTCCTGTCATCCTATGACATTATTCGTATTTATTTTGGCGTCGGCCGACTGATAATATTTTGAATTAAGTTCAACAAAAAAGGAACCAAGTCACATTAAGATCGAAGCTACATGAAGACTTTCGAAGTTTTATTCCTCCGTAAGATTTAATAGGAAGGAAGATGGTAAAGGCCAATATCAACGCTCCGAATGATTTTTCTCGAAGGTGAATTTTTGGCAAGAAAAATTTGCGGCCAGTTAAGCTCAAAAGTACTTGGTACCTAGTTTTTGAAAAATGTGGCTGGATTGATTATTTGTTTTTGAATTTAGTCCAGTCTTATTAGACATTTAGAAAAAAAGTACCATCTCCAGTGATTTAGTATTGTGAAAGTTAGAACACTAAACAACTTAGCGGATAAAAAAACATAAATAAATTGAAATAACAACAAGTAATTCTTCAGTTTTTCCAATCTGAATTCTTAAGTTGAACCAGTGGTGATAGAACTGACCTCCAGTCGGTATGTATGTACGTAGTTCTAAAATAAAGATTTGATAGTTGGATCTACGAATTAATAATATTGCCGTATGGTATGAAATTTTGCGAAAATCGGAAGGGCTAAGGAATTTAGGGCGCCTTCAGTTTAAAGTGTATGCAACACGGATATCCACGGAACAAGAATAGTTGCATTAATAGACGCTAAGTAATAACCAAATAACTCGCGCGGACCCCTTTGTATCGCTGATCCTCCTTAACAAGGCAGATCTGGTCTGGTTTGTTTTAAAAAAAAAATTCATGACTTCGTTTTTTTTTACTTTTAAAAGAATAAGTTAACATCTTCGATTCCCTTATTTTCGGCAACCTCGCGTTCGGTCGGTGGAACAAGTCCTTTGTGTGCGCTCGGGTGACGTCATAACTCGGCGGGTTTTGGTTTCTATTTGCAGAACTCTGGTATAATAACGTGGACGTTAAACGCGACGTGAAACGCAGTACGGGGAGTGTTTTTTATGCACAATTAGCACTAATTAGTGGTCTAAGGAACCGTGCGGCCGTAGCGACGAGGAGACGTCCGGACGAATTGTTATGCAAGTTCGGCTTCGAAGTTTCTCGATTCCCGGCGAAGTTCCCGATCATCGCGTTGACCACACACTCCGGATCCGAAGGAAATCACTCCGAACTGAGTTGGGCAAAATATTCATACGAGATGTAATCGGTTACGTGAGAGAGTGCGCATTGCAAAAAATTGGACTTATCTCAACTCTGCACTGGAAAAGAGAAATACATTAGATCTAGAGTCCAGACTCTTAAAAACATCGACAAGAAAAATTACTCTTGATTCAATCAGATTTAAGCTTAAATCAAGAACCAAGCTTCTTAATTTGAGCGGATTTCCTTTTTATTTAAGCTTAAATCTGCTTGAATCAAGAGTCCTCTTTCTTGTCAATGTTTTCGAGAGTCTAGACTCTAGATCAAATGTTTTTTTTTTCCCAGTGTGAGAACAGTTTTAAGTATTGGCCGTTGTTCGTCGCACCGAGGAAACTTGAATCCGCCAGTTTGAAAATGACCCATTATCTTGGAAAAAATAAAATCCTCAGGATACGGTAAAAACTGCGTAATAGCCAGAAACTTAGTGTTTCCACTCAAATTCATGAACACCGTAAAAAACCCGAGTTGGGTATTTTCGAAATGAGAGGTGGGATTATTATTGTGTCGGATAGACCGTCTTATTGCGCAAAGTAAAATTAGTTACAACACCACAAGTACCTTAATTTTTCTGCGCGGCAAACATTTTTTCGGCAAAATTGCCAAAAGTTCCCTTGTGCTGCTGACTATTCGGCAGTTTTGCAGACTTTCGACTGCTGGGACCGTAAATCTCGGCTCCAGCTGAGCAACTGCCGAGCTTTTTGGGGTGCGGATTTTGCCGAAAATATTATACACCATACTTGTCATGATCGAAAAACCCTTTATGTCGCATGAGAAAACTTTCGTTGTCAACTAAAATTTTCCTGGACCTAATACTTGAGACGCTCCCGTGACGCAAATGCACTTTTCTCAGCATAACGAAAAACTTTTACATAAACGGGATTTTTTCTTGCAGTGGAAACCAATTTCTCTCATTGTCAGTCGGAGCAGTCAAATTCAGGACGGGTTTGTTTTACGCAAGACACACAACCACGCGAGAAAAAAAAAACACTGTACAATGGCCCAAACTGAATGTAACAAAGTGGTGAAATGGTTCTGGGTCCACAACATTTCGCGGGGAAAAGGAAACCAAAAAGTTTGCCTGAGCTGAACACTCTCCTTCCTCAGTCTTGTACTGATACTTATTAGAGCTCGAACATTTTTGACTCTAATTGAAATTTTTGGAACTTTTTAGCTTCGTTTCCCTCGCGAAATGGCGTGCACCCTGTACCATTTCACCACCTTGTTACACACAGCCAAGTGAATAGACTTTCCACGAGTTTTTTTTTTTTTTTTTGTAGTTCTTCCGGGAGAAAAAGTGGCGAATCTTATCGAAGATATGACAATTTAAGCGTCTTGTTCCACCGGCTGTGGTAAACCAAAGTTGGGGGTTTCGATTTCCATCCGTTTCGCGCTACCACCCCAAACATGGGGTGGGTTTCGGCCAGATGGTCATCTAGGCGGTTAAACTATCGTATGTTGGTTTGGGCTCTAATTTTGAAAAAAGCTTTGATCAGAAGCTGGCTAGAGAGATCGGGGACCGAAGTCGAGCCGACCAACTAAACTAAACTCACGGCTGCATACCTGCCCGGATGACACCGGAATCATCCCTATTGAGGGATATCTCTCCGGCTGCAAGACTTTCCACGAGTTGAGTCCTACAAAAATTTCGATGGGCGCACAAAAAAGGTCTGAAGTTTACTTCTTAACGCGCAATCTAAGGTCAATTTTTGGCAAATGACAATTGATCAGCAACTTAATGAGCAAGATATCTTATAAAAATTTCCCCAATGATGACTGATAAATGTTGAAGTGAGCACTTTGCCAGGCGCGTTTTTGCAAATTAGAATAGGGTGGCTAAACCACCTGCTCAACTCTTTGATCATCAGTCATCATGACGCAAATCTGAGCGTTGACCGCTGAAAAAGAGCTTTTAGACTACACCATCAAAGCAACAGAATAAAAAGTATAGGCACGGGGTGTTTAAAACACTAGCTATAATTCCAAATTGGAGTTTTCTCCACCACGGCTCGACAGTTTGTCATAAAATGTTCATTCAACATTCCTCATTGCTCCGGTATCAATAAATCAAAATTGAATTTTTGTAGATTGAGGTCCCTGCTGCTCTAGACGATCAAATTCCTAGAAATTTTAGACAAACCCCTTCAAATTTTGTACAAAAAATGGTATTACATCGAAGAACACGCGAAAAGTTTCGAAAAACAATACCGCGTTCTTCCCCAGCACCAGCACGGCAGCCTGCATATCGCGGGCGGAAAAATTGCCGAGAACAAACCTCCGACAATCAACCGCGTCTGCCGTATTTCAAATTGGACGCCTTTAAACTGAAAGAACCATGTGCTTTGAGACATGGACCCTGAGACTCATAAGAATACATACATAACAGGGCGAATGTCTCAATGCACATCGTCCATTTTGATTTAAACACGTCAAATTCGAGTCGGACGCAGATTCTGGGCCCCTCCGCGCAAAAATACGCGCAGCGTGTTCTGTGTTATTTGCAGACCGCCGGGTCGGGGGAGGGAGTTCGGTCGGGCATCACTGACCCGTTTACGGAGGCACTGAATAATGCACCAAACGAGAGCCGTATTTACAAGCGCGTGTTCCGCGCGAAAACCGCGTATGTAGCTGTGGAGTCGGTGGTGCAGTTGGGCGGTTTTAGATTCGGCCGGTCGTGTAGGCACCTCGCCCTTTTTCAATGCACCGCGCCGCACAGGGGATCGAGTCAATAGGAGAGGTCGGACAACATTTGGAAACTTTAAAAGCTTAAAGCTCTGTTTGTACTAAAGTTTTAGGTTCCGAAAGTGAGTCTACTGGTTTCCTCATGAAATTTTCTTCTGGCAACACCCCTTTAAATTTAAAATGAGACGAAATAAACACCAAAATGTCCAGTTTTAGTAAACAATTTCATGTCCGACATCCCTAATTGACTCAATCCACTGTGCGCCGTGCCGGGTCGTTCGTATTCGAGCGGCGGCGGAAACGTGGTCGCTGGTCCGGCCGGAAAAAAACACTCATCAGTTTAACGAACTTAGATTGATGTTGAGCGCTGCGCTCCGGTCCGGTTCATTCGCGGTCCGACGGGCTCCATCCCGCGAGATCGCGACTAGAAACCTCGAAAATTCGAGTCGAGATCGATGTATAAACATTGCTAGTCGTATGTCACAACTGATGTCTAATCCATCAATCGATAGATCGATTCATTTTCGTCGAAAGCATTTAAAGATTTCATGTGTGTTTTTTAGTGGATCCAATCCGAGTCGAGCGATATCATCAATTTCAATCCGAATAGAGAGAATAAATTGATGATGATGCTCTAAGGGAGAATGAATTAATTTTCATGGAATATATTCGATATTTGTGTGACGTAAGACCAATGGCATGCATGGAGAAGATGACAGATGTGTGGCCGTTCACGGGATACGGGCCCTTAGTCTGCGGGGTAAACTTTTCAGTAGAGCGATTTTGTCGAGTTGGGGCGAAATATTGCAGGTTGAAATTGTGGCAAAAAACTCTCCAGAATTCTAAAAAAAGGAAGTTGTGAGTTCCGTTAAACCGTCAATGAGCAAGTCATCAGATGAGAGGATATCAGTCCTTATGACTATTTTTCTACGTTAGCTGCAGACCTGTTACATCGGGTACCAAATTTACTTTCTAAAATACGCTGAAAATAGTTACTTTTCAAAAGATATTATGACATTCAAAGTAATCGCACCAGGACCCTCCAGTCTAGAGGATAGGTCAAGACAGGAGGAATCCTATTGGGGCTCGCCCCCCCCCCTTCTCGATCGCCAAAGTAGGATTGAAAAAAGACCGAGAGGTTGCCTGCTAGGAAAGGTAATTTTTTGCGATAGTTGAGCTTCTTCAGCTTTGTAAACCCTTCTCCCCTCCCCTCCCCTCCCCCCACCATTGAAAAAATTGCCCTCTGAGCGTTATCACTCTTCTCACTTTCGGTGCTCAGGCGTGGCAACATTGTCTGGAAATGAAAGTTCTCAGGGTCTTATTTTTTCCGATCCGCGAGCCATTCCAATTAATCATGTGAAATGCTCGCGAAAATGGGGAGGAGCATAAATCAGGATCCTTTTTTTGTCTGTTTTCGACCGTCATCATAAAAGTGCAACGCCAAACTTTGGCATGGTGCTCGAGACATCCAGCATCTCCGAAAGTTTTGGAGAAGTTTTCGCGATTTTTTGCGCTGAGTCATATTCATGTGATATCCCAGTGTGTTCTTGTCCGGATGCAAACGACCTCATCATCTGGGTCAGAAATCCTATTACAGCCCCTCACTATCTTCCTGGAGTGATCTGCTCGCACGGACAGTGCTTACCGCCCTAACGTTTTCATTCCATTTAGATTTCTCCTTATTATGACGTATAAAGCTAGAAATTTTCTCGAGGTTAGGGGATATATGAGATCATGTAGTAACTTCTGAGATGTTCTGTCTTTGACAGGGTAGCATGGCAGTTACAATTTTTTCGAAGGTAAATTTTATAGAGCAAGGTTGAAGGGGGAAAAAAATTCCTGGATTTTGCCGATTAAATTAAACTTATAGTTTAGGAGCTCTGTCACTAAACCCAAAAAGTCATCGCACTCTCTAGATGCACCAGGACATCTGCGTATATTATCACTACATCTTAATTCTCTTCGCTCAGTGATTACTTTTCATTACATATACTAGACGCACTGGCCGCCTCCAGGGTTGTTTTTCACAAATTGAAGAGAGCGGGTTCATATACTAGGTCTAGGAGGTCTAAAGGAAATAGTCTCATGAAAGGTCAAAATTTAAATACTAGGAGCCTCTCGATTTCCACTCCAAATGGTCTCATCAAAGACTGAAGAAAAATGGTCTCTCAAAGGAAACGGTCTCATGAAAGGTCAAAATTTAAATACAAGGAGCCTCTCGGTTTCCACTCCAAATGATGACCGTGGTGTTCGAGTTATTTCGCCCTTTGATGACGTCCCTTTACACGAGCATATAGGATATCACACTCGTTCAGTTTTGTACTCGGCCTTTGATGACGTTTTCTTAGCACGTGGAGGTTCCGCCAGCTCTCGCATATCACCGAGACGATTTGTCGTGGAGAGCGGCGCCATCCTGAGAGCACGCTGAACCCGAAGACAACCGGGGTAGGGGTATCCGATGCCGTCTGCCTAAGGAGAAACGACGTAACTCGGACGGAAAATCCGTGTAGATGAGGGGTTTTCGCCTAAAGACGGTTGTACGTCGGTGGATCCAATTACTGAATTATTCCCGCGCCGACAGGCAAAACAGCGCGAATAGCGAATCGCCGGGCGAATTTATCGCCGACAATTAGAGAAAGTAAGTGGAGGAAAAGACAGGTAACTCGCCCGGAGCATGAGTTTTCGACGATCGCATTTATCACCGGCGCGCGAGAGCGACGCCAGCGCTGCGCTGCGGTGCCGGCTCGAAGCAACTCAGCTTGAGAGTCCCGTGCCCTACTGTGGATTTCTTTTCCTTGCGGAGAAAAAAATCCACTTTTTTGCCATGTTGTCGCAGAAAATTAGCAATCGCTGACAGTTTGCAAGTTACTGTTTATTAAAAGAAGAACATAAAATACAGAAATATAGAAATCAGATTAGAGCACTGGTAACTTTTTTCTTAATTTCAATCTATGCTTTTTACTCTTTTTCGCTTTTTTTCTTGCTAGAAACATACACTCAGATAAAAGTTACGGGTTATGTAGATAGACCGTCCGTTCCGAGCTCAGATGCCGATAGTTCTGGGTGCTGGAGCCGTAGCTTCGATTGCTCCGGGTGCTACGCCCGAAAGACGGATATATATATAGCCCGTGAGTACGGTTTCCACGGCCGCACTTTTTTTTTTTCAGTGAGGAGTAACTGGCACATGCAGAGACCCCAGTTTGGTTTGATGGATACGCAACTAAACTATCTGCGTAACGAAGCGCAGAGTATCACGAAGCTATGAAGGGGCTCCAAGCCGAGATCGTACTTACTTGTGAAGGCTATTGACAATCAAACCTTCACATTGTGCCGATGCGCATCATTGCGATTTATCGAAACACGTACGAATCTTGCAAATTTTCGGCGATTGCTAATTTCCTCCGACGCTTGTCAAAGAATTGTTAGCCGTATCTAGCGCCGCCTCAGAGGATCGGAGTCCCGTCCCAGGTATTAGGGTTCCCTTTCGAATCAATGAGTTCGAAGCGAAGTTTTCGCATGGCATCACGATGTGACTGAAATAGAGTTGGATGCCTCGAAGTTCTGAACGGAGGAAAAACACATCATTTAAAATTTTGGATTCCTGCGGCTCATTAAAGTTGCCAGTTCAAATGACAAAGCTTTTCAGGCATGAAGACAGCTAAGCAAAGTTTTCGGTGGCCTTACTGAGAACTATTAGTTACTTGTATTCTCTATCGAGGGCTTTGCTTATTTGAATCTAGGCTCCTAGGCTCTAGGCATTGAATTATATGGGGGCAATGATACAGGGTAACGTTACGAAAGCCAGATATCTGGTAGATTTTACTATACTTTAGGCGAATGCAGTTGGAGTTACGGTCATTCCCACCAAAGAGTCCGTTGGTGATTACCATATATATATACTTATATCTCCGTCGCTCAGACCATACTTTTATTTTTAGTGTAGGGTGCTAAAGTGGGGTCTATAACTTCACACAAGCTGTGCGAGTTCTAATGAAGTTTTATTTTTTATGAACTAGTTTCTCCGTGTCGTTCGTAGAAACGAAAGACAGTCTCGTGTCGGTCACTATAGGCACCTCCCCAATCGTCTCTTCAATGTTCAATCGTTTCAAAGACGGTAGGAGAGAGTGACTTTCTTTGATAAGCTTTGTCTGCCATATGACTCCGTGCTTTTGGGAGCTCACTTCAAAATGGAAGTATGCCTTTATGCTCCAGCAATGACGCGACTATTATTCGCCCTCTGCCTCATTTTCCTCGCCGCATTTCAGGCCAGTCCTCGCCCCGAGGTCCAGGTTTTCCTCTGTTGGCACACTCGCGTGGTAAGGAAAAATGTCGTATAGCTGCACGGACGTTGCCAGAATCTTCACTCAATATACAAATTTTCCGGAATACATACGAATTTTACTCACTGAATTTTTCAGAGAATTCTATGCGCTAATAAACGTGTTATTCGTGCTTTCATGATCTTTTCCTTCTCAATTTCTCTCAAAATTAAATATTTTATACGATGGAAATTTGCAACACCGGATTGCGCTTGCGGCGTTTTTGCCGTCCGCATCCACCCTGGAGCCGGGACGGTGGACGCGACAGGTCGGCTGCCATGCGAAGGGAAAATGCCGTATGAGCATTCGAGAGTTGCCAAATTTCCTCTAGTAAAATGTTAAATTTTAAGGAAAGTTATGAATATTTTTCCTTGAAATATTCAGGAACTGTAGATAAAATCGCGAACAAAATTATCTAAAAAATTGGAAGGACAACATTCGTAACCCTACCAGGAAATCCATGTTTTGTCAAAGGAAATTTGGCAACGCCTGAAGGCTCATACGGCGTTTTTCCTCAGCACAGCAATCTAGTCGTTTGCCCCCGAGGGCTACACGATCAGGGATCAGTGATCAGTGATCAGCCATCCCCCCCCTTCACCCCACTCCCACCGGCTCGTCCCATGCGCCCTCCGCCCCCTTCACCCGTCTCCGATGGTTTTCCCGCTAATTTAATCGGGTCCAGCTGCAATTTATGATGCTCGTCCGTAAGCCTCTTTAATAGGCTAACAATAGGTATTTTGTTACGCTGTTGCCAATGTGTCACGAAAAAGTATTTTAATCGAAATATAGTGTATGATTGCAAGGCTGCAAGATCGAAATTTATTCGCTAGGCTTTTTTGTGGGTTTTTTCCCCCTGGCTTTCCATTTGTGCCCAAATATACCCATGAAATTGATCGCCTAGGGAAAAAATGGACCCTAGCCCACCAAAACAATCAATTTATTAATATCAGAGCATCATTAATATAAACTTCGAAGGATTCTGCCTTTTTCTATTTCACTCGAGGGGAAGTGTCCCCTCCCGGACTCTCTTCCCCACCCGGTGACTGACGCTGCGCTGCTGTGCTGAACGGTTCAGCCTGAACCTTTCCCCTACGTCTGACCGTTCCCCACTCCTCTGTCAATCGAACCATATGCCACCGCTTACGTATTGTCGCTCGCCCACCCAGGTACCTAGCGGCCAGCGGTCAGTTGATGATAAATCTCGCTCATGCTCCTATGCAGCTACGCATTGATTACGCCAGCTAATTACTTTCTAATAATTAGAATTTCTTCGATAATAGTTTTCTTTATTTATTCGACTGTATTTTTTTCTCTGTTCTACTGTGATTTCCTTGGTTCTCTACTGTGTTTTTCCTAAATCTCTGAGTCAGAAATCTGAAGCACTTCGGTATGCACCGAGTACTTCAGATGTGTGACCTGAAATCTTCGGTATATACCGAACTACTTCAATTGTCTGACCCGAACTTCGGCAGATGGACCTTAACTTTTCGGATGCGTGATCCGAAAACTTCAGAGATCCATATGATCTCAGCTTCGGGTTCCATGCACAAATTTTTTTCTCCGTGTTTCCTTTTAGGGGACGCAACTAAAATTTCAGTAAATTTTTTTCAGAAAAGTAAAGAAAAAAAAAAAAAAAAAAAGCGGCTAACGATGGTTCCTCACCTCCACGTGGTGTTGGCTGTTTTTACTAAGTGGGAACCGTCCATTTTAAGATATAGTCTATTTCTTGCCCTGCCATTATTATTCTACAAGTTAATTGTGGAGTGAGAATTTCATAATGTTTTCTATGAAATCTTCAAAATATAGTGATAAAAAATTTGCAACTACTACAAAATCGGCTCACGAAGCGAGCCGAATGTCACTCGCGTAGCGAGTGACCGGGGGTCCAGGGGGCGTAGCCCCCGGCTAGGCGTGACGGGCGCGCGAAGCGCGCCCAGAACGGCTAGTATACCTAGAATTGTCTTACGGTTATTGTAGAAGAAAAAAATCCACTAAGAATGTAAACCAGTTCAGAGTTATGGCGGTTCAAAGTTTTACAGTCCAAGAATCGTAGTTACGTGAAAAAGTTTTTCGTAAGTGTATACTGCTAGTTTTAAGCGTGGAAAAAGCAAGTAAACATTTAATTCAAATAAATAAGAAAATATAAAAACCACGCTAAAATTATGTTTAACAGTTTTTGCTCATCATCTTCTCAAAATGTATAGGCGTATTTTTCGTCAAAACATCTTATGAGTTCTTACAAGCTCTCCTAAGTTGCGTTCTTAATTGTATTCTAGTTTTGTAGAGAGAACATAAGTAACGTTTGTCACAGCCCACTTCTTATGAATTGAAGCTCTGGAACTCGTCTTCTGCAGTCGAATTAAAACTTTAATTCGCTTTTGAATGTCTTGGTATTTTTCATGCCTGAAGTAATGCTACATCTCCCCTCGCATTCCCATTTTGCAATACAAAGAACGGTTTGTAAAGCGCATTCAACTTTCTTGAAGCAAGTGCACGTGTAGCACATTGGCACGTACTTCAGATTGAGCCGCTTTAAGCAAATATTAGGGACGTAACCGTTCAAAGTCTCGGTTACATATTGTGTAAGTAGCGCGGCTGCAAAATTTAGCCATTGTCCTAGATTGCAACAATATTCCACCGCACAGTGCCCACCGAAAAATCAGCGTCACGCTCATGTTCCAAAATTGCTCTATTCCCATCAGATTTTCCAACAAGTAGTAAGTAAAGTAAGTTTCTCACTTCGCTTCGGTTGAAAAACATTTCTCAGAGTGTTTAGTCAAAAGGAATTATCAGAATTGCAATATAATGTGCCCTCACGAAGACTATTAAAACAGCTTCAACTTGCTACAATTTTTTCTACAATAATATTAAAAATTTTGTCGAAGTCAGCATATTGGTAATCGTACATTTTTTTTTAAATTTCTTTAATTTTTTCGGCTTTACAGATGATGCAAATCAAAGTCTCAGCCTTTTGTGCGACTGTAGAGTCTGTAAACTTCCACTCCCGTCTGTGCAGATTATTTACAGGAGCCTCTGACACGAGCGATCATGATTCGCGAATGGCTTTACCCTGTTTCTGCTCAGCGAAATGTTTGCCGGGCCGTTATGTCCAAGCCTTACGAGCGGGTGTCTATTCGTTGTCCTCCCGCTGAAAAGGCGCAACCACAAATTCATGTAGGCTCCGAATATTATGAAGTTATCCGGACAATAGGGTTCATAATGATTATGGATACACCCTTACGTCATCGAACCGGGTGATGACATCTGTGGACGTGCCTCCCGTCAATGCGACGTATTTATGCCAAAAGGAACCATGTGTATAGGTTTTGCGTGAGACATAGATCCTTTTAGCATGAATACGACCGATTGGGATCGCCGTAAATATAACCGTAACCAATCCGTAGTCTCCGTAAAACACGCCGGGGTGTGTTGTTTACGACACGGTCCGTGTGTGCGGACCCCTCCTTGGTTTACGCACCCGAATTTGCATAGACACTGCCAGCGACATGATTGAAAGTGAAGACGGTGCTGTTTGACAGGGCTGCCGTTTAAAAATAAATTGAAAAAGGCAGTATGTGTGAAAAAAAGAACAACGGCTCACGTGGAGCAAAAAAGTTAGCGATTCAGGTAACCGAATTTTGAGGTTCTAGGAACCCAACACTGAAAAAAAATAGTTCAATTCACAGAGCTCCTGCACTTCTTTTGTAACAGTCACAGAAGCTTCCGTCATGAGGACAGAGCACTCTAAGATTCCCACGACCGAAGTTGTGTTCTCACAACAGAAAAATTCTGGAAGTGTAACAAAGAAACTGCAGGAGCCCTGTGAACAGAAGGCTCTGTCGTCTGCAGCATCATCTATTTTTTTCTGTGAACTACGTTGGGTTCAGGAATTTTTTTGTCCGGCATACTGAGACCTTTACTCCGGTTAGCTGTACGTCGTAATAGTGGTATGATAATGACAGGGTGTCTACAGATCTAGACTACCGGGAAAATGGGAAATTTCAGGTAATTTCATCTGATCAGGGAAATCAGAAAGATGTCAGAGAATTCCACCGTAGTGTTGCGGCGATCCGTGATTATGGAGGAGTCCACCTCTAGAATAAGTTAAATTCTGATCATGTGTATAGCGCTAAGGCTGGACACGTACATCTATCTATAAGGTTGTCAATATCTTCCAAATTCTTTGTAAAGACGGTAATAGCCTAGGATACGGAATATCTATAAATAAAATAACTAACTAACTAACTAACTAACTAACTAACTACAACATAATATTTGTATGTAAATTCAACAAAAATAATCTCTGATTTTCTTTTTGTTCGCAGGTAAGAAAACAAGCTTCCCATTCCAACATTACTTCATTGCAGTCTAACCACCGCGGTGAGTTTAAAAAAAAATATTAATTTGATCGATGCGACTGCAGATATCAGAAATCGATAACTTTATGTGCAAATGGAAAATTACCAAGGTGTAAGTTCTGATGTACTTGCCATGCATGTACTGGCTTCGTTGGCTTTGAGGTTTGAATTGATTTCATTTAATATGATCAGCGATGGTTCAGCGTGATCCTATATCGACTTATTGCCCTTTAATTTGTTTCAAAAATGTTCCATTCATTCGATGTTGATCAATTTAATATAAATCCTCAATCACAAAATTTAAAGTAATATCGGATTCATTCATCCTGACAATGTTGCCATTTTACTGATTTGTAGTTGAGAGGAGCAACTGGAGCACAAGTTCAGGTTTTTTGTATGCACAAAATCCTAATGGTCGGTGTGCGAAAAGAATTGAAGTATTTCCATCGCTGTCGTCGATAGGCAAGGCGACACTTCAAATGGTTTTTTTTAGCAATTAAGTTAAAATATAGATGGAACGCCAACTTTATGGTGAAAAAAACGTATCGTGGCGTATATACTTACATGTAAAGTAATTATACTTATTCGATTTCTAACTAATTCTATTTCTACTTTCGAAGCAAGATATAAGCAAACTTGATAATTGCATGAGATATGCAATAGTCTAAGCATATCAGATTCATAAGCTTTCGAAAAAATTCATACCCAGACCATATTAGATTACATTTTCAATTAAAAACCACTATTTATGGCTTACTTTAGGATGCCATTAGTTTCCCTTCGTAGGCAGGATCTCTCATGGAAAAGGTAGAAACGGATTGCGTTTAGCTGGAAGGAACTGCCATATCAGCTATTGTCAAATTTAAGGGGGCCAAATAATTTTTGAGAATGTTTATGCACACTTTTTTGAAAATGTTAAGAAGTTTGCTACGCTGTATTCACAAGGTTCACTGAAATTTGCGCAGAAATCTGCAGTACCGTTTTCATGTATGAAATCGAATGGCCCGATTAAATTTTGCAATTATCTAATGTGGCTTGGTTCCCCTCTGCTTAACGTGGTTCAAATAATAGTCCGTATTGCGGAATGCAGTCCAAAAGATTTTCCATTCAGAAGTTCTGAAGATAGGACAGCGTTCAGTCTCTGCGGAAACAAACAGGGCATTAAAATAAATCTAGCTTTGAATGACGTGCGATGACTATTGATTTCCCCTCTTCTGAATCTAAGTCAACTACTGCGGTGAGCTTTGCTCCAAGCTTATGCTACAATTTGTGGCACGTAAAACGGGTCATTACTTGATGAAAAAAGAAAAAAAAAAGTTCCTCGTGCGGAGTCATGCGATTCGATCGGCAACACTGAAGCTAATGGTGTTGATCCATCCAGTTATTGTGTTCATGGCTCATTTGAGTTGTCGAGCAATATCCAATTCCATCCGATGGCGATGGTGGTGAGACTGTACGTCACCGCACTGTTGCCAAAATTCCGGATAAGGGTCAATGTTATTCGATGTTGCCTCTGTTCCCTCTTATAATAGATCGTATTCGATAGAAAAAACGCCGAATAAACATTCGAGAGTTGCCAAATTTCCTCCGGTAAAACGTTTATTTTTGAAGAAAATTATGAACGTTGTTCCTTGAAATTTTTAGGAACTGTAGATCAAATTGCGAACAAAATTATCTGAAAAATTGGAAGGAAAATGTTTACAAATTTTCCCGAAAATTCGTAAGTCATTATAGGTAATTTGGCAACGCCTGAAGGTTCATACGGCGTTTTTTCTTAGCACGGCAGTACTATCACTTGACGGTTCTCGCGACGTGCTTTCGTAATTATTCCCAAGCGTTTCCGCGTCAAATTTTGTGTACCAATACCCGACACACTTAACTTTGTGTAATGCTCGGGAAATCTTCATCAATGTCCTGAAATCCAGGAATCATCAATTACTATTCATCGATCGACCGTCGAATCATTTTCCACAGTGATGCAGATCCAACCCAAAGTTTCTCATCAACAATAAAAAGTGGAAACCCCTCGCTTTCACTCAAAATCACCGCCACTTTTGAGTTTTCACCCGTCTCCGTGGGGGCCAGGTGCCCGCGATCATTTCTTCTCCGGGCAACGAACGGTTTTCCGAGTGCCTGGCTCGACCCCCGATACCGCCGCAGGCGGCAACCGAGCTTGCAGTAAGCGAGACACGTAAAGCATTAACACGAGGAGTCACGCGAACCTGAGCTCGCGCCCCCAGTCAGTCACTCCGACACGAAGTCACTCAGTCAGCGAGTCACTTTCGGTGACCGAGTCCCCCCTTCCCCCCACATCCCCCCGCCCTCGCGAGGAAATTCGCTTACGAATTACGGATGCGGGCCGCACCGCACCGAGTTTTGATTCCCCGATTGTTTGCCGCCTGGAAGTGCAGTCGAACCGGGCCAAAACCGCGTAACGCGCGCCGGGCCCCGCGCGTCTCGTCCGCGGTTCTCGTGGGTGCAGCCGGATTATTGTTTCAGTTTCAGTCTGCGGAGTGCGGAGTCTGTTCTGCCGTGCTAAGGAAAAACGCCGCATGAGCTTTCAGACGTTGCCAAATTTCCTCCAATTAAAACCGAATCTACTGAGGAAATTGAGAATATTTGTTTTCAAAATTTTCACACAGTGTTTTACGCAATTCAATCGAAAATGTCTGAAAGTTTGAAGGAGAAATATGCATAAATTTCGTCAGAATTACATGTTTTATCGAAGGAACTTTGGCAACTCTCGAATGCTCATACGACGTTCTTCCTTAGCACGGCAGTGTTTGCGTTCGCCTCGATCCGTATTGTTAGCGCCACGCCCGACTTGCGGCTCGAGGGATTCGCCGAACCGGCTGCCCCCCCCCCCCCCGGCCCCCCTAGGTTCCCTCCCCCGGAGTCTCCCCCCGGTGCTCGGAGTTCGTTTTTGTGGATTCGTGCGCTCGCGTTGTGTGCGAGATGAACTATCGAACGGGAGCGTTGTAAAACTAACGAGTGCTGTCTCTGAAGAGTTTAATAATCCCGAAGAGGATCCTGCTAATGGAGCTCTTGAAAGGTGGAGGATTTACGTAAATGCGATTCCTAGGTATTTCTTGATGAAACGGCTGACGAGCTCGTAAAGAGCTCTACAGGTCGAGGGACCGATTTGTTACTCTTGCAAAATTATCTATTTTTCACGGATATAGTTGGAATTACTTTAAATCAAATAGGATTACACCAAATGATTGAAAACTTACGATCAAAAGCGATTCCTTGGTATTTCCCGCTGAATCAGCTTCCTGGCTCTTAAGGAGCTCTAAAATTTGGTAAAAGGGGCCAATTTGTTACCCTTGTAAAATAATCAAGTTTTTACGTATCGTTAGTTTTATTTCAAATTAAATAGACTTATGTTGTACACTGAAAAAGCTGGAAGAAGCACTTTGGAATTAGCAAACTGCCTTTACAACTCCAAATCCCAGTATGCTCTTGTTAATGGAGGTCATAAGAAAGTGTAGGATTTGCGTTTAAATGCGAATAGGTGAAACTTCCTAACGCACGCTATTCGATGTATGTTTTGTATTGTGTCAAAAATGACAAAAAGTTATGCCTTTGAAATCAGAAATTCTTTAAGTTTTATTAGCGTTATTTCAAATAGAATTGGATCGTACCATATACACGAAAGAAATTTAAGTTAACTCTGTGCCTTTAAAAATGTTAGTTTTCCAAAGAGTCTCCTGCTGACGGACTGTCTACAAGGGCGGATATTTGCGGCTTAATTAACCATTGCTGCGTAAAAGTTTGCCAAAAACACGTTGCTAAGACCCTGGTTTGACTAGATTTTAAAAAAAACAAATTAATATTTCAATACCGCCGTTAAAAAGGTCTTCGCTTGCACGAGTTAGTGCAGCAGAGCCATCGCAGAAAGTCCGAGCTTTGTATTGTCCCTCAATCTCAAAACAAATCAGCAAAAGCATCGATGGCGTCGCTCGACGGAATAAATTCAAAAAGTTGAGGCAAAACTGCTGACACACCCTTTCCTACCCCCCAACCTCGAGGGTCACCCGCAGGAACAGGGCAGTCGCGGAATTTCGCCGAGGGGGGTTGATGTATGCGTTAATAAGCGAATCGGAAGATTATAGGATTGGAAAAAAAAGTTGAGCAATTAATTTCCGGTCCACCGGTCTGCCGTGCTTAGGAAAAACGCCCTGTGAATGTACACACGTTGCCAAATTTTTACCGAAAAAAATTTAATTTTGAGTGGAGTTATTGTTATATGTTATTGAAATTTTCAGACTTGTTGGATTTTGTTGTGAATAAAACTATTCAAAAAAAAAAATATCGGAAACATCGTGTTGAACTTCGAGGAAACTGTAATTTTACTTAGGGAAATTTGACAACGTCGAAGTGTTTATACGGTGTTCTTTCTTAGCACGGCGACGATGGACGGTGGACTCCGGCGGTGACCGCTCGAACTTGGGCGCGTTAAACGGTCCCCCGCCCTGCGGTAAAAGTTGAGTAATTGAATTGATTGTGCACCTGAATTGGAAAACTTTCCACCGACGGCTCGACGCTGATTCCAGGGCTTGCCAAAAGGGCCGCACAGGCTGAAAGGAAACGTTGTATGAACATTCAAACGTTGCCACACCCCCTATGAAACATTTATTTTTTAAAAATTGATAAACCTTTTTCCTTACAATCGGCAGATACGTTGAATTAAAATGATTGATTGTAACTGAAAGGAGCCGAGACTTTCGTGGAAAACAGGATCTACCTGTTGCGGACCTAACTTCTATTCCTCCTAAAGATTTTGCGCGATTTTAATAAATATCAGAAAAATTATAGATTGCATAAAAATTTGACTAGGCATGGTATCTGGAATGCAAAGAGGGAAGAAACAAGCGGGAAAGCTCGAATACGATTGTATTAGAGAAGCGCTCAGTCATTTTCTATGTAGGCGCATTTTTAAGTTCCCCGACGAAGATGAGATTGAGATGAAAGAATTCGCTCGTCAAAATTTCAACTATAAATTTTGAGTAAAACATACAGCGAAATAAACACATTATAGAAAAACGATTATCGTCCTCCGTGCTTTGATATCAGAAGCATTAAATAAAGGTATCACCGGTTAAGGTTAGGTTAGGTTAGTCCCTTCTCCGCCATCTTTTTGTTGAGCTGGTGCGTCATTTGAACGCATCGCCACTTGTACGAGAATACTAGAATTCTAGAGGCAGGTTAAAATAAAAGCGCGCATTCTATCGGTTAAGCGCTGTAAAAGATTTGGATCAAAAGTTTTTACATTTTTAGCTTGAGCCCGCAGCTTTCATACACTTTTCCGACTCACCAAACGCCGTTTCACCGACGATTTATCAGGAAAATTCGGTCATTATCGGCTGAAATCCGGCAGCGTCTCATACGGCGTTTTTCTCTAGCACGGCAGAAAGGGGCCCGCTCCCAGGATTTGGGACTGTCAGCCGGCGAACGCTCAGAGTCGAACTTTATCCGGCTCGAACAGTTAATTTGTTGTTTCGGAGCCCCCTCGCGCACCGTGTCACTTTTGAGGCTCCTTCGAGGGTTGTTTAATAATGTGTGATTTCGCCACCTCCGAAGAATGAACGCTCTCCTCGTCGAGTGAGAGTGGAAAGGTCGACGAAAGCACACCGCCACACAGTGGACCGTGTCAATCCTGCGCTGACTGCACTGTGTTCGGCGCAATGCGTGAAGTATTCATGCAGTCTTCTAGGCGCTATGCGTTTCATGCCGCCCGCTGCTGACCGCAGTGACCGCACTGTCTTTGACGCAGTGCGTGAAGTATTCATGCAGTCTTGTAGGCGCTAGCATGTGTTACATACCGACCGCCGCAGAGGTTGGACATGAAATTTTTGACTAAAATTGGAAATTTTGACGTGTACTTCGTCACATTTTGAATTATGAAGGGTGGTCCTATTAGGAAATTTCGCGAGAAAACCGATAAAACTACATTTAGAACCTCAAAGTTGTATATAAACGCAGTTATAAGCTTTTAAAGTTTTCGTTTAAACTTTGAGTCGATGAGCAACTTCCATTTTGGTGGTTTCCGATATCGATTTTCAACGATTCCTCCCAAATCGATGGCATACTACCAGTATTAATGCTGCTACACGTTATGAATCAGTTCCTTGCATTAATTTGTACATTACGATAGTTATTGCTTCTCAAAGACACATACCGTGTAGCAGCGAAACACTGTGACGTATCTCGTCCCCTCATAAGCTCAGTTACATTCATATCGTTACTTTCCGGCCAAAGTATCTCAAACGCCGCGCGACGTTTAAAAATTCCCGACCCCATTTCCTTTTTTACAGAGAACTCGTCGATTGAATCTGTCAGAAAATGTTACTGAATTTTATTGGCAGCACTGAGAAAATCCAGTCAAATTTTCGGACAGCTTCGTTGAAAAATATCTCTGTATAAAAATAAAATGGTGGTGGAAATTTTGAAGCGTCGCATGGCGCTTGTGATACTTCGGCCGAAAGGTGACGATATGACCACCGTAATAGCGAAGACAGCAGTCAGGGTGTCTAGCATCAGGATTTTCCCGATTCTATCAGGATTTGAGGTCAATCAGGATTTAATCCCGATTTCATCAGGGTTTGAGTAGAAATCGGTCGTAAAATCAGGATTTGAGGAAAGTCGGCCGTCCGATCGGATTTATTTACCGAGCTATTTTTGTGAAGTTACATTCGCCAAAATTCAAATTCACAAAAATCAGGATTTGAAAAAATCATGAAATCAGGATTTGGAAAAATTATGAAATCAGGATTTAGCAGTCAGAAATCAGGAAAAATCAGGATTTCCCCAAAAGAAATAAATCTAGACACCCTGGCAGCAAGTACATTTCTGTATGAGCCATGAGTAGCACATGCTTCTATGTGTCTCGAGGTTCATCCGAGCATGCACTTACCGCTCTCTTCGCTATGACAGCAAATGAGGAGTCCCGCGAATGAGCGGCGCATTCGGGGACGGCCGGAATGGGTGGGAGCGGGGAGTGGTTGGGAGGGGGAAGCGTGGGCGTATGAAGAGCCAAAGTGCAGTGACACTTGCATAGAACAGGCACCGAATAGGAGCAACTAGTAACTAGTCCCGAGTGTGAGTCACCCGTAACTGAGTGAGGAGCAACCGAGTGTGCATTTAATAAACTCCGTTAATTATCTCACCGACTCAGGTCGCTGTTGTCAAGTGATCGCCGTCTACTGCCGTGCTAAGGGAGAACGTCATATGAGCCCTAAGACGTTGCCGAATTTCCTCCAGTAAAACATGCATTCGCGGGGAAATCTGAGAGTATTTTTCTTCGCATTTTTCAGTGGATTTTATTCGCGATTGTATCTAAATTACAGGGTGTCTACAAGTCCGGAATGGAAATGTTGCATGTGTGAGGAATTTGCGATGTGACTGTTGATTCTTATGTAAAAGTTCGCGAAAAACACTATGGTGCCACTGGTTTTCTCTGAAATCAACTCCCAAGCTCAAAAAAAGCTCTCAAAGTTGAGGGCCAAAATGGAGGGGATATCCCACCCTACCCTGAGAGTCCACGTGTACATCAAGAAAAACTCTCCATGCAAAGATAGGGAGCAAATACATTAGCAGGGTTGCCGTGTTTTCAGTTTTGGAGTCCCCAAATAAAGTGGGATGTATTTGTATTGTACTGTCAATGTTTTTGCTCCCTATCTTTGCATGGAGAGTTCTTCTCGGTGTAGACGTGGACTTTCAGGGTAGGGTGGGATATCCCCTCCATTTTGGCCTCAACTTAAGAGCTTTTTTTGAGCTTGGGAGTTTATTTCAGAGAAAACCAGTGACACCATCATGTTTCTCGCGAACTTTTACATAAGAATCAACAGTCAAATCGCAAATTCCTCACACATGCGACATCTCCATTTCCGGAAAGTCCGGAAATAGTACTGATTTTTCAAGGGTGGTCCGGGAGTACTGAAACCGTACGGTAATTCCGCAAGAAGAACCGAATTTTTTCGTTTTTTCGTCGCTACTAGAGAGAGAAATTCGAATTTTAGAGATTTTTCGAATTTCGTCTATTGGGGGTTCTGAAAAAGTACTGACTTTTCTCGCTGAAGAGGTACTGAATATCTTGGAAATGTACTTGAAAAGTAATGTAAAAGTACTGATTTTTGGCCAGCCCTTTTTAGTAGACACCCTGAAATTATCTGAAAATTTCAAATGGAAATATTCGTATGTCTCCGAAAAATTATGTTCTATGGGAGAACATTGTGCAGCTCTCAAATGTTCATACGTCGTTCTTCCTTAGCGTGACAGTATTCTGTGTTGAGGAAGAGAGCAGTATCTTCGTCTTCATCCCTGCGTGAGCCGTGGTTAGCACACGTTTCGAAGGGAGTTACCTCTTAAATGTTGATTCTTTTCTCGCCATGAAGAAAATGAACATGTTCTTGTAATCGTTCCAGGGAACAGAACCCGAGTCAATGGAGGCAAGTCCTGTCAGAGCGATTTCCATTGAGTTAGGTCGAAAATAGGTATTTCTTTAGTGTCGTTAAATATAAATTCCGAGTGAATCGTCGTTTCCCAGTCCAAGGAATGTAACTGAATTTACAGTGTTGCCAAATTGTCACTCTCTTATTCTACTTGTATTAGGAATGATGTATTTTCCATCTAAAATTTCATTGATTTTCTTCTGATCACACGCAAAAATGAGTAACATTTTGGACGGAGCTCGTGCACCCATACTTTTGCAATAAATTGAATTGTTCGATTCAATTTTGCAACCTTGGAATCGCATTACGTCCCTTCGTCTGGTATTTGGGGAATTTTGTATGCAATCCGGCAAAATGTTATCCCAAACGTGACAGAAGTGTTTCGGTAATAATATAATTGTCATTGAAGTATTCATAAATATTTTTTTATGGAAGTGCATACTGTCGTGAAGAAAATTGTGAAAATCTTGACAATGTTTTAAAGTCTGTTAATCCAAAATTATGACTGCATTTTACAATAAGAAAATACTGTAGGGTCAATTGAATCTGTGAGGACGAAAACACACCAACTCGGTAACTCAAAAATTCTTAATTTTCATCAAAGAGAGTCAGTTTTCAGAAAGGTCATTGAAGTTAACGCATCTGCTCCAAATTTACCTTTAAAGTGTCCTTAAGTACTTGTGTTTCGGCACCAAAAATCTTTTTCTTGTGCTAACTACTTCAACTACTGTGCAGTTTTGGGTGTGTCTTGATTATTTTCATTTTTCGAGTTGGCGTGTTTTCGTTCTTTCTGATTCAATTCAGAAATGACGCATGCGCCACGAGCGTCCCTATCCCGATAGGTGCTTTGACGGACGAGCCAGAAATACAATTATTACCCCCATCAAATTTAGTCCATCTAATTCGAATCTCCGTTAAATTCCTATTCTACGTGCATTGTCTAAAAGGATCTTATTACTCTCCACCTCGCGAGAAGCTTTGCAACAGCGCGCGCACGGCTGTAGTTACACGCGGCATCTGCACTCTTACCGGTTATGCAGATAGTATAAATCATTCATGAGAAGCCCAGACACACTTGAAGACTAAGGTGCCGCACCGCGGTGAGGGTGCAGTGGAATAGAATCGAATCCATCTCCGCCTCGATGATTCGAATTTCTCGGAAAAGGAACATTGCTTTCCACCGTTTAAAGCAGGACGAATGCCTTTGCTTTGCTAAGAAAAAACGCCGTATGAGCCTTTCAACATTGCCAAAGTCCATTTCATACCAAGTACATTTTTTAGGGAAACTTGCAGGTGTTTTTTGTTGTTTTCTTTAAATTTATTAGAGAATCTTACTCTCACTTCAGTCTATCTAAAACACCAACATATTTCTGAAGGTAAACCCCATTTTTTCCCTCAAAAATGCACTTTTTATAATAAGAAATTTGGCTACGTCTGAAGGCTTATACGGCGTTTTTAAACAGAGAACATATAATAATTAGTTTGAATTTGTGCCCATGAAAGGAACTCCAGTAGCAAGTTTTGCACCGATAGGTGTACTATAAATCCGTTTTGGAGGCAGACAAGGATCTCATTGTTAGATAATAATTGGATAGAGATGCGGAAAGTAGAAAGAAGGAATCTAGCTCTGTGGAAAACAAGGGGTCTCCAACTGCTTATTTCTTAGTTTGTGGTGAAGATAACTTCTCCTATCAACATTTTTATTCTAATAAACAGCGGGATCGTAGTTTTCCCAGAAAATCGTAGTGCACTGAGAAGAATTAGATTCGTTGAGACACAAAAAACTGTTTCCTTGGCAGACTTTGGCTTATTCCTATCTTAAATCGAGGAACAGTGTAATTTTCGAAATCAATCATTGCAGTAGCTCATATGCTTTTCAGAGATAATAAGGAAGTCTCTCCATCAAATCGAACTCACTCTGGATGCTCCTGAAAGTTGTAACGTGTAACGGTAGACCGAATCCTTCCGGTTCAAGATCACATAAGATTAGGGGCTGCGTGTCCCTTGATGGTTAGTTCGAATTTTCGCTCTCGTGATTCCAGCGGACTTTTAAACTTCCCCTTTGCTTTGATGAGTCATTGATTCCCACGTTCAATTTCAAAGAGGAAATGAAAACCACGATGAAAGTGCGGAAGTTCCAAAGTAATTGCAGTGAGAAAAATTTTCTTGATGTATGCGCGCCCTCTAAGGTTTCATGGACAAACCGAAGTTCTCGACTCATCCCAGACAAAGTTTTCTCAAATATACTTCTTTTTACTGTAAACCTCCAACAATCATGCGGTTTTGTTTTACATATTTGGACGCTTTGTGACACCGCAGAGATACTCCTTGAAGCAATGCTACCAACAGATCTTGAGATTAGGTTTTTTGCCGTGCTAAGTTAGCAGTCAGCGCAATTAGTTCCCCTCTGGCAGAAAACGTTGAGGACGCCCTGCCAAATCGTGGATTGAGGGAATAAGGCAGGAAATGAGGAGATGCGATCTGCCGGAGGAGCTCTGGCAGGATCGCTATCAGTGGCAGTTGGGTGTCGCAGAGCGCACAGAAACGCTATAAGAGCGAAATGTCAGTGTGAATAAATTTAGAATTTCCTACTTCCAGTAAGGCGCGAATGTAGTATATTCGATACGTGGATTCTTACGGGAAGATCGCAACTTTATCCGTAATCATCGGCGTAGGTTTTGGTGCTTATTCAAAGTGTATCTTATCCTCTGAGACTGGAAGAATTATATCCTGCAATTAGTGGACGTAGGGCAAAATATGGATTTACTGCTCTTTGACTTGGCACGGGAGTACAAAGTATATCAAAAAGAGGAAATGGGACATGAAGCTTTGGCTCGGATGAATTCGAAACACAAGGCAGGTGAAGAATGGACGTACGGTGCCCGAGTGGCGGCCAAGGAGGGGGTGGTGGCGAGGCGCGGTGAAAAAACGGCGCATTCTGGGTCAGAGCCTTGGGATTAGTAAACATGAAAATAATGACCATACGGCAGTGTATGAGAAGATGATAGTGCAGAGATGAGAGGTCATTCAGTGTCATGACTCAAGTGACGCAACAAGGATTCAGCGGAAGACACACTCTCGGCTCGGTTGCAACGTCGAACCACATTCTTCGCATTCTTCCGCAGCCGCCCCGAAAAAAGAGTTTCAATGTGGTCCACGAATAAGTTACACCGTCCGTTACGCGGTCCAGCCCCTGTTGAAGCACCTCGCGCCAGAGACATCTGTATTAATGATTGTGCACTCAGTGGCGATTTTGTAACTTCGCAACACTGTTTTTCCTCTGTTTTAATCCGTTCAAAATATCGATTTTAGGTGAAGAATCGATTGTTTTGCACACATTTAAATGGAGGGAAAACAGTGTTGCTGACAATCAAGAAGCGCCACTGCCTGCACTGCTATCTTTCCCTTTGTGCGGAAGTTGTGGTCGGAAATGAACGCTCCGATAGTTTTTAATTTTTCAGAGACGAATCATTGTAATCGAGGCGTTGCGTGTAGAAAGGGTACTTCTCGGTCGCGGTCATTGGCGGATCCAGCAAATTGGCAACATTGTTTTTTTGCATTTAAACGTATGGAAATGTATCGATTCTTGAAGGAGCTAGGTGTTCTGACAAGAATCGATTATTTAGCATAGGGTCATATTCAGCGCGGTGAGTGGATGTCACAAACGGGAATAAAGATTACATGAATCGGGCGTTTGCTGTAATCTTTGATCAACCCCTTCTCGAATTCCTGTCTCCTTTCCATTTTCGTTTCATTTATTCCTTGCCGTACCTCCCATTCAGTTCATTCCCATTCCAGTTTATAATCTTTGCAATTGGTGAAACTGCAATCTTTATTCCCGTTTGTGACACTGTGAAGGCCTACAATACGGGAACCAATCAGAAGTGGATTCGCATTGTTTTTACTCTCAGTATCAAGGGGCCCAAACTAAGATATCTCAACTTCCCCCACGAAGGGAGTAAGGGACCCATGTCAAAATGGAATTTTACTTTACGATCTGACACGATGGTTCTTGACCTAGCCGGCTCACGAGGCCCCGCGTGACCTTGTTTTGGCACCTTAAACTCTCGTTAGCAATTCAGCTTCGGCGCTCATTTTCCAGCCGTTATGAGCTGCCGAGTCCACGGCTCCTGACTCACGAATGAAATAACTGCGCGCGCATGCTCCTCCTTATCACTTTTCCCGCGCTTTTCGATCTGAGAGGATGCAATGACGAGATACACTTTTCTAGCGTCTCTTCTGCCGTTAGTCTCCTGGATGAGCCTTCGATTTTATTTCGCTTATGAGTCATACTCCGCTATCCATAAATTGAAAGGGCACATTTACTCACGGCTCAATATCGATACGGAATCGGGATGCTTTAAAATGTTTGTTTTTCTTCCTTGGGATTACGATGCAGTTAATGATGATTCTTGCGAGGGGAGATTCCGTATGGTTCCCGCCGTTCCGAATTGGTTCCCGCGCTTAAAATTCGGCAGTCCCCACTGGAAAAAAAAAGACACATTGGATCTAGAGTCCAGACTCTTAAAAACATCGACAAGAAAAAGTACTCTTAATTCAATCAGAATCTAGCTCATATCAAGAACCAAGCCTTTTAATTTAAGCGGATTTCGTTTTGATTCAAGCAAAAATCCGATAGAATCAAGAGTATTTTTTCTTGTCTATGTTTTCAAGAGTCTGGACTCTAGATCCAATGTGGGTTTTTTTCCAGTGCAAATTGATTCCCGCATAAAATTAATGGTGAATTTATTTGGCAACACCGAGAGTTCCGTTGTTCTAGAACCCTATAATTTTTATTTGTGAGCGGAAAGTGCGAATGGAAGTAGAAAGAAAACTGTTTTTACATTAATTAGTTGAATTTGGAAATTTGATGATGCGTCTATCGTATTCTACGTGAAATTTTGATATGAAAGTATAAATTCGGATTCCTAGTTTCGTACCCTGTTCCATGGTCTATTACTAAAGCTTCAGATGTTTTTTTCCGGCGATGATTCCGAACCTTCGACAATCGACAACAACGCGAGGATCCTCCTCTCGCGGATCGAATGATCAATGTCACGAGTCATCTCTTCCATTTACCGCTCTTCGGTTGTCTCGTTCCGCGGGAGGGCGCAGCAGCACCGTCGAGGTGTCGAACAGTAATTAATTCGCTCCTTCAATTAGCCGCAGTTAATTCGACCCGATAACGTGAAGGAGACTCGGTGGCGTCTCGAGGTGACGACGAGGATTTTCGGCGGAATAGCTCGGTAAAAGCTGAGGATTTTATTCGAGCCCCAAGTCATTTTTCGAACATGCGAGACCGGGAACTTGAACGCACGCAATCCGTCAATTAAGTCTCGGAACAGACTGATTTTAGTGGTTACGTAAAACTAGGAACGATCGGCTAGGATCGAACCAGAATCTCGTAGTTGACAATCTAGGACGCAAGCGCTGAGCGGCAAAGAGGAAAATGTGACTTCACTACTGCAGTGTTAAGGAAAAATGCTAAGGGACACTCAAACGTTGCCAAATTTCCATTGATGAAATATACATATTTGAGAGAAATTATGCATATTTTTCCACGAGTTTTTCTCATACTTTGGATCTGATTGTGATACATATTTTGCCTTGAAATTTTCAGGAACTTCGAGTGAAATTGCGAGCAAAAGTATCTGAAAAATTTGAAGAAAAATAAACAAAAGCTTTCCCAAATATTCGTACTTCATCAAAAGAAATTTGGCATCGCCTGAAGGTTCAGACGGTGTTTTTCCTTAGCACGGGTGTGCAGTGGCGTAACTCACCAAGCGGGGGCTCACCCGCAGATTGTGTCCCTAGGCCCCCTCAACACCCCCCGTCTACTCGATTCAGGGATTTTTAAAACAAAATTGTATAATTCCGGTAGGCGACCGGGCCCCTTAGAGCCGTGTGCCCCTCTTCCCCGCATTTTAGGCCCTGCTAGCCCACCATTTCCGCAACTGTAAGGTAGATTAGGTTAGCAAAACTCTCTTTTAATTCTGAGATAAGACGTGAAGTAAGAAGTTAATGTTGATATAATGAAATTTTTAATAAGATGAGTTAAATGATCCGATTGAAAGACAACTTTTCTAAAGTAACCAAAAACACCGAAATTTCCAAATCTTCAACAGTTTTCAAAATTCCTCAACTCTCCCGAGGTGTGAGCCGTGTGTGCGCCTCAATTTTCCGCGTGCGTGACGCACCAGGACGAACCATTACCGGTGCACTACCGTAGTTTATCCCGCCACGAGCGTAACGAACACTGTTGATCGATGCTATTGAGTATGAATCTCGTTGCGAAGAACGGGTAATTAGATTGTCGTGTGAACAACTGAACATGGTGTTGTTTTAATTAGAGGTTACCTCGTAAAACGCAAGGTCGCGCGTCTTCAACGTCGCACTCGCCGCTCTCCAGCTTCCCCCCTCTCAGCGATTGCCAGATTTCCCTCGAAATCATCACTTCCTCCCGTACGAAAAGCCTGCACTGGAAGAAAAAAACACATTGGATTTAGAGTCCAGACTCTTGAAAACATTGTCAAGAAAAAGGACTCTTGATTCATTCAGATTTGTGCTTAAATCAAAAGGAAATCCGCTCAAATTAAGAGGCTTGGTTCTTGATTTAAGCTAGATTCTGATTGAATCAAGACTACTTTTTCTTGTCGATGTTTTTAAGAGTCTGGACTCTAAATCCAATGTGTTTTTTTTTTTTCTTTTCCAGTGTGGTATATATTCGAACCTCTTGAGTCAAGCAAGTTCAGGGTTCACCGGTACCCAATCAGTGAAGAGGGGGGGGGGGCACGTGACCGTCAAATTTCGATTTATTGGGGCCAGCTACCGGGGGAAACATTTTTTTTCCTAAGCCTCTACGTGACTTTAGGGACCTCGTATCTTGTGGAGTGAGTCCTTAACCCTCATCTTTTATAGGGTTCCGTATTTTTGACAAGGATGCGCCTTGGTTAGATTTTTTGGTACTGATTCAGGTTAAAATTTTCCGTACGTTCCAATTTTGATACGATAATTTCAAAAGTATGCCGGAAACCGCGACTTTTAAAATCAGAACCCCCCTTTTTTCTTCTGAAGAGAGCCAGGGGGCTTCGGGACGATGGAATTCTTATTCCTTGGGTTGAGTCTCTATTCGTTCCAATGGTCCCCGACCTTGTCCGACGTATACGAACAACCTACATATAAACTTGGTACGGGTGTCCTAGATCACCCTGTACATCTAAATGTGAAGCAAGAAAATTGACACCGAACAATCTGGCAATGTTGCTGCACATGGGTCTCTGCTCTCCCTGCAAAATGCTAGTTCTGGTTATTCACGAATGAACGACACTTCAAGAACGGCATGTTTTTTTCGGGTCCTGAATTTATTTGTCGATTTCCGCGAAGAAATGAAGGCTATTAAGTAGACGTAGGTTAGTAGACATAAGTTCACGGTTAACCCGATCTTGAATTTTTTGCGATTTGGTTAAGAAAAAGTGTCCGTCTACCTACACAGAGTGTACTGACGGTGATTTTTATTGCTCTTAATTTTTAGTAGATCAAACTGGAAAATGAAGAAAAGTTCAGGACTCAGTAATGATCGAAGTGCTCAGTCACTGAACTTAACTTTTGGCTCCCGCAGTTGTACATTCGGCTCAGTGTATGGGCCTCTTCTTAAAACGCAATACGCGAAGAAAATTTTTCAGTAAATCCTTCAAACTTCGTAAGCTAGGGATCTCCTGAAGTCTTCGATAATAATCATTACCGAAAGGTTCGTGCGTAAAAGATGAGGTCTCGGCGTAAATACCAAAGCACTAAGCCTAGTGGTTGGCAATGTAATCTTAAAACTTTGCTGCAATGGTTAAAGTACAAAAGTTTCAGGGGGAACCGAATGCTCTTCGACATCTTTATGGGGCCGTACCTCACGGTGTTCGGTGATTACGCCGAAATGTTTTTCTCCATAACTTGATCTTATGAATTGGATTGCATTTTGCAAAAAGGAACCACTAGCATTGCAATGTTGCTAAGATTGTGCAACTTCTTTTGTCTTTGAGGGAAAACCCGATTATCCATTAATAGTTTCTATTTTACTCGCTAAAAACTGTAAATTCAAGAAAAAAAATTAACTTCTAAATTTCATAGCTTTTCACGATTTCCGCAATTTTATTGCAAAAGATGAAGTTGCACAATCTTATCATCATTGCAATGCTAGTGGTTCCTTTTTGCAAAATGCAATCCAATTTGAAGTCATTGGAAATTCATTATTTCGGTTTTTAAAATCCATGATGATTACTGAGTACAGACCATCGAGTGAAGTTCATGATCTCTCATTCTGTAGATCTTATTTTGACCGTCAGAAGTGAAGTGAAGTAAGTGGGTCCCCAAATCGTTTTTAGGCGATCTAAGTGAAAACTTTAAATTGTGGGCAAATTGCTAGGGCTTCCAATGAAAAGGCTGAAAAAAATCATTGAGGGCCGAAAGTTGCCAAAAATCCTGTAGTTTTTGCCGTGAACATTGCAGATTAGAATTTTAGTAGTATTCATTCTAAATCACGTCTTTGGTACAAGAAACTATCAACCCGCACAACTCTAGTTTGGTGCGACACCAAACTTTTGGTTGAGTTTTTGAAAAATGCTCTCATAAGACACCACCATATTTTGGTACACGTAACTCAATTTTAAGTTTCTGTGGGCCTTTTTACAGTAAACGATTATTGCTATCATATTTCAACATGGTCTCCTACAGGGTTTATACTTAAAACTCCGACCGTAGAAGTGTAGGTACGCCCCGTCAGCTGAATTCCACGCGTTTAATCGCATGAGGACGGCTCCAAACCGTAAACGTGGATCATTTGAAGGTCATAAGTCTTGCGGTGTGGCTCATTGTCGATATTTGAAAGTGAATTTTAGGTATGAAACCATATCATTTCAAGGTTTCAAAGGTATTTTGTCTGCGTGCATGTTTTCCTCTCGTTAGTTAAAACTCATCAAGAGCAAAGTGGTCAACGGTTTGACACCGGGCGGGAGTTTCGCGAGTCCAAGTCAAGACTACGGCGGGGCAAACAAAAGCCGGAGAAGTGAGTGGGCACCGCGAAACCCTAGAGTATGCAGCCGTGCTCAGGAAAAACGACGTATGAGCATCTGAATGTTGCCAAATTTCCTCTCCATTTTAAATGAAATTTGTATTTTTGGCTAGAATCAAGAATGCTCTTCCTTCAAAATTTCAAATGCCTCAGAGCAGCGGTTCTCAACATTTGCAGCTTGGTTACTTCTCAAGTCCTACTCGGACAGCTATCTCAGTACCCCTCGAAAATTTTGTTTACTTTTTATCCTTCGTTGGTTTTTTAAATCCTGAGGCAGGGATTTCACTGAAAATACTTTTTTAATCCATTGAGACGCAAAACCTCTAGCTCCAAGCATAGGCGAGGGTTATGCTTGCATCTTTTTAACCATCTCATCCTAGGCCTAGCGTGTTTAAATTATTTTCCTTAATTTTTTCGATCAATTCTACTTCCAATCTGAGGGCCTTAGCGGTCTCCCGGGGGCTTGACAATTGCTGCCCTAGGCTAAAGTGCAGGTAAAATTTCTCTTGAAAAATGAGAATATTCACAATTTTGCGAGGAATTTTGCATTTTATGGAAGGAGATTTGACAACACAGGAAGGCTCATATGGCGTTCTTCCTCAGGACGGAGGTATGATCGAATTTTATGCGGTTTGTCGAACGGAAAGACACGGGTCGGCCGACACCAGGATCGCGAGAAGTCCCCCGTGTAATCGCGGATTAAAAAAGACTCGGACTATCCGTGTAACGTGAGGAACACTACAAGCACAAGCAGGCGTTAATAAGATCAACTGACATTCCTGCACCTCCCGCGTCGAGTTTTTACATTCGTCGTTCCGCTTTGAGATTCGCCGGTCGTATAACTTGTTATAGCTTCGAAAGTAAGCTGCAGTATCGACTTTGCTGTAGTGCACTGAAGCGCCACAGTGGGTACATAGACCTGCGTTCAATGGAAAATAAATTCCACTTATTTTTGGTGTGTGTGATTATACGGGGTTGCCACAGTCAGGGAAAATCGGGTAATGTCAGGGAATATGACAAAAATGTCCGCACTGGAAAAAAACACATTGGATCTAAAGTCCAGACTCTTAAAAACATCGACAAGAAATAGTACTTATGATTCAATCAGAATCAAGCTTAAATCAAGAACCAAGCCTCTTAATTTGAGCGGATTTCCTTTTGATTTAAGCTTCAATCTGATTGAATCAAGAGTATTTTTTCTTGTCAATGTTTTCAAGAGTCTGGACTCTAGATCCAATGTGTTTTTTTTTTTTCCAGTGTAACTACAGTTATCTTTCGAGGATTATTTTCTTGTGAGTGCTTGCGTGCTTTTCGCAAAGCTTAGCTCCTGGCAATTTTTCCCACGATTCCACGTAACTTTGAAACCCACTTTGTTTTTCAATTCAAATCTCTGCGATTGATAACAAATGGATGTAAAAATGTTAAGTTATTCACTCTCAATCTGCTTTCCCGTTGCACATGCAGAGAACGCCACTTTTGTTTTCCGCCCTGTTAAATTATTTAACTAACATTCTTCCTTGTATGTTTTGTTGCAGGTAAGGATTTCTTTCATTGTACTCCTGTTCACAAGAAAGCTTCGATTGAATTGATTTTCACTTGCCTATTCACGTGAGTATTTCTCGTTGTCGTATATGTATTTCTCGTATAGTATTTCTCGATAACTCTCTGGGAGTCAACTTAATTTTCATCTTTATGAACCATCATATGTGAAAAACAACATCCATCCATCCATCCCCTTTTTAAGCCGTTGAGTCTCAGTTTAAAGCAGTGTGCCTTTTAAGTTCATCAAACAATGAATTGTTCTTTGTTAAGCGATCCAATTTTGTAGATCCAATGTGTTTTTTTTCCAGTGCGGGTTTTGTTCAAGCCAATTTCTTTGCCTTCTAGAATGGATTTAAGGTTCCGAACAACACATTTTGCCTAAAAAATGTTATCAATTATGTCTTCTTAACCATCTCCGTCATGTCTTAGATTGTGAGGGAATTTCACCAAAATGTGGCAGAGAAATCGGGTAAATGTCAGGGAATTCTATTTTCCAAATTCTGTGGCAACTCTGGATCGAGTCGGGCATACTGAACCTTAATTCTGCATTTTATTGGACTTGCGATTTAGGACTGGGAATCAAAAAGGGCACCTCTAGTTTGAGTGTTTGAGAAACCGTATTTTTATGAAGTAAGAATTTTAGGGTCAATTTCGAAATCATATGAATAGCAATAATTTCGCGTATCAGTAGATCGTCAATTAAAGAACTGAGTGAATTTCAGCCAGGAAAGATATTATTTTCCTGAGATCAGTAGGTGCTGAACAAGCGCATCAGAGTTCTCTTTTTTCCCTTTTTCTTAACCTGTCGTTAAAGTCTCCAAGGAAATAGACGTAGAATCGATGACTTCGTCTTCGCGACGTCGACTAAACTAGTGACGATGGCCGCAAATTGACAAAAATTATTTTCTTCGCAATTTGACTAGCTTTTGTAAAAACAGATTTATCTGACTCATTTGAAAAACGATAGGTGTTCCATTAGTATCCTGACGCACGTGTTTTTACACATGATCCGGAAAAAGGAGTAGCCAATTGGCAGATGAAGCCCATTCATCGAGGCATGCTCCTTTACGTAAGAACACTTTTTTAAAATTGATTAAATAAAGAAAGTATAAATCGTGTTGCCAATTTGCGAGAAGCGAGAATCGATCTTCTTACATCAAATTAATTTCAGGATATACACGATAGCTCGATTACAAACCAACTGTAGAAGGAGAATCATGAGTTTCTGCTAATTACGCAATTTTTTCATTTTTTAAGTTATTAAGAAATAGTTTATCTGAGTACTTTCAATTAAAGCATTTCCAAATTTGTATTGTTTGATTTGTTCTACTCAAAATAAATCGAAAACGGTGGCGTTTCAAATTTAACTTTTAAAAGTGCAATTTTTAACAGTTTCGAGGTATCCAACTGAGCTAATTTGACGCCAGTAGAAAACTTGTTTCGGAAAATGGCAAATAGATTCGAAGAATTAATTTTTAATGCACGAGTATCGACATTTTAGAATGACTTCTCACTTTTGCGCCCCGCAGAATGTTGCGTTGCCGTGCTAAGGAAGAACGCTTTGTTAACCCTCAGATGTCGTCATTTTTCTTTCCAAAAAACACGAATTTCCAGGGAAACCTGTGATTATTTTTCCTCCAATTTTTTTTACAGAATTCCATTTGCAATTTCATCTAAATTATCCAAAAACTTAAAGGAAAAATACTCATATCTTTCCGCAAAAATTCATCTTTTATCGCTAGGAATGTGGCAACATTCGAATGTTGGTACAGCGTTTTTCCTTACCACGGCAGTATTTAAGGTGATTCGATGGACGCCATATTTTGTGTCAGAACGGCATGCGATATATCGCATCAACTGGTTCCATTTTTTCAGGTACTCGTCATTTTTCTCGCATTTTGAGATCGCAATTCTGTTGTTGGGAGACTAAAGCACTCACCAATTTTTAACAAGAAATTCAACGTAATGAAAGGCGTGGTTCTTTTAGAGGAAAAATATCGCATTCGATACTGATATCGAAACTGCTCGAATGCTATATTTTCTCTTTAAACAAACCACGCCTTAATTACTTTGAATTTCTTTGTAAAAATTGGTAAGTGAGTGCTTTAGTCTCCCAACAACAGAATTGCGCTCTCAAAATTTGAGAAAAATGATTAGTAGCCGAAAAAGTAGAGCGAATCGATGCGATATATCGCACGTCGTTCTGACACAAAATATGGCGTCCATCGAATCACCTTATCCTCATAATAAATACAGCCTTAGTCAAAAAACATCCTGAAAATCCTGATAACATCCGAAAAAGATCACCGATTTTCAGGATGGTGTCCTCTTTTCTGCGCGTACTCCTCTAACTCTTCCACCCACTAATGCCCGCGATCAATCAAATACAATTAATAGTATCGGCTCCTGTTATCGATCGTGATGAGCTGTCGTACCCTTTTAGTTCCCACGCAGCTGATTACGACAACCAGCAATTCCGCGACGCGGTTTTTGCGTCTCGCAGACCGCGCCGTCGTTTAAGTTAATCGCGTTTTAACGACATCCGGAGATGATTATCGCGTTAAATTTCCCGCTGGTTTTCATGTCTCATGATCAGTCTCGTGTTCGTTTTGTTCTGCGTTATCCGAGAACCTTGGGCCCTAGACAGAAGGACTAACCGAATTTTTTGTAAGGTAAGCAGTAAGCAGTTAGTTTAATCAAAAATTTGTGAGGTGGAAAAGTACCTAGTTTGGAAAGTACCTAGACCATACGTCAGAAAGGTCTTAAAATACACTCCGAAACGCACAAAATTGGGCAATCTGTAACACGCATTTTCAAATGTATAGCGGCCGTGGGTGCGGGCTGTTAACCTAGCCTAATACCCTCCCCACAAAAACTAACGTTCTTTCGAACTGTTATCACTCTCAAAAAATTAGATCGCTTTAAAATATTTACCTCTGCTTTTTTACGTCATTGAGCAGTGTATTGGAAACCTGGCTACTGCATTTGCTCCCTTTCTGCGCATATGAAGTGTTGATCTGCTTTTAGATGCCGATTCCCACCATGACGTAGGTGAAAAACTTGATAACGGCCTCAACTTTGAGAGCTTCTTTTGAGCTCGGCAGTTCGTTCCTAAGAAAACTAGTGGTACCACTGTGTTTTTCCCGTAGTTTTACATGCTAATACATACATAAATCGCAAATCCCTGCAGATTTAAGGCGTCGTGATTTCTTCTTAACGTACTTAGCGTGGCCTTTTTTTTTTTTTTTTTTTTTTTTTTTAAATAAATAAACTAGATGCATATAAGAAAAATATACGCATTGCCAAATTTCTTTCAATAAAATATGAATTTTCTGGGAAACGCGGGATTATTTTTCTTCCAATTTCTCATAGAATTTTATCCAAAATTCGATCTAATGTATCAGAAAATTTCAAGGGAAAATATTCTTAACTCTCCGTGGGATTAAACAATCAATTGTGGGTGATTTGGCAACATTCCAATGCTCATACGGCGTTTTTCCGCAGCATGACAATTATGTCCTTCTGTGTTAGGAAAAATTATGCAAAAATCGTTACTTTTGCAAAATATCTCAAATAAATCGCTCCTCAGTTCATTCTGAGTTAACCGAGGGTTCAATACAGCTAATCCATCTACATCCCTTGTTCCTCAAGTCATTCGAAAATTTGGCAAGTTCATACGCATCCAGCGTTCTCATCAGTGCTATGACAATCGTCCAGTCATTTTATGTTAATTAATTAATTAATTAATCAATTAATTAATTAATACACCGCGGATGGAAGAAATGAATAAATGAAATTGATTGAAGGAACTTGCAGGGTTGCCTAACTCGAACGAAACGTCGCATCGAGCACCGCATGATTCAATCCATGTCAAAACCAAACATGCCTTTTTTCTGATGAGCTCTAGAATATATGTGTTCTTAGGGAGCTCAGAGCTCAACAGAACATTCCATTATTCTGTTGAAACATGGGCATTTTGATTGAGCTGTAAAGTTTGTTGAAAATTTTGTATACGGCGAGACGTCAAACAAATCGGTCTAAAAATCGAATACGTCTATGATTTGGCGAACCCTGCAATGTTAGCATTTTTGTGGAGATCATGGTTCAAATATTGTTCCTGGTCGAGGAAATAGAGAGCTCTCGCGCTGGGTATGTGTAATGATGTAGGGTTGTTATCAAAATATCGTGCTACCCATTTGTCATAGAGTGTCCGTGGTTGACCGCCAATGTCAGTCAACAGTCACATGGACGTATTTATTCTAAAAGGAACTATGTCTCGCGCAAACCCTATGCACATAGTGCCTTTTAGCATGAACACGTCCACGTCGTGCTGAGCGGCCGATGTAAATCCAGTTCCGGTGTACACTTCGGCTCGACCGCGGTGATAATTATCGGAACATAATATTTCGATTTGGTCTTGCATTATTCAGATTAAACAGATTTGACGTGCAAATGCATCATTCGTTCCTCCCTTCTCCCGTGGTGGTTCTTTCCGCGGGAACCATTCCGTTCCGCAAGCGGAGGCAGTTTATTTCATTATACTCGCACGTTCATTGCTGCACACTGAAAAAAAAGATTGGTAGAATTTACCATTCCTTCACGCTGTATTTCACACAGCGTCAATTTAGAGTCAATTCTGCCAGAAGAAAGGTAAACGTTAGTATATATCGGTTACAGGTAACCATTCCTCTGGCAGAATCGACCCTGCATTCACGCTGCGTAAAATACAGCGTGAAGGAATGGTAAAATCTACCTGTCTTTTTTCAGTTCAGTTTGGAAAAAGTGGCTGTATAGCTCATATCCATGAGCACGAACTTGCTTAAAAAAATCAATTGATAATATCGATGATAAGTTCAAATATTAATAGTTCCATTGCAACGCTTATTCATAATCCTTACTTTTAGGTACCTACTTTTTTTCGGGGTGTGATTTTTTTATCAAAATTCTCAGATTTTTAATTCTGGTGGAATAATACGATTTTAGCGCACATTTTGAAATATCAAAATATTTAGCAACAGTTTGATAAGCGCGGTGCGTTGACCTTATCGCAAAAACACCCCAGATTTGTAATTTTTTTTCAAACCCAAATGTATCCTTTAATATAGTTTAGACCGGCCACATGTTTATCTACACTTTCTCTATGTTCATATTTTAATCTTTGTCATGATATTGTTCATTTTAACACGTAGAGTGCTGTATTGAACAATTGAAGGCAACAGGGCTTTTCGTGTCTTTTCGAAAGTCAGTGTAATTCCTTATTACACACTTTTCAGATGCAACTATTCGTGCTCATGAGATGTCTGCGTTGCATATCCGAAATCTTTAAGGCGTTTTGGCTGATCATGCCATAACGACGATCACTGTGAAGCCTCATTACAACACACCGTTAGGATGCAATTATTCGTGCTCGAAGGATATCCGTGTTGCATGTACGAACAGTTGAAGGCGCTTCGCTTTTTTCTGCTGTGAAGGTGATGACAAATTGCCCGTAACAATGCACCGTGTTGCATGTGTGAGGAATTTGCGATTTAACTATTGACTCCTAAGTATAAGTTCGCAAGAAACACGATGGTGCCACTGGTTTTCTCTGGAATAAACTCCGAAGCTCAAAAAAAGCTCTCAAGTTGAGACCAAAATGGAGAGGACATCCCACGCTATCCTGAGAGTCCACGTCTACATCAAGACAAACTCTTTATGCGAAGATAGGGAGCAAATACGTACATCAGCAGGGTTGCCGTGTTTTCAGTTTTAGAGTCCCCAAATAAAGTGGTAGCCCTGTCAATGTATTTGCTCCCTATCTTTGCATGGAGAGTTTGTCTTGATGTAGAGGTGGACTCTTAGGATAGCTTAGGATATCCTCTCCATTTTGGCCTCAACTTAAGAGCTTTTTTTTGAGCTTGGGGGTTGATTTCAGAGAACACCAGTGGCACCATTGTGTTTCTCGCGAACTTAAACATAAGAATCAATAGTCAAATCGCAAATTCTTCCCACATGCAACATCTTTCTAGATAATTTGATTTCGCACATTGGCAGCCCTTTTGGACCCTAAAAGCTTCATGGCCTAACCTCAAAATTACCGACATGTCTGTACTCTCTTCATATAGGTACTCCAAAGAGAACTATAAATCTCTGTTTAGAGAGAAGAGGGCTTGAGAGCTGTACAACGGTCTGCTTGCGCCGCGGGTAAGTCAGTGACATTGTAAATCGCAAATGTCCTAATTGAATAATCGGCATCGCGCCGACTCGTCAATAGCGACGCGCAACTTGTCGGCCGCCCTCCTCCGCCCGTCCATCGGGATCCGAGTCCTTTAAACTCCTGTCTTCCTTCTCCTGTCCCTTCTCGAGGCCCCCTCGCGGCCTTTGTTGGAGTCTTCGCGCTCAGTATACTGCCGCGTTAAGAAAACACGCCGTAGCAGCATTCCATTGTTGTCAAATTTTCTGTAACAAAGTATGAATTTTCTGGAAAAATTGTGTAAATTTCAATGTGGATTTTTCAGTGAATTGTCTTCGCAGTTTATTCTAAGGTCCGCGAAAATTCCAATTACTACTCTTATGTTCTGTGAAAAAGTAATGTTTTATTGGGGAAAATTTGACAACGTTCAAATTCTGATACGGCGTTTCTGTTCAGCATCGCAGTGTAGAGAGGAGATCCCACTTGCCCGAGTTAATATTAAAGAAGTCATTGCTAGTTGGTTCCCGTTGATGCCAGCTCTGATCAGGCATTAAACAGCTCTCCTGTAGATATTCCATTTATAGTAAACAATTAGTATCTTGCAAACTGCAACGACAAAAATAGCTTTCATTACAAGAAAATTCTCAGCGAAAGCAAGGATAATTTTTTTCCCCCGATGAACTCGGTCCAAATCGTCCTAGGAAGATTAATTTTTAGTAAGGCGTGCTGAAAGTTTGCCTCTGTCGACTGAGGTCCTTTTCCCCGTGTGAGGATCTCACATTGAAATTTACAGACATAAATTTTACACGGAGGGAAGTGGCGGAACGCGTAGAGCCCCTTAAGTTGGCAGCCGTGATTTGAAGGGCACTCGATCCTCGAAAGCTCAAAAGCACTCGGCGTGCGTTTCGTGCGCGCGGCTCGGCGGTGCGGCATTTGTCGGAACAGGAGCGTGTTCGCCGGAACCACTCGTGTGCGATACTCGAAGCATAATACACCATGTCATATCGACACAAACACACCCTCGCTTGTATGCACACACGCGCAAGAGCCCGTGTATAAAATCACACGGACGGGAGCCCCCGTATGGGGCCTGCTCTCTCGATTCGATGTAGTTATTTTAATACGGCCTGTCGGATTTAATCAGGGATCCGCACTTCTCAACGGATAGGAAATCATTTCGCATTAATTTTCAAACTTAAAATTTACTGTAATTTTAGGACAAAATTGAATTTTTCTAAAACTTTACACAATTATATTGCGTATTTGATGGCTGAATGAAAACCGAAGTACTTCAGATGTAAGAATTGAAGTTTCAGATGTGTGATCCGAACCTCGACTGTTAGATCTCAAGTGGTCAGATGCTCAATCCGAAAACTTCAAAGATCCATGTGACATAAACTTCGGGTCCCACGCACGAAGCTTTTTTCTCCGTGTAGGGAGTTTAAATGTCATTTTTCGAAGTCAACGGTCAGATTTGCGGAATGATGACTCTTTGACGAAAGATTGGAGCAATAATTGGTTTAATGCTAACCTAATTTGCAGAAACTCGCCTATCAAAGCGGTCATTTTAAGGCGAATTTTATCGAATTTATTACCAGAAATTGAGGACCATGCCGGAAGAAGGGCGTATCTCGAGATACGCCCTTTTTTCAACATTCTGCTTTTCTGATTCTACGTCGAATAGTGAGAGTATCCTCCAAGTTTGAGAAAAATCTGTCGATTTGTTACGTGAATAATTGACCTGTAAAGTACACCGAAGATACGCCCTTCTTCCGGCCAACGAACTTTCTCCTCTTATTTACACATTTTGCCTTCCGTGATATGGATTTTTACCTGTTTTCTGGTGAAAGAAGTGTCACTTCCAATTTGTTCTCATTAGAAGGAATAGTTTTAGCCGAATAGAATGATTATTTATTCATTTTTATTTACTGTACATCACAGAACGTGAAATGTGAGAGTTACGATTTATTGCACATATTACATTAGTAATGTTAATGCAGTCCGAAGCTTTAAGTTTCGGAGTTGTTCGGAGTTGCAAGTTTATGAACAAATTCTCGTGACTCTATGTATGTTTGATGTAAGATACACAAGTACGCGATAGTGAAATCTCCCAAATGGCTGCTGTGATGACGCGCCGCAGCGTGGAACTTCCTACATATATCAGCCACCTTACTCGCAGGCGCGAACGTATACTTCTCGAGAATATTACGAAAAATATTGCAGAAACTTTGCAACATCGGACAGATCTTAAGTTTTTTAATCAATAAAAGTGGAAATCTGTCGCATGAACAACTACAGAATATTCAACATGGGTTTTTTTATTGAAAATGATTACCCGACGAAGCGCTTGGGGGGTTGGAGTGGGAAGCTGTCAAGGGGCGTACCTTATCTGAGAGTTAATTTTTGGCAACATTATAAGATCAATGAAGCTTAACAGACAAGAGCTTACAGAATTTTCATCAGATACTCTTGAAAAATGACAAGAAAAGTTCTCTATAGGGGCATTTTTTTTTTTTTTTTTGAATGATTAAATCGACGCATTTTCCATCCTCATAAAATTGGAGCATTCGGTGATGAAGGTTTGGCCATTGAAAAGTTCATTTTTACGGACAATGTATCAAATTATTAAGCAACACTCGGTTCAAACATATAAGGAATTCCACAGTTTAAAACGACAACCAAAGAAAAGACAATAATTTTAAGAAGAAACCGCTATACCAATAAGGTTCATTTCTCGACGATTGGCAACACAGCATATCCCATACCGTTGGAAGGGGGGGGGGCAAGATGTAATTGATATTAGACAAACAGAATCCAATGGGTGCAATTCGTAACCAATTGAATGTTCGACCACCTTTGGAGACCCTCCAGACTCAATAAGGAGCAACAGCGGATTATAACAGTTTTCCGACGACAATAACAAAGCACTTTTCTCATGTACGTGCAACCGGAAAAGTTCAGTTTTTTCCGCTAATAAACCTCCGATTTTAAAAAACTATAGCTCGTTAGAAAGCTGAAGAAATTCTGCAGAAACCGTTTTCTTTGATTTCCTTTAAATTAATTTTGTCACGAGATACAAAAGAAGGAAATCAACTTAGTAGTGAATTTAGTGTCTTCAGCAATCACAAGTGCGCCCAGAAAAAGCTGGGTTTCTCTGCAACCAGTGACCCGATCTTTAAAAACTTTGGCTCGTTAGAATACTGAAATGTATTAGCAGAAAGTCATTTCCCCGATTTTCTTCTTTTTCATTACTTTATGAGTTATCGAAGAAAAACGATCCTCTTTTTTATCGTACATACAAGGATTCCGAAAGAAGGGCGTATCTCTGGCTTACTTTGTCCAAACAGAGGGCAAATTATTTATTTCTTTTAAACTTTTAATGGATTTCAAAGCTGTAGGATCTAGTTTAAGAGAATTGACTTTGGTTTAACCAACTGCTGCATTTCATTTTTCGGGACACCATTTCAAATCTTCAAATGCGTTTTTCTAACGACGCTGAACCTTGTACATACGCCCTTCTTCCGGCATGGTCCTCAATTTTGCTCATCAATCATCGTTAGGCGCAAAGTAGCGTTTACGTTTGTACTTGGCTTCTGCCTCGCCCGATTACATCTGCGAGATTGTTTTAGTTCGGGGACTGTAAAATATATCGTCTCACTGGTTTCGAACTGGTTTTAAGGTTATATGTTGTGTTTAAACTGAAAACATCGAACATCGATGCATCGAATTTTGCAAGACCGACACAATAGATTAATTAATATTCTTCGAAGGAGATGGTTAGCAGCTAAACTTGGCTTTTTTTGAGCCCTCTCAACGTCGAAGATCCACCTTAAGACGGGGATGATAAGGCACGACCGGAGCCGTCATAATTTTTGGCATCGGTGAGGCTGACACGGCCGGAATCACGACAGCCTCAGAAATCGCAACCCCCGGACTCCCCTCGACCCCCTCGCCAGCGCCCTCATCCCTCGTGCGGCAAGGCGCACAGTGGATAGAGTCAATTAGAGGTCGGACATGAAATGAAGATGTCGTATGCGTGAGGGATTTGCGATTTGACTATTGATTATTTTGTAAAAGTTCGCGAGAAACACGATGGTGCCACTGGTTTTCTCTGAAATCATCTCCCAAGCTCAAAAAAAGCTCTCAAAGTTGAGGCCAAAATGGAGGGGATATCCCACCCTACTCTGAGAGTCCACCTCTACATCAAAACAAACTCTCCATGCAAAGATAGGGAGCAATTACATTAGCAGGGTTGCCGTGTTTTCAGGTTTGGAGTCCCCAAATAAAGAGGCAGCCCTCGCCCTGTCGCACTGTATTTGCTCCCTATCTTTTGCATGGAGAGCTCGTTTTGATGTAGAGGTGGACTCTCAGGGTAGGGTGGGATATCCCCTCCATTTTGGCCTCACTTTGAGAGCACTTTTTGAGCTTGGGAGATGATTTCAGAGAAAACCAGTGGCACCATCGTGTTTCTCGCGAACTTCTACATAAGAATCAATGGTTAAATCGCAAATCCCTCACACATGCAACATCTACATTGTTGACTAACACTGCAAATTTAGATGTTCATCTCGTCAGATATTAAATTCAAAGGGGTGCATCTAGAGGAAAATTTTACGAGAAAACCAATGAAACCACTTCCAGGACCTCTAAGTTTAGTATGAACGGAGTTCCAAGCGTTTGAAGTTTTCAAATTTCGTCCGGCGTTTCCTACTGACTCGATCCACTGTGAGGCGCAGTGTTATCGCGCGATTCCATTCGCGAGCGCGCGAAGGCGGCACTTGTCTCCGCAGTAGCGCTTATTCACTTTGTTCGCTCTATCCGCCACTGCGCGCCGCCTGGATTTTACGAGGGCCTTTGAATTAACTCGAAAGT
>NW_017547183.1:4065815-4079505 GCF_001854935.1 Bemisia tabaci
CGCCCCCCCCCCCGCCCCTCCACCCATCGCCTCCGCGTCACGAAAATCGAGGCCGTATCTCTGACAGCGCGAGGAAGTATCCTGAAAAGAAATCGAATAGGTGATCGCTGCTCGCTATCGAATATGAGGATATAAACCAGCAGTGTATTTTGCGATGTACTACTGCAGCAGAATAAGGGTGTGAAAGAGGCGGGGGTGGATTTTATTCTCGGCAGTTGTGCGCATTGTCGAAGGGTTTAATTCAGTGACATAGTTGCAGTCTGATTGTTGAAATTTTGTGTTTGTCGAAGACTTGCTGTTGAAATCGATGTTCATATCTTTTCTCATCTCATGGTAGGGATTTAAGTGCACTAATCAACCATAGCTCGAAACAACCTAGCGGAATAATGGGGCACAAGCTATGGCCTTCAGGGAAACTTAACATTTCAATCCTTCATCTAATTGGAGTAGCAACCACACAGAATTTCTGTCAGTGCACTGGCGTATACGGCAAGGATCAGTACTACTCTTCCGTGCAAGGAAAAAGGCCGTATGAACCTTCAGGCGCTGCCAAACTTCCTTTGGTAAATCACGAATTTTCGGGAATCTTTGTAAATATTTTTCCTCCAGATAATTTTGTTTGCCATTTTACCTGAAGTTCCAGAAAAACCTTGGACGAGTATTCGTAACTTTCCCCTGAAAAACACATTTTACTGAAGGAAATTTGGCAACTTTCGAACGCTCGTACGGCGTTTTTCCTTATCACGGCATTGCTGTGCTTAGATAGAAAGCCAACGCCGAATTTCATCCGAGAAAACATTAAATTTTGATGGAATTTACATGCGTATTTCTCCTAAAAATTTGCAGGTATTTGTGGACGAATTGGGAAAAATACTCTCCCAAGGATTCGTAGATATTTAGCCGGAAGTTTTCCTGTAAAGTCCAGTGGCGTGGCGTGAATTGCGATACATCGATTGATGTGTAATTTAAACCTATGATAAAGAATCGATTATTAAGGTGTTCGCTGCGAACACCCTGTTTATCGATCCTTTTCCATAGGTTCAAATGGCATTTCATTCAATATATCGCAAAGCACGCCATGCCGCTGGTAAAGTCGAATTTCGTGCGGATAAATTCGGCAACGCTCACGTGTTCGTACGACGTTTTGCCCAAGCACTGCAGAATACTGCGTCCCGGTTCGGAGAAGCCTCGCATGGCTGTGGGGAATACGCTCTCATGCAAATATTGATCTGCGGCAGGCCTGAAATTCATTAATTAATTACATTTTCCAGAAAACCACATCGAATCCATCCGCGGAATGAACAGGATATTCAGAACTCTGGTTCCATAATCTTGTATCATAATTGAGATGAATTCGCGGAACTCACGTAACATAATTTATCAGTCGGCGCCTTTTTTCCTAATTCCAGAATTTTTCCTAAAAATATCTGAATTTGAATCATTCCATACCAAAGGGACTTCTCTGCTATACAACACCCGCTATGGATGATACGTGAAAGAATCGTGACGATTTTAATTTTTCAGTGCAGATGTTCGCGATTCGTCGTTCCCCTCATGAAAAAGTTTAACTACAATTGGACTACTTCTGCAATTTGGAAGCATAAATTCTAGCCCGGTTTAAAAATAACGTATGTGCCATTAGTTTCCCTATGCGCATAAGTGTTTTTATGGAGGAGCCAGAAATTGTAGTTCCAAATTGCAAAATTTAGTCCAATTCAATATTGCCAAATTTTCTCTCGCTAATTGCATTTTTACCACGGAAATTTTAGGCAATTTCAATTGTGAATATTACTGATTTTTCTTTTAATCTCGACCAAAATTCAGAAAAAAAGTTGAAAGAATTTGCCGTAGAATATGATTATTACCAAAAATTGAATTGTTTGAGTGGATTTTGAAATCTTAGTCTGTAATTGTGTACGCTCTTTCGTCCAGGAAACAATGAAATCGCAGTAGTTTTGCTCCACCAAACCTTTTTTGATTATTTACCAAATCACTCCTCCCCTCCAAAAAATTTTTTCCTCGTAAATGCATTCATTTTGAAGCAAAAAATTTGACTTTTTGAACGTAAAAATTATCTTCGAATCAAAGTCTAATTCTCTACACTATCTATAAACACTTTTTTATCATTCTTTTTCGCCACGGAGGTCTGTTGATTGAACGCCACTGCAAAACTCACGTATTCAGAGAGCCTTTAACAGGATGTAAACTTTAAAGTCCCTTTAACATATCGGGAGTGCTGCTGCTTTGGCGACAACAAACTGAGGACAGGTGGAAGTCGTGAGGGACAGCGATGCCTGTTCCAGTATCTATAGTGTTGCACTAAAACACAGTGTCTCACGTCTTGTCACCTGTGTTAATCATCTGACAATCCTCAGACGAGGCTTAGTTGAGGTTGAGGTTAGTCTTCCTCGATTCCGGAAAGTTTAATCTTCAGCAGATTTGGGCCTTTATCAGCGTACGCACCGGTAGAGTTTCAAGTGCCGAAGTTATCCACGAACTATTAGCCCTCTACCGTCGCACAATAGTCTCTGGAGATAGAGAACGGAAACAGGGAATAGCAATATCCAACTTTCTCATATTAAGAAGTATATGGTGCGTCAGTCAAGTATTCCACGACATCGTTTTGAGAATTGGCGCCAGGATTGGAGGGGGGGGGGTCCCTCCCTGGGAAGAGGAGGTTCCGGAAGAAGTATGAGAGGCTCCTCGAGGTGTTTAGAAAATGTCCGCATTATGCTCCAAATTTCGTTCACTTTTGAGCTTCTCGCTAAAAAATGTGTAAGTTCATTTTCTCGGATTTCGTTTTTCGGATCAACGTCTTTGGGTATGACTAGGAACAAATTGGTTCCAACTAAAACAAATACATAAGATTACGTACAAATTCCGTGCGAGCTAACTGTGTAAATTCATTACAATTTAGTCACTGACAGGTCATGAATAAATTGAGAGCTCATTAAAGACGAGAACTGTAGATTGCAAGAACACTTATACGCATTTTACCACCATGGCGCGAAGGGCGTGAATCAGAGAAAAGGGTTTTCGTTTATTTACATTTGAACCATGAATGACGTAGCCACTAAATCAGTCTTTAGGTGAGTTACCAGGTGAAAAAACTTCAATGGGCACTATCACAGTTCGTGTTCGCGCAAAAACGTTATATCGAGAAAAAGTTTTGAGGAAAAACAAATGGCCGGAACTTTAAAAATAACGGTGTTTTAATTGTACATATGACACGTATTAAGTACTTTCAATAGAGAAGGAAAAGTTACACGATTTTGAAAACATTGTCATCGCGCTGGTTCCATTTTGCACTGGAAAAAAAACACATTGGATCTAGAGTCCAGAGTCTTGAAAACATTGACAAGAAAAAATACTCTTGATCCAATCGGATTTTTGCTTGAATCAAAACGAAATCCGCTTACATTAAGAGGCTTGGTTCTTGATTTAAGCTAGATTCTGATTGAATCAAGAGCACTTTTTCTTGTCGATGTTTTTAAGAATCTGGACTCTAGATGCAATGTGTTTTTTTCCAGTGTGTCAGATGCGATCCATTTTTACGAGGGTCGCGCAACGCGACTCACTGTGCGTCGCGGCGGCGAGTCGGGAAGTGCGCTAAGTCCATTTGATCCGGGGGCGTTCTAAGCCGCGCGATAACAGGGCCCGGATCGCCGCGAATATATGCAACCCGCCACGTTAGTAATTACATTAATGCGCAAGCTTTCCCCGCGTTGCCGCTGCCTCGGCGGCGCCGGGGGCGGCGGGGCCCGCGCGGGCGGGAGCTGGCAGCGGCGCCGCGGCCGGGCGCGCTGCGGCCTGAACTTGTTTTCATTAGGGGTCGACGTTTCATTTCCTGTGGACGTCCGACGTCCGAGTCCGCCGCCACAAACTGGACGCCCGTCCGTGATGGACGTCCGACTAATCGGAAGGAGAGCCTCGTCGTTCCGTTTGATGAGGTCTCCATCGGCGGGATTGAATGCTTCATCGGGAATATTCCTGCAGGTTCCGAGTGGAGTGCTCCCGCGGCACAAGAACGCCGTTAAGTCGGAGTATTCAAATATTGCGCGGTTCCATCCCTCCCTGATGAAATATTTACTTAGGGAAGATCTTGCAAACATTTTACCTCGAGAGTTGGCACGATGGATTTCTGAACGTCCTTAGTGTAAAATGCCTTTAATTTATCGGGAAGGATCCTTGAAGAATGCTTTAATTTTTTCATGAAAAACCGGAGCGAAAAGCCTCTTCTAATCGGGTCGCATTTCGCAGAAAGGGTCCAGCGCGATTGCAGTGTTTTCAAAATTGTGCAACTTATTTTCTTTTAAAAATACTCATTATATGTACAATATTAATATTTATATAATTATTTTCTCTTAAAATTGACAACTTTTTGGTGGAGAGCTAAAAAAATTGGCCGTTTTGGGAAATTTCTTAGTTAAGTATAAAGATGCACAATTTTTACGACACTGTAATTAAGCTGGTTCTTTTTTGGTACGTGCGATCCAATTGTTGAAAAAAAAAATGATGTAATCAAGAAATTGCTTCTGAAAACTGCTCAGAAAACTGTTTTAACAACAACTTTTAAGATGAGAAGAAAATATTCAACTCTTACTTTTTTAAAAGTTCCAAAATGATTTTATAAAACACTTCCATAATATTTTTAATTGATTTCTAAATGACTTCAGAACATTATGCCGTTGTACCGTATCTTCCTAATGTTTCAAACTCGTTTNCTGATCCGGCGTGAGATGAAGCGCGACCGTCTCGCTTCAGAGCACAACAACGAGTGATTTCTAAATGACTTCAGAACATTATGCCGTTGTACCGTATCTTCCTAATGTTTCAAACTCGTTTTTGATAGGTTTTTGTTTTTTCCTCCAGAGTAATTAGACGTCTCCTATTAACTAATTTTATTGTTTTCAGAGATATTTGAGAAGCGTCTATTTTGCGTCATTGAAATTTCAGGGGGAGGCAATCGAGAATAGTTTTCCTCAAAACTACAATTTTCAGTTAGGAATTTCAAAGCATTCCAACCTAAAGCTGTGTCGACAATTTTGAGCGTTTTTCGCCGCAGAATGATTGTGGAATACTCCTCTATACCATTCCTTTCTAGGAAGTTCACGAAATTGTAACACGTGGAGCGTGGGGTCCCCTGCTGTAAAGATAACGGGATGCGCAATTTTTGCAACACCCGGATGATCCCGCTTAGTAACCCCCCCCCCCCCCCCCCCCCCCCCCCCCCCCCCNTGGCGTTTGCGGACGTGGCGTTTGCGGATTCTAAGAATCGGGTGGCGTTTGCGGATTCTCATATTTTGACGGTGGCGATTGCGGACAGGCGGAACAGGGTCGGTGGACTTTGCGGACCAGAGAATTTCGGCGGTGGCGATTGCGGACGGAGGGGTAGGCACCTACATATGCTGACCCCCACCCCTGCGCTGTATATTACAGAGAAAAATTACCGGAGAGGCTCTGGATTCCTTTTCGTGGATGTAGAATGAAGAAAATATTAGTATTAAACATTAGTATTATATTAGTATAAAAACATATGAGCAGTGAACATACAGTAAAAGTAAAAAGCATATCAGAAATCAGAAGAAACTGAAAAATCGTCAGTTTCAGTCCATTTTTAGGATGAAAAACATGTTGTAAATTCTAATCAAAAATTACTGAAAGTTAAAAAATTACATACGAAAAATGGAAACACATTTTAAGTTTTTGACTTTCAGTAATTTTGGATTAGAATTTACAACATGTTTTTCATCCTAAAAATGGACTGAAACTGACGATTTTTCAGTTTCTTCTGATTTCTGATATGCCTTTTTTTTTTTGAAAATTTACTGTATGTTCACTGCTCATATGTTTTTATACTAATATAATACTAATGTTTAATACTAATATTTTTTTCATTCTACATCCACGAAAAGGAATCCAGAGCCTCTCCGGTAATTTTTCTCTGTAATATACAGCGCAGGGGTGGGGGGCAGCATATGTAGGTGCCTACCCCTCCGTCCGCAATCGCCACCGCCGAAATTCTTTGGTCCGCAAAGTCCACCGGCCCTGTTCCGCCTGTCCGCAATCGCCACCGTCAAAATATGAGAATCCGCAAACGCCACCCGATTCTTAGAATCCGCAAACGCCACGTCCGCAAACGCCACCGCACCNCCCCCCCCCCCTCCACCACCACCATCGCTGTCGCTTACAGGGGTCGGATGTATTCAGTCTTGGTTCGACTGCAATACGCGACATAATAGTCAATGGAAGACGTGATACCAGCTCAAATATCACTGAAAGGAGTTGAAATGACTCTTGCTAACAACTTAACAACGGCGAAAATGTGACCTTATGAAACGTAAAACCCGGTTTCCCCGAAATGGCTGTTTTCCAACCTCTAACTATCCACGTGCATTACTTCCATAATGTCATTTTCAAACACACCGGCTAGAATTTATATCAGCGACAGCTCGCAAATAGAATAAATTTAACCAGTTGGTATTACTAAGCAAATATTTCCGTTTTACAGAACTATTTAATTTCACTGTGTCATTGGCAGCGAAAACAAATATTGTTCACGTTTTTTCGAGAAAAATAAATGCTAGACTTTATAGAAGCGACGGCTCGCAAATAGAATGAATTTAACCAGTTGCATGGCATTACTAAGCAAATATTTCCGTTTTATAGAACTATTTTATTTCACTGTGTCATTGGCAGCGAAAACAAATATTGTTCACGTTTTTTCGGGAAAATAAATATGTGTGTAAAGCGGTTATTTTCGGAAGGTTACTCACGGATTTGCGTACAGCGTAAACAATTTCGAACCACACGACCCATCAAACTTTTCGACTCACGGGAGTGAACCTTATTTTTTCCAAGTTCGGCTCTGGTAGACAGTTTTTGGTAGTCACACTGTGACTTGTGTGTTTTTAGGAATGGGCTTACGTTCTTTGAAGTGCAAGTTCCGATTTCTATGGCAAAACGGAATTGGTCACTCAATCAAGTGTGTGAAAAAGAGAGTCCAACCTGTGCTCATCCGCTTATAGCCGTAATATAATTTTTCTCATGAAAAGTATGATGGCGCGCAGCCAACTGTGGTGGCGAACTTCATAAATTACTTAGATCAATAACGCGTTCAAACGCGTCAATAACGCGTAATAAGTTGGTGTATTTCGGTCTATATTCATCGAGGCATTTAGAATCCATTGTTAATCATCGCTTTAAATATGGAGGAAATTCTGTGTTACCAACCGCGTTTCTTCAATTCAAACGCATGTAAAACAATCATTTTTCATTGTAATAGCCAAAATCGATAGTTTACCATGAATAAAAGTGGAGGAAAATGTGTCACCAACTGCGTTTCTTCAATTTAAATGCATGTTGAACAATCGATCTTTATTAAGGTACCCAGAATCGATGTTTTATCATGAATTGAAATGGAGGAACATTATTGCCAACTTGTTAGCATCCGCACTTTCCTCGAGAGGAATTAGGTTTCATAATTAACGAACTCAGGTGAAAAGCACTTGATAAAGGTCAGTCGTAAACGGAGATTAATCTTAAATTTGTGTGCTGATGAGAGTGGTAAACAGCCCAATAACGCTACGTAATTTTGTCTGTTTCAGGTATGAAATCTTCATAACTCTCTTCCATTACGCTCTCTTCAGAAGCTCAAGAGGCGTTAATCCTGTAAATTACGAGAATTCTCATTTTCTCTCCACTTCGAAGGTATCTTTTTACAGCTAAAACTTAATTTTACTCTCGTTTTATCGGTTTTATAAGACGTTTTGAAAGACGTTGGTAGTACAACATCCTTTCTGCCTTTTGATTTTCCTCTCTCCTTCTCATTTTTCTGCTTCCCCATTGTATTCTTTTTCCTCATTTCTCTCTTTTTCCTCTTTTTCCTCCTTTCCTCTTTTTATTTTTCTACTTTTTTTTTTCTCGTCAGAAAAAAGAAGTATAAGATGGGACTGAGTAACAGAGAGAGAGCGAGGGAAGGGAGGGGTGGAAGGGGCGAGGAAATGAACCCAATTGATTTAATCGGATCTGACCCACGTTTTTAACGGAGGGACGGCCGTATTTTGTTTTCACCGGAAATCAAGTCAATGGCAAATAAAAAAGTTTTTCTTTCCAATCGCCGATCCGTTTCAATTAGACCGTGTAAATAATTAATGCATTAGGCAGTAGAAAATCGATGAAAGAATCAACCCTACAGAAAAGTGGCAATGGGATTACTCGTTGGAAGGTAAATTCTACCAGGAAGCTTGGCAATGATGTCTGCTTGCAACCGCCTTAAAATGAAAACCTGTCAATGCCAGAAAACCGTGAAAACTCTATGTACCAATATGTGAATAGAGTAAAGTAAGATGAGAGACTACATTATTGCATCACAAAGTTGTGAATTTGGAACCATTCTGTGTGAGTATATCTTATCTTACTCTGTAATGTAAAAACATAAGAGAAGCGCATAAAGCCTGAGGCGCGAAGCGTTTCGGGGGGTGGGACCGCGAAGCAGTCAGGGGTAGCCCCCTCCTTCTGCATAATCCTGAAAAAATTCTCAGGGGATGCAAAAAGCTTCTATACCTCGGCCTTCGCATCGCAACTCAGCGTTTTAGCCTCACGGCCAAATTTCCGATTTGCTTCGCGGGAATCGACCGATTTCACAAACAAGTGTGTGATTTTCCCCGCTTTTTCATGAAGTCATGCAGATTTTCGAAAATATTTCCTTACGGTCTAAAACTTGTCCCACGTTGTAATGGGAAGATTTTTTATGATTTTAATATCAATTGATAAAGTGTTTTAATTGTTCATTTGTCTTCCTTGGTTTAGCATTATTTCTGTTTGTTCTTAGACCAAATATACAATGTTGAAGGCAAACAGTCAAAACAGGCATTTTGTCAAATGCCTAGGCAAATAATCAAATATTCTTACTCAGATTGAAATTTTGATTTTTTACCCTAATTTTAGACAAAATAATTCGTCGCTCCTTTAAGAGAGGATTCTCTGTAAAAATATGCAGCATACACTGCATACAATAGTATTTTAAACGATTTTAAGATCCTGAATGCACATTTATCATGAAATTTTTAGCACGTCATAAAACATGGATACCTTTTGAAATTTTAGAACATAAATGTACAAAAAGCGTGTAAAAAGGAAGGAGCAAGGAGAGATTGCGGATTTGATGAGTTATTTTCCCCAAAATTTTGAAAACCCGCGAACTCATCGCTATAAATTTACAGAATTCCGTAAACTGTCACAATTTGATCACCGCGGTCTAGGCATTTGAAAAAAATGCCTGATTTGTCTAATTGCCTTCGACATACATTAAACTCTGTTTAGTGATCTAGTACAAATTAAAAAAACTATCACTCCTATTACATTATTTATCTATGTAAATACTCAAAGTTCAATCCACCCAATTAGGAAAGAGCGGAGAGATTCTAAAACACCGCAATCGAGGTACATCGTTACCGCTCAACCATTCGATTTCAATCCTGTTGCATCCGTGATCGGACCTCGCTTCCCTTCCGTTCTCTAATCCACAGTGGACTCGCGTGGTGCAAGTACTCGCAATGGCAACAAGGTGGCTCGGGGATGCTCGGTAATATGGTGTGGTGTGGTGAGTCGGGGGGAAGGGGGGGGGGTCGAGGCCGAAGCATCCCCTCAGAACGCCCTGCTTGCTCCTGCCGTTAATTAATCCGGCGAATTTATGAATGTATAACATTACTCGTGACAATAAACTGTATTTTACTCAGTTGTTTGCCCACTTTATTGCTCTATTGTCCTCCTCGGCGCTTATTATTTCGTGTACATTGTACCGTGCGCCGCGGCTGTTTTTTTCCGTGCTTTTCCGGAAAACAGGCGGACGCGGAAGGTTGTCGGTTCGGATCCATGGAAAAACACCGCGGGGGATTTTTTTTCGAAGAAAGTGACCCGTTGACCTTAATTAATCCACCGCCAACGCGGACCAACCTTTACAGGTTTGACAATGTGGACCTCACCGCGGGAAAGTCCGCAAAATTTACATTGGATCCTCACGTTAGTTTCGTGTTTATTACCGAGCAACTATTGATGCAACTATTCATGCAACTATTCGTATTATATTGGAATCTGTGTTCCATGTACAATGAATTGGACTACGTTTTGCATTTTGGAACTATAAATTCTAGCCCGGTTTAAAAACAACGTCCGTGCCATTAGTTTCCCTATGCACATAAGTTTTTTCCAGAACAGCCAGAATTTATAGTTCCAAATTGCAAAATGCAGTCCAATTGAAGGAGCCCCAAGTTTTTTCCATCCATGGAAAAATCTGCTTATCTATACATTAGATTTCCACATGATTTACATGGTTTTCACGTCAACTGTTGATGCAACTATTCGTGTTCCGTTGATATCTGTGTTGCATACACTACAACTTGAAGGGACCCCAATCTGTGTTCCATGTACGAAAAATTGAAGGAGCCCCAAGCTTTTTCCATCCATGGAAAAATCTGCTTTTCCATACACTAGATTTCCACATGATTTACGTGATTTTCACGTCAACCGTTGATGCAATTATTCGTGTTCCGTTGATATCTGTGTTGCATACACGACAGTTTGAAGTTGTCTCAAGTTTGGGACCATTTTGCGAGCTTTGGTGCTGGTTTCAGTCGCGTTCAATGTTATCATGGTTTTTTTTTGAAAATGTTAGGAGGAAATATTCCGATGAATATCAAATCTCTCACTCTCATCTTAATAATAACAAAATATCTCCTCGCCGTCAGCAAAAAATACAAATCCGTTTTGTTGCAGAACTAATCCGGTAGGTATCAACCCCGCCGTCGAAAAAGAGTGAAAAGAAAGGCAACTCGGTGGCGAAGGAAGCGGACGAGAGTTGCACAAAAATGAGCCAGAGACTCTAATTAAAATTCTCTGTTTACTTATTGTGCTAATAAGTTAAAAAAAAAGTGAGAGCGCGCCGGTTTTTATAGCGGGCCACGTCATAACCACCCGTCTGGTTTCAGGGTTCACCCCCGTCCGCCTCCCCCCTCTTCGCTTTTCCTTGCACCGAACCACCCTCCCCCCGTGGGTGGCAGGATCGTGAGGGGATTCCAATTTGTTTATGTTGATCTGAAGGAACTTCAAACTTTGATAAAGAAAAAAGTCGTTCCACTCTTTTCGTGCTCAGAAGTCCTTGCAGTTCGCGAGAAATGATAGGGAACAGGAAATTGCGTTCTTTCCGTTTTCGGGTCTGTATAGTCGGACTCGAGAGTTTCTCGGATCTGGAATGTTCGCACGGCTTCTTTCGTTCGAAGTTAGACCCAAGCTCATGCATTGAGTAGGGGAATCCTTTTCACTGCTGAGTGATTAACAGAAGAATTTTGAAAAGCTTTGGCCAAATTAATCAGAAAAACATTAAAAAATGTCTAAAAATTCCCCTGGAAATTCCTCTTTGAATGGAAAAAAATCTTGACAAAATTAATGGGAAAAATAATGTAGTTACCGGAAATTCTCAGTAATCATCAGTAAAAATGAATGAGGTGTGTGCATAATCTGACCGTGATCAGATTATCTTTTTGTGCTTATGGTTTGCACTCATAAAACTTTAATTTCCCAAAATTTAGAGTGGTGCACAAAATCGAATTTAGAATTTGACCAAAATTATTTGAAACATCGGGTAATTCTATATCTACCTTTTAACACTCTTGAATTCGCACAAAGTATATGAAACTTTCTGGTACTATGAAGCAGTAAAGCACTATTAAAGTGTTCAGATTTTTACTGATTTTTCATGATCTTTCATGATCTTATGTATAGTCAGATCAGAATCTCATCACGATTCCATCAAAGCTCACAACTATTTCGTTTCACATAACTTAACATTGATCAAATGCATGCGAATGCATCAATATGGTCTAACGTTATAATCACAATTCGTCAAAATGTAAGTATATTGTAAATGCAATATCGTTAGACTAAGTTCGGTTGTCTTAACGGAAGTACTATTACCATGGCCGGAAACCACGGTTATTAGGAACGGAAACTTAACTTTTGATATGAACTGCATACTACATTTGTGACCGAAGGGTTTTTTTTTATCCACTGGAAAAAAACACACATTGGATCTAGAGTCCAGACTCTTGAAAAATCGACAAGAAAAAATACTTTTGATTCAATCAGATTTAAGCTTAAATGAAGAACCCAGCCTCTTAATTTGAGCGGATTTCCTTTTGATTTAAGCTTAAATCTGATTGAATCAAGAGTTCATTTTCTTGTCAATGTTTTCAAGAGCCTGGACTCTAGATCCAATGTGTTTTTTTTTTCAGTGTCCGTGTGTTCAATTTTCTACGCCGTTCGCTGGTTTATTTTCATTTTCTACACTTACACTTTTTATATCGTCACTTGGCAGTTCAACGGGAACCTCGCTTTGATGATAAAATTCAAATTTACGAAAGCGACCGAGCATCGGCGCCGTCGTGTTCTTTGAAGTGAGTGCGCCGGGAAGAAACCACGCGGGAAGCGTAAAAGCTGGTTCCCACGAGGACTTAATGCGCTTTCCCCGAAAGCATTTGTCAAGACGTTTTTCCTTTGAATAGGAGTTTTTGTCACAAATGTCCTCATTAAAGCCGCGTAGATTTCGAGCCAGGCGTTTCCGGCGCTTATCAGTGCTGAATCTGCGCGGGTAAACGGTTTGTCCGACTCCATAACTCCCGCTCCCCGGGTTTCCACCGTGTTCGCGATGTTCGCTCCGGCGGGTTTTTGCTTCTTACAAGGCGGCGTTGACGCTTACCTCGCGCACCGTGAACACTCGAAAAAAGAAAGAAAACGAGAAGAAACGGGTTCGTCGAACCAACGCCAAAGGTATCGTTGATGTTGATGCAACTAACCCAGTTGTGCTGAACATCAACTAAATTGGTTCCGTACTCCGATGTTCCATCCTAGATTTATCTTTCTATCATTAACGATTCATTGATGTTCCATCCACGATCAACCGCGATCATTGAACAGTGTTCCAATAATGACCCAGCGCTTACCCGGCGATGTTTTGATGATCAATGATCCATCGATATGATTCATTGATGGTTCGCCGGAGTTACATCAATGATGCATCGGTTATCGATGATTTTATAGCAATGATCCAGTCCTTACCGACAATTTTTTACCAGTGGTCCATTGATAAGATTGATTGATGGTCCGTCGATGTTTCATAAACGATCCATTGATTGTCGTCGTTGTTCCGTCGAAGACTCAGTTGTTATTGGGCGATGCTTAATGTTTTATGAATAATCCTAAGCAGCTATTGATGGTCCATACCGACGTTTCATCAATGACCCATCGATTATCAATGATAAAACATCAATGATCTAGTGGTTACTCGACGATATTTTCTTAATGATCCATCGGTAAGAGCTACTGATAGTCCAATGATCCAATGATAGTTTTATCAACGATCCATTGATGGTTCACGTATAATACGGAAAAAACAACTTGGCGCTGAGGCCTAACACTTCTCATAAAACGGCGCCAACTACAGGGTTATTCAAAAGTCACGCACCATTGGCCATGAGAGAGGTGGCCATTTGAAATTTGTGAGTTACCCCCCCCCCCCCCCCCCCTGCCTCCGAGGGGATCAAAAACTGGAAAGTACCTAAAAAAAGTTTCCCCCCTTGATATGAGGAACAACGTCTTTAACCGCAAATCGATATCATAATGGACCACTAGACAA
>NW_017547183.1:4079530-4091452 GCF_001854935.1 Bemisia tabaci
TCCCCCCCCCCCCCTGCCTCCGAGGGGATCAAAAACTGGAAAGTACCTAAAAAAAGTTTCCCCCCTTGATATGAGGAACAACGTCTTTAACCGCAAATCGATATCATAATGGACCACTAGACAAGGTACGAATTTAAGCAATCTGATACATGTTTCTTAATCAGAATTTCATGTAAAACACGATTCTTACAACGAAAATTACTGAAACCAACTCCTAACAAAGATATTAACGTTTTTATTTCACATTGGCTACAAGGAATTTGAACTGCCCGCTCACAAGAAACTCAGAGCTCTACGTGAGTCAAATCGCGCACTACAACGGTTTCAGCAAGCCTCTCAATTGAGCAATGTTCATTTTCCACCATGTGTTGTTCAAACTATAAGCTATTTGCTACAGCTGAGCCAAAGCGTCAAGATTGAGGTTGCCAGATTTTTACATCGCAGAGACTGTCATGATAACGTTTAGCGCGCGATGTGAATCACGTAGAGCATTGAGTTTTAATGAGCGGGTGGTTTGAATTCACACATCAAGAATCATCAAATATCTTAGTGAGGAGTTCATTTCGGTAATTTTCTATGTGCGCATCGTGTTCTACGTGAAATTTTAGTTAAAAAGCATGTATCAGAATGCTGAAATTCGTACCTTGTCTAGTGGTCCATTAGAACTGAAGTTACGGCCAGTGGTGCGTGACTTTTGAATAACCCCATATTTGTAGTACTGTACAGTCAGGCTAAGTCCAACAGCCTGTAGGACTGAACCCCAAAGGGCTCAGCATTACTTCCTTTAGTTGGCGCTAGTTCACCTGAAGTGTCAGGCCTCTTGTAAGTTGTCTTTTTCCGTGAATCCGTCGTTGTCTCAGCAACGATACAGATGGATCCATCAATGATCCACCGATGCGATGACGACGCAACACGCATGGATGACCGAAGCCGGCAACAAGGAGTGGGATCATCGGAGGTTCGGAGGACGGTCGGTGGCGATGCTGCTGTGTTGGGTCGCCTCGTCGCGTCGCGTCGCGTTGCCGTCGCGACGCTCAAACGTTTATGCATCCGATCCGTCGTTAAGATAACCGGATAATTACGGCTTTCTCGCCCCCTCCCCCCCTCTCGTAGCTTCCTCGTAAGACGCCCGCCCGGGGCCAGTCGGTGTAGAGACGACCGGCGCGGCGCCGGTTTTCGTCTCGTATTCGCGAGACTTGGCGTCCAACGAGGAGGTGCGTTTTTCCTCCCAACAATTGGATTCTAGAATCCAGAGACAATACATTTTATAGACCCTGCAATAAAAATCTAAAAATTTAATCGGGCGAGGCAAAGTTTCAGTTCGGGGGTTTACGATGATTTCATCTAATCATGATCGATGAGCCCCCTGCTAAGTATACAATTTGCCTGATGAATGTGATGTAAATCGGAAAGTTTTAAGTAATGTCCTAAAATACAGAAATCATCAATTAACAGATGCACCACCAACCTACCTACTTGAAAAAAATGTAATTTAGAGACCCCGCAATAACAATCTATCAATCTATGCGAGTGAGGCAAAAGTCGAATTCGGAGGTCAACCCTATTTTTCGCCTGATGATGAGCAGTAACTTCTTGAGCAACCCCTAAATAAAATTCACCTAATGATGACTACTGAATGTCGGAGTGTTCACTTTGCCAGACGAGTTTAACCAATAGCTCACATTTTTGGCCGTCAGTCATCATTAGGCGAATCTTAAAATGATTTTACACCATAAGGAAAACTGCAGTTTGGAGTATCCAATATATACGAGTATTGTCTCTGGATCTACAACCAAATTGTTTCCCTAAGTGCTGAGAACCACCTTAACGTAAGCAACCCAATCATCCACTACCATTCTGTCTTATCTGTAACGGGGTATCATAGTATTCGAAAGGAACGGTTCGACATTAATTTCCATGTCGCCGAGGATGAGAGCCGCGACTTGTTGAGCTAATTGCTTCTCGTAGTTAGCATGTTCCTGCGCGGGAGTGGAATCTTCGGGCCCTTGCGAGGGACATTAAAGGACGCGCCCAGAAAAAAGTAATTGCCGCCGCTTCCACGACAACGACGATGCGTCGCGCCACTTTCTACTCCCGCCCGCTTTTCCTTTCGCCATTACTTCACTGCGACCAGCGGCTCTCTGCCGCCGCCGCCGCCGCGCCGCCGTCCTATCGACTCTCGTTGTTCTTGCGCTGTAATTGTCCTCCGAAAAAAAATGAACAATGACCGTTGATTGAGATGACTCGGCCTGCGATGCCACGTCTGTGAAATTACACAAGCGGGGATTAGCATTGCTGCAACAAACTGTATGTTAGTAGCAAAGGCTGTAAGACACTTTTGAGGAATTTTAAATTTCTAAAGACAATTTTTTAAGTACAGTTTGAAGTTACATTGAACCAAGACCAATATACACAGGTCAGGAATTCCTGAAGAAGAATTTTGGAACTCATTTCTGCAGTTACGTAGAATTGGCTGTCTGCAATTAATTTATTTTTAGAGTAGCCAATGTGATCGGCTGCGGCCGAGTTGTGACCGGGTGGGGGAGTGGGTTTCAAAAAGATGCGCAATGACTAATCCGTGTAGATTGGTCTTATTTGTTTGAACGCGATTGTTGCGTATTTTTCAAAGGAAAGTTTACGGAAGGTAAAATTGAAAGGGGAAAAAGTTCAACAGTTCTGAATACATCCAAGGGGAACCCACTATCTTGGCCCAAACTTTAAGAGCTTTTTCGAACCCTTAAGTTTGTTGCAGGAAAAAAAAACTCGTGGTTCTGTCGTGTTCCCTGCGAAATGTTGCATGGAACTAGGCACTTGTATTGCAAATCCCATCAGCCAATGTGACGTCACACTAAAGGCCAGGCGAGGGAGTGGATTTCAAATAGATACGCAATGACTGACGTGTGTGGATTGGTCTTGATGATCCGAGCTGTCTCAACTCTCTGTAAAAAAGAACTCGATATTATTCTGTGCATCAATGCACTGGAAAAAAAACCACATTGGATCTAGAGTCCAGACTCTTGAAAACAATGACAAGAAAAAGGGCTCTTGATTCAATCAGATTTAAGCTTAAATCAAAAGGAAATCTGCTCAAATGAAGAGGCTTGGTTCTTGATTTAAGCAAAAATCCGATTGAATCAAGAGTATGTTTTCTTGTCGATGTTTTGAAGAGTCTGGACTCTAGATCCAATGTGTGTTTTTTCCAAGGTGGGCACAATCGACCGGTGGGTAGTGTCGTGATCGGCAGTCGCGAAAAGCAGCGAGCGGCAACGCGGAATAGAGGGTCCGGTTAATGAGGAGGCGCTCCGCGACCAGCCGGACAGGACGCGCAAATTCCAGACAAAAAACAGACCCTCCCCCCCCCCATCCGGGTCCGGCTCATAAATGAATTTCACTCGATAGGGGAGCGACCCAACGCAATCGTCGGATCGGAAATTGACGTCGCGCGGGTGCGGGACATGGACCCTCCGTGGTAGTGAAGGGGGGGGGGGTTTAATTGCTGGCACCCGTGCCGCGTTTCAGAACGAACAGACGTGTGTCCACTATGCATCCGAGGAAAGAGGAGCTTTTCAGGTGATCGCAGAAACGACGTAACTGCCGTCGCTAGCAACGTAGGGGTAGGTGCTTTTGTGGACGTGTCCGTCGCTGGTTAACGATCGAATCCGTCATTTCGTCGAGTGTCTTGTCAATTAATTCATCTTAGATTGAAATGCTGAGATTTTCAGGAATTTTGAAGGGAGATTGTGCTGAATATGTAGATTAAAGTCCTGCGTGATATGGTCGATCAACTAGTGATTTTTCTCATTTTTCAGAATTTAATTCCTCCGTCCTTCATTTATTTTTGTCTGGTTAGGTTGGCTCTTCAATTTCTACCTCAGCGTTGCATTTAACTTCTCGTTCGCAGTCCTCACTGGAAAAAATCACATTGAATCTCGAGTCCAGACTCTTATAAACATCGACAAGAAAAAACAAGCAGTGAACTCCAACACAATGTGTTGATAAGGCGCGTCATTAACTCGCACATATCAACCCCTTTAGTTTTCATTTACAGAGATTTCAAAATAGGCAAACAGCATAAAAAGAGAATTCACGATCCAACACTGCGAGGTCAAAGACGCACCTTGACGAGACCGTGTATTGTGAAAGTAGAAAGCTATTCGATCGAATTTAAGTTTTTTGATCTGCCTCAAGCAAAATCTTAGCAGATTCTGGAAGAAAAGTGCTACGGAATAATTTAAGCGAAGAAAGGAAAAATTCTGTCGAACTCCTAGAAGATAAAGTCGATTTAAAGGTATTTTGGGGCTAAAATACCCAAATCACCGGTAGTAAAAATCCCGTTATATTATTGAAAAGAAATTGACTCGATATAAATTCAATTGCATTAAATACGTCTTGATTTTGTTATTTTAAACGTCTTTCCATGCAAAGAAGTTCAACCATGTCGTTGCTTTATTCATTCATGAATTGAAAGTAAGCAATCTACATCCAGAAAATCTACTGATTTGCCGTAAAAAATTGCAGAAACTTGATATACCAGGTCGATGCACCCACTCGTTGAATTTACCAACCAATTTTGTGAGTGCAAATGTGTAAGAATCAATATGCTATAGTCATTTTGGGTGCATTTATTTTTCATGAAACAATAATAATTTCAATCCCGAAAAACCATCAATTTTCCGTATAAAATCGAAAAAATCAAAATATGTCAACTCCCCGACGTGAAAATTAGATTCTACGTATGTAAAATGTAAATACTTATGTATCGATATGCTGAACAGAACTATGTGTGGACAGTCAGAAGCCCGCGGCAACATTAATTCAACAGAAAAACTGTAAAAATTAGATAGGATTTTAGCCGCTTTGCCCGCCTCTCCTCGCTACTTACAACAAACCGTTCTTATACTCATCTCAAAATTTTTCTCAGAGCTTTGGGTTATTATCAGCTTCCATTTAAACTCCGGTTCGATGGCCGAATCGGCTGCCAAAAAAGCAAGCCACTGTTGAGGGGTTCTATGAGAAATTCGTGATATTATCGGCTCTCAGGAAATCACCCCATGGCTAAAATTGGTGGTATAAATGTTTAAGTGCTTAAAATAATCGTATTCAAGAAACTAAGGAATTAAACTATGGAGTCAATTTCTTTTTAATAATATAACGAATTTACTACCGGTGATTTAGCTATTATAGCCCCAGAATACTTTTAAAGCGCCTTTGCGTTCCAGAATCTCGACGGAATTTTTTTTTTTTTTTTTTTTGCTTAAACGATTCAAGAAACATTGTAGTTAAAAATATAAAGATTTTTCGATTTGGACGTATGAAAAATGTTTAACTCGTTCAGGCACACCGTGTATTGTATGGAGTACTGCTGTTATTCGACCGTTGTCTTCAGGTCAAAATTCTTACAAAGAAGCCCCTTGCAAGAGGCAAATTTTTTGTAATTTCTCCCAGTTTTTTCAGCGTTAGGTATATAAATGAATTGTTTGTCAAATTTTGAGGTCAATTATATTTAATTGTAATTTATACTTTCTTTTTTTCCCCTTCATTTTATTTTTCGTATCGAGGAGTCGAGGTTTTGTTGATTTCTTCGGATTTCGATTACTGTAACTTCTCTTCTATTCGGCCGATTTTTATGAATGAGGTCTCTTTTTATTTGTGTTTTAACGGAGAGTAAGGAAAAAATTGCTAAATACATGCGAAACAATTTTTTTTGAAAATTGGATGAATCCTAGCGTGACGGTGAAATGGTTAATGAAGCGTGAGTAATTGGGGTACGGGTATCGGCCGCGTTGGGACCCAAGGCCCATTGTTCTTCGTGACGCCGACGCAGTGATCAGGAGCGTGGGGACGAGAGGGCTTAGTGGACTCCTGTATGAGCCACGTTTAGCAAATGGTCTAATGAGTCTCGAGGCTCATCACAGATTGCACTTACCACTATCCTGGTGGCCCCGGCTATCAGAGCAAGGAGTACCAACTTTTGAAAAGGATAACAGTGTTGTGGAGATATGTCAAAGCAACGTTGTGAACAAAACGGAGTGAGTGAAATTCTCATTCAAGGAGTGCCGAACTGGTCAGCCATCCTCGAATCAGTTCGCTTGCTTCCGCTTATATATGCATATTTTAAATCAGCGCGCCCCATTCTAAGGTTTTTTTAAAAAAAACCAAGAAACGTAGACTCTTGGTATTCATTACACATAAACTAGCGAGCCCCAGAATGAGAAACAAATTTTAATCATTATTATTGACGGATTAGTAAACTTTTTACACGCTTTGGAAAATCTCAGAAGTTCGCGGTAGTCACTTTTCGGTAAGGAACTAGGGGACTCGGTTATTGTGGGGGGGGGGGGGTCGAAACGATCGCAAAGGCGGTATACTACGTATACGCGCCAATACTCTTGATTCAATCAGATTTAAGCTTAACTCAAGAACCAAGCCTCTTAATTTGCGAGGATTCCCTTTTGATTCAAGTTAGATCTGATCGAATCCAGAATCCTTTTTCTTGTCAATGTTTTCAAGAGTCTGGACTCTAGATCCAATGTGTTTTTTTTTTCCAGTGCTCCGAAAGTGGGGATGAACGAAGAGACTGCGTATTGCCATGAGAAACTACCATTTCTTGATCATCCGCAAAATTATCTATTTAAAATGGAAACAAATGGTACATGCGTCCTCCCTTAAATGAGCCAGAAATACTGCCGTGCTAAGTGAAATCGTCGTATAAGCATTCAAATTTTGCCAAATTTCGTATTTAAAAATATTTACTTTAGAAGAAAGTCATAAATATTTTTCCTTGAAATTTTCCGACTTTTTAGATTACAATACGAGCGAAATCCTGTGAAAAATCGGAGGAGAAATGTTCACAAATTTTCCTGAAAGTTCGCGTTTGGTCGAAGGATATTTGGCAACGCCTGATGGCTCATACAGCGTTCTCACTCAGCACGGCAGAAGAGCAGTTCCGTTTTGAGTGACTCTAGAGCTAGACTCTTTGGACACACTGGAAAAAAACACATTGGATCTAGAGTCCAGACTTTTAAAAACATTGACAAGAAAAAGTACTCTTGATTCAATCAGATTCAAGCTTAAATCAAAAGGAAATCCGCTCTTAAGAGGCTTGGTTCTTAATTTAAGCAAAAATCGATTGAATCAAGAGTATTTTTTCTTGTCGATGTTTTTAAGAGTCTGGACTCTAGATCCAATGTGTTTTTTTTTTTCCAGTGCATGCTCGGCGTTATTTTCGGTCAGTTGCACTGCTTTTTAAATGAATATTCTTCCCCTCGAATATTTGGTGTTCAATTTAGTCACATGCGGCCGTGCTCAAGAAGAACGCCGTATGAACATTCAAGAGTTGCCACATTTCCTTCGTTAAAATGTTCATTTTCGAGGAAACTTATGAATATTTGTCCTTGAAATTTTCAGAACTTTCCGATGGAATTGCGAGCAAAATTATCCGAAAAATTGGAAGAAAAATATTCATAATTTGACCAGGAAATTTTTTTTTTATCAGGAGAAATTTGGCTCCCTGATGACCTGTGGGAAGACCGAGCTTTGTGGCGATTAGGCGTCGTAAAACGCCAAAGAGCGCTATAAAAGCAACTCATATGTATGTAAAGTTGGCAACACCTGAAGGCTCATACGGCGTTTTTCCAGACACCGCAATCACACGCTGAATGTGGGAGCTGAATGTTGCTTGAATGTGGAAGTCATCGGCCCGATGCCTGAATTTTGCGCGTGACGCGCAAAATTCAGCAACGATTCTCAGCAACCATCGGACCAATTTTGAATTTGTCTGAACTATTCGAGTAGATTTGATACACATCTGAATTAAAATAACTCGAATTTGCTAAATTTCAGCCGTTGGGCGATGACTGTTGACTTCCACATTCAGGTGCTAAATTCAGCGTCTGATCGCGGCATTAGTAAAGCAGCATTCTGCCGATTATCATTCATCGAGCCGAAAGCTACGTGATCGCGGATGAGATGACCAATGCAACGCCGGGATAGAAATCGAAGGGGGCGAACGTAACGAGACAATGGTGAACGGAGCAGGACCAGTAGTACTTTCACAAGAGCACACAGTGAAAATGAATTAGCGGGTCTCATGCGGCCCCTCCCGGATGGTTGGGGAGGGGGGGAGGGGGGGCTGTCGTCTGATGTCACACTGTTGCTGCGACAAGTCGTTACGCTCGCTGGCTGCAACTTGCTCCGCCACGTCCGTCGGGAACCTGTGGCGTCATCTAGGCGGGCACGCGTGTTTTTAGGGCGTGTGAAAACGGAAAGATTCGGCCCGGGTTCGGTCGAAGGTTGGACTTTTCAACCTTGACGGATTTTGGTGCGTTCGAAGATCTGAGGATTTTGGTAAACGATTAAATGTAGGTCCAAGGGACCGTTTGCAGTGCTCCCATTACACGTCCGTCAAAAGTTCTGGGATTCGGAACTTTTTTGGTCCAATTTCTCTCACTCCATGACCGTCATAAGTTCCGGGACTCTTTTTAGATTTTTTTCAAAAGTTCCGGAAAATGCAAATGATCCGGAACATTTTGGGAATTTCAAAAGTTCCGGGAAAAATTCAGGAAAACCTCACAAGTTCCGAAATTCGGAACCAGTTTCGGGAAATGGGAGCACTGACCGTTTGTAACATATTGACGCTTTAGGGGGAAGTGGGGGGTCGAGGAGAGTATTTCGCCATTTTCTTCACGCGTTAAGGGATCCTCGCCACTATAACGCAAGGGGGGGGGGTGGTTAAAAATCCGACTCGTTAAATTCGGGGTTGAAAAACTCAGCGACACGTGTCTTACGATCGGCTCCTTTCATGCCGCAGGGATTTGCGATTTCAGCGTATTTTCTTATGTCAATACTCACGAGACACGCGGTGCATGGTGCCTGGTGCCACTTGTTTTCTCTGAACCGAACTCCCAAGCACAGAGATAACTCTGTAAGTTGGGGCCGTGATGGCGGGGGTTATGGTGAGAGTCCAGCAGCTGTTTTACAAGGACCTATTTCAACAGAAACGCGATTAGTTGCATCAAACTCGAACGGGGAAAAATATAATTGAAACTTTCTATATTCTTAAAACTCAGCGAGGAAAGCAAATTTTAATGGCCATATTTCCACAACCAAAATTTGCTTTCTGTACCTTGAATTTGTGACTGGAGGATTTTTCCAACTAGTTGAATCCTGGACTGCCATGTCAAGGAAAAACGTCGTATGAACCTTCAGGCGTTGCCAAATTTCCCATGATAAACTACGACTTTCCCGGTAAATTTATGAATAATTTCCCTCCAATTTTTCAGATAATTTTGTTTGCAATTTCAACTGAAGTTCCTGAGAATTTCAGGGAAAAATATTCATAAATTTCCTCAAAAACTAATATTTTAGTGAAGGAAATTTGGCAACTCTCGAATGTTCATATGACGTTTTTCCTTAGCACGGCAGTGGACTACCCTCAACTCATTTTTTTCTTTCCGAAATGCAACTCAGTGCGTTTCCGTTAAACGCGGTCCTTTAAAGTAAGATCCCGAGCAAGTAAACAGTGCGTGCTTTTAAGCCGCGCGCTTCAAGTTCAGCTGCCGGAAACGGCACCGTGCTCGTGAACCGGTCGATCAGCTGTCGAACACGGTCGAGCAGAAGCGCAGCCCTCGGCGGCGTCGAAAAGCAATGTCGAACGTAATTGCTTCGCATGGCTGTGAAGCGCCACCTCGCTACGCAAAACAGCAGTAACTCCACCCGCGAACGAGCCGCGAAGCGCACCGAGCCCGCCCCAACCGCGGCTCACGTCCGGACGGAGTTACTGCCGGTTTCCGTAGGACGGGAGACCGTTACGCACTTGACTTCAAGGCGATTCACATCCTCCGGCCGCGAGTCCTCGACCATTCGAATGCATAAGTCACCGCGGGTGTGTCGGTGTGTGAGTGCGTAACGCGCGTGGAAGGTGCGTGCGTGTGAGTGCGCCAGCCTCGGGTTGACCCATTAACACAGTAATACAAATACGCCCGAGAAATCGGAAGAGAGTGACTAATTAGGCGCTGCCCCGTTTCGGAACGACGTCCGAGTGACTTGCTGTGTAAAGGAGTCCGTGGGTGTAGGTTAGAAATATTGAGGGTTCGACACTTCAGGGCCCGAGCTAGCGTCGAGAAATCACCGCGCCAAGGGGCCCATCGTGAATGTTTAAAGTGTCTTAACTAGTGTTGCACCGAACAGCATTTTCTCTAAGGAGGAATACCATGCTTGAATGGGCTTTTTACCCTCTGCGGTGACACTTTAAGTTTTACGCTGAATTTTAAGGCGCGATGGCAAAATGGACTATACATTTTGCAATTGGGATCTAAAATTTCCGGCTCATTTCTAAAAACACATTTGTTTAGAGGGAAAGTAATGATACATTGATACATACGTTATTTCTCATCTGAGCCAGAAATCGTAATTGCTGATTCCAAAATGTAGTCTAAGTCACTAACACTTGGTCTGAACATTTTGATGTTTCTAACTTCGGGGGAGAAAGGTCGATAAATTTTCCGTGGTGAAGGGAGTCGGAAGGAAAAAATTCCTGAAAATCATGATAAAATAGATTTTTTGTGAAAACTTCTCAGTCACCAGTCCTCCAGCAGGGTGTCCAGCATCAGGATTTTCCCGATTCTATCAGGATTTGAGGTTAATCCCGATTTCATTAGGATTTGAGGAAAAATTGGTTGTAAAATCAGGATTTGAGAAAAGTCGACTGTCAGATCGGATTTTTTTATGCTTTCGCATACGCTTATGCAGAACTTTGAATTTTTCTCCGCAAAAAATCAGGATTGGAAACAATTTTGAAATCAGGATTTAGCAGTCAAAAATCAGGATACCATCAGGATTTCCCAAAATGAAAAACAACTAGACACCCTGTCCAGGTGGAGGGAGGGGGAGGGGCACTGCCGTGATAGCGAAGATAGCAGTAAGTATGCATTTCTACTTGAGCCTTAGTTAGCACATGCCTTTATGTGCCTCGAGGTTCATCCCAGCATGCATTTACTGCTGTCTTAGCTATCAGGGCAGACCCATTAGAACCCCCCCCCCCCCCGGGGGGGGGGCATGACACTATGTTCCTGAAGTATCACTTGCCGCTTTTATCACGGCACACGTAATAACGCATACGACGGAAAACCGTAAGCGCGCGGCCGCACGTAGGGCCTATGCAAATGGCGTAATTGCATCGGCAATCGGAACGGTGGGACGGAAAATGGGAATCCTGGCGAATAATGGAGGGCGAGGGAGGCGTTAACCGTTACAAGTGCAGCGTTGAGGTAGGATGCAGATACGTACGGACGCACGCGATGAGATAAATTATGTAAGAGTGACGCATTCGTTTCGCCGGGGGCGGATCAAGAAACGCGAGTGCAGTTTTGATCTTGAACTCGGAGCGTCGGGCCAGCTGCTCCTCTGCCGTCCGCAGGAAAAACGCCTTATGAACCTTAGAATGTTACCATATTTCTTCCGAGGAAGTATTTACTATTGGAAAAATTATGGTTAGTTTCAAAAAACTTGCGATCATTGTCGATTCGACGAGTGCGCACACTGAAAAAAAAGTACGGTAACATTTACTATGAGTTTACTTGATTTTTTACACAGTGATACTCTTTAGTGAAAATAACCAGCATTATAGTAGTGTTCATCAGTACTTTGGTGATTCTTAACATAATATCGTAAATGCTGTCATGAGTTTGGTGTTTGTTACCATACTTGTATCACTGTGTGAGAGTATGGTAAAATCTATTTTATTGGGCGCTTCTGGGTACCAGATGCGCCCTTTCCAGCCGTTCGACTCCCCCGATGTAACATGTACTATACTACATACCGTTTTGCCTTATGGGTAATGACGCCATTCTGGTACACCCGGGAAAATTTGATTTTTTTCTGCATCTGGTATTCGTAAAAGTTTTCGTGAAATGTTTTGCTTTT